>CM065734.1:53767000-53769500 GCA_033310375.1 Conus canariensis
AGTGGAATCATGTGGAATGGATGGCAGTGGAGTGGAATCATGTGGAATGGATGGCAGTGGAGAGGAATCATGTGGAATGGATGGCAGCGGAGTGGAATCATGTGGAATGGATGGCAGTGGAGTGGAATCATGTGGAATGGATGGCAGTGGAGAGGAATCATGTGCAATGGATGGCAGAGGAATGGAATCATGTGGAATGGATGGCAGTGGAGAGGAATCATGTGCAATGGATGGCAGAGGAATGGAATCATGTGGAATGGATGGCAGTGGAGAGGAATCATGTGCAATGGATGGCAGAGGAATGGAATCATGTGGAATGGATGGCAGTGGAGAGGAATCATGTGCAATGGATGGCAGAGGAATGGAATCATGTGCAAAGGATGGCAGTGGAGTGGAATAGAATCATGTGGAATGGATGGCAGTGGAGAGGAATGGAGTCATGTGGAATGGATGACAGTGGAGAGGGAATGGAATCATGTGCAAAGGATGGCAGTGGAGTGGAATGGAATCATGTGCAATGGATGGCAGTGGAGTGGAATGGAGTCATGTGGAATGGATGACAGTGGAGAGGAATGGAGTCATGTGGAATGGATGGCAGTGGAGAGGAATGGAATCATGTGGAATGGATGGCAGTGGAGTGGAAATCATGTGGAATGGATGACAGTGGAGGAGGAAGCATGTGGAATGGATGACAGTGAAGAGGAATCATGTGGAATGGATGACAGTGGAGTGGAATGGAATCATGTGCAATGGATGACAGTGAGAGGAATCATGCGGAATGGATGACAGTGGAGTGAATGGAATCATGTGGAATGGATAACAGTGGAATGGAATGGAATCATGTGGAAAGGATGCAGTGGAAAGGAATCATGTGGAATGGATGGCAGTGGAGAGGAATCATGTGGAATGAATAACAGTGGAGTGGAATGGATGGCAGTGGAATGGAATCATGTGGAATGGATAAAAGTGGAGTGGAATGGAATCATGTGGAATGGATAAAAGTGGAGTGGAATGGATCATGTGGAATGGATAAAAGTGGAGTGGAATGGAATCATGGGAATGGATAAAAGTGGAGTGGAATGGAGTCATGTGGAATGGATAAAAGTGGAGTGGAATGGAATCATGTGGAATGGATAAAAGTGGAGTGGAATGGAATCATGTGGAATGGATAAAAGTGGAGTGGAATGGAATCATGTGGAATGGATAAAAGTGGAGTGGAATGGAATCATGTGGAATGGATAAAAGTGGAGTGGAATGGAGTCATGTGGAATGGATAAAAGTGGAGTGGAATGGAATCATGTGGAATGGATAAAAGTGGAGAGGAATGGAGTCATGTGGAATGGATAAAAGTGGAGTGGAATGGAGTCATGTGGAATGGATGACAGTGGACCAAAATACGGGCAGTTGAAATGGCAGGCGATGAAATGGAATGGAATCCTATGAATTGAGTCATGCGGATTGGATGACAGTACATTACAATCCAATCAGCTGGAATGGATGGCAATAGATTGGAATGGAGTCATCTGAAATGAAGGATGGTGGAGTGGAATGCAGGCATATGAAATGAATGCTGGTGGAACGGATTGGTCATATGAGTGTACAGCAGAAAGATTACAATGCAGTCATGTAAAATGGTAGAAATGGGTGAAATGAACAAAGCAAAATGATGGCAATGGGATGACATGAGTCACGTGAAGTGGACGGAGTGGACTGGAATGGAATCATATGACTGAATGGCAGTGGATTCCAATACAATTGTATGAAATGGTAGAAATGGCATGGAATGAGCAAAGTTAAACAGTTAGCAGTACAGTGGAATGAAGTCAGGTGGACTCCCCTCTTAACACCCTTCCCCAGAATGCCATGGAATGGAATGCACTCAGTTAACACGGATGGCAGTTGAGTGGATGGGGGTCATGTGGAACTGAGGACAGTGCAACGGAATTGAATCAAAAGGAAATGGGAGGCGGTGGAGAGGAATAGACACGTGTGGAAAAGCTGGCAGCGGAGACGACAGGAATGGTGTGGTGTGGGTGGCAGTGGAGTGCAATGATCCGGACAGCACGGCGCTGAAATGGACTGGAATCAAGTGGAGCGGTTGGCAGTACATTGGAATAAAAAGATATGTAGTGGATGGCTGTGTGGTGGAATCAAGTGGAGCGGTTGGCAGTACATTGGAATAAAAAGATATGTAGTGGATGGCTGTGTGGTGGAATTGTTCCATGTGAAATTGATGGCAGTGGAGAGGAATATGTCGAGTGGATGGCAGCGAAGAGGAATGGATTTATTGGAGTGGATGGCCATGGAAAGGAATGAATTTGTTGGAGTGGATGGCCATGGAAAGGAATGGATTTATTGGAGTGGATGGCCATGGAAAGGAATGGATTTGTTGGAGTGGATGGCCATGGAAAGGAATGGATTTGTTGGAGTGGATAGCCGTGGAAAGGAATGGATTTGTTGGAGTGGATGGCAGTGAAGAGGAATGGATTTATTGGAGTGG
>CM065734.1:53774500-53782000 GCA_033310375.1 Conus canariensis
TGAAAGGGGAGAGGCAGCTGGAGAGGCTGGGGGAAGTGAGGGGAAAGGGTTAGTGATAGGGAATATTGTGGAGGGGTGAAGACGGTGGAATCTCACATTCACGACATTCATACTCAATCTCTCAGGTCTCTCTCTCACAGAGACCCTCATTACATTCACGACATTCATACTCAATCTCTCAGGTCTCTCTCTCACAGAGACCCTCATTCAGCTGTCCCCGCTGCCCAGGAGACGTCATTCAAGTAACCAAGGGTAGGGGAAACCTGGGGGGGGGGGGGGGGGTGAAGGGGACAGGTGAAAGGGGCACAGTGATGGAAGAGGGTGGAGGGGGAAAGGAGGGGACAAAAGGGAAGGGAAGGGGGAAAGTGTAGTAGGCGGGATGGAGATAGTGTCCTGCATTTCATGAGATTCTATCTTGGCTGTACTCTGTCGTGAAAAAAAGTGGGAATGAGGGGGAACAAAAATGCATATGGGGAGTGAGGGAGTCAGAGAGGTTGTAAGTCGAATTGATGTTTAACTTCCTCTACAGCTTAGTACAGTACTTCCTGACAAAAAACAACAACAACAAAACAAAAACAAAAACAAAAAAAAACCAACAGATCACATGCACGCACACTCTACCGGGAGACTGGGATGACAACACACACACACACACACACACACACACACACATATATATATATATATATATATATATATATATATATATATATATATATGTTACTTCTTTTTTTTTAAATGAAGTATAAAAATCTACAAGCTTGTTTCAAGCCTTGCTATCATCAGGATATCTTTTTCTGGGCCACGCCAACGATCTTTTATGGCGTGCGGGACTTGATTTCAACTCTGTGTGTGCAGGCGGATCTCATTAAGCTGCACGTGCGGTCTGTGGTTCTTATTGGGGCCTGTTCAGATGGAATGTGCTAGCAAAGATTTCCACTTGTGCCTGCAATTGTTTACAATTTCTACTTTTGTGTTCAGAGTTGCTAAGTGTGGTTTACATGATATCAACCATTTTTCTGTTGAGCATAGATTGCATTTTTTGAAATATTGTTGTATGGTGTTGCTCTTTTTATGATTTTCCATGATATGTTGTAGTCTATTTTTTTTATCTTTGAGTCTCCAAATGTATTTACTCAGCTCTGTTTGATTTTTGTATTTTTCTTAGGTGAAAAACACTTAGCAACTCTGAACACAAAAGTAGAAATTGTAAACAATTGCAGGCACAAGTGGAAATCTTTGCTAGCACATTCCATCTGAACAGGCCCCAATAAGAACCACAGGCCGCACGTGCAGCAAATGAGATCCGCCTGCACACACAGAGTTGAAATCAAGTCCCGCACGCCATAAAAGATCGTTGGCGTGGCCCAGAAAAAGATATCCTGATGATAGCAAGGCTTGAAACAAGCTTGTAGATTTTTATACTTCATTTAAAAAAAAAAAATTTAACAGATGTTGCTCCCCAAGGGGTTGAGCATTTTCAGATTTTTTTAAGGACATTTTTATATTGTTCATGATATATATATATATATATATATATATACATGTATATATGTATGTATATATATGATATGTATATATATATATATATATATATATATATATATATGTGTGTGTGTGTGTGTGTGTGTGTGTGTGTGTGTGTACAAATTATTCACTTGAGTTGACTGTGTATGAGAGTCGGAAATCTTCTCTTCTCATGATGCACTTTTTTTAAAATAGCGTTTATAGTCATTATATTTTCATAAGAACCGAGTGAGAGCGAAGTACTAAATGTCTTTTGTATGACATTTTCACAAATGTTTTGGACATGACCAGCAGTAGTGTGGTCACCATATATGTTAATTTTCCTGTTAATTCGTTAATTTGTTTTCCATGTATTCCCACATTATTACGAACTTGGGTTAAGACGACAGAATGGAACTCCCAGGCTGCGAAAATATCGTATTTGTAAAATTGCGATCCGTGTACTTTTGGAAATAGGTTCAGTCTTATCCTAGAATGCCCAAAATATTCGGATCCTAGAAAGAAACATGCACCAATGACATATAATTATCTAACCCAAATCAGTGTTTATTCCTCACTTTTGTTGTCAGCAGGTAAAATTCATCAGCTAAAACTAGTAAAATTAATTAATGTAATTACAATTAGGTAGCTTCTGGACTGGTGCTCGCTAGTTTAATTTTCTCAAATGCGATCTAATACTTTTTTGAGGGTCTTTTTTTTTTTACAGATACGACCCTTCTCTCTCTCTCTCTCTCTCTCTCCTCTCTCTCTCTCTCTCACACACACACACACACACACACACACACACACACACACACACACACACACACAACCAGACAGACAGACATACACATATTAAACACACACACACACACACACACACACACACACACACAGAGAGAGAGAGAGAGAAGAGAGAGAGAGAGAGAGAGAGAGAAAGGCAGACAGACAGAGACAGAGATGCCTCTGCCGACATAGGCAGAAAATGGGAACGGTCCCTAAACGGAAATGTAATTACGTTGATCACAGTCAATCCGACGCCAGAACCCCTCATCTTTTATTCATTCACAACAGCTCTGGCCACAACAAGCAAACAAACGAGCAAACAAACAAGCAATCAAACAAACAAGCCCCGACAATTGTCATAATTCTTCCTTGCCCCATACATCTAGCTCTAGGAGACATAATAGTCGTCCCACCAGCCAAGAGAGGAAATGTAAAATTTTCCCGTCGTGTGTCTGATTCTTGTAGACTTCTGGCGAATATTTGACCAAACGTGTTCATTCAATCTCAAAAATGACACATTTGTTTCATATTTGGACGAAAATTTGATGACGTGTTCAAGAAGCATTTCTAAAACGGTGCAATTGCCCCTGTCGAATATTTGTTGATATTTGATTATTGACATGTCTAATAGCAAATTTTAACAGCAATTTAAAGTGCATCCACCGGTTAGCATACACAAATAAATTACAAGACAAGATACGATGCGTTTCGACCTCTTAGGTCTTCTTCAGGCACGATAAACAAAATTCAGGACAATGAAAACAAAGAACGAGCAATCACTTACTTTCTCATTGTCCTGAATATTGTTTGTCTCGCCTGAAGAAGGTCTAAGAGGTCGAAACGCGTCGTGTTTTGTCTTATAATTTGTTTATCCATGTAAACTGGTGGATTTGCTTTAAATTGCTTTTAAAATGTGTTTAAATTTCCAGCAGCCTCACTTTGAAACTATGCCTGATCACGTCAAACTTAGCTAAACATACCACATTTGCTTCCTGTTTCAGAAAAAAAAAAAAAAAAAAAAAAAAAATTCGAGTTGGGGCGAAGGTTTCGGGAGTTGACATTACTTCAATTATCACCTTAAGCGAAACAACTGCGTCGACTTCAAGCGAATATTCGATGATTTTAGTTTTGCCCGAGCAAAGCAGACATTTCCTGTTCCAGCGAATATGGAAGCGCCTTTAATTTGTAAGCCGTTTTCTGGCATAGAATAAACGATTTTTGTTTAAGTTCCGAGCGATTCATAAAGAAAACAATAGCTTCATGTTGTTGGGAATATTCGCTAAAATTAGTTCATTGAGTATCTCTAAAAATAGGCAGTTACGTCATGTCCGGTCGAATATTTCTTTCTTTTCTATATACTGTTTGTAAAGGAGACAATCGCTTCGACTGGCGAATATTTGACAGTATTTGTTTCGTATAGTGTTTCCAAAACGAAACTGTTGCTTAATGTCCGAGTGAACACATAGTTCATATCTGAACATTTTCGAGAATTTAGATTCTTTGTTCACAACTAAGACATTGTAATATGAAAATTCAACTGTGCTCAGTATTCCAAAGAGCTACTTGGCGTTATACTAGAATTCGTTCAAAAGTATGATTCCAGATTTGGGAGAGCAGACTTCGAATTCGGAATTGGGGGTGGGTGGTGGAGGGGGTGAGAGCAAGGGATCTAATCTAGAATTGACCAGATTTTAAAAAACACACACACATTCGGAACAGACACGCACAAAGATCGCCATGGCTCCCTGTTATTCCAGTCTACCTGTTCCCTCTTTAATAGCGCTCCTCCCTTTCATATTCGCAACCCATGTACGGTCCTCAGTGTATGAACTGCAAATCGAAATGCTGCTATGTATGATGCATAAAGCTATGGTAGTAACCTGCATCATAAGGATAGATTTTCCATCTAACCTGAAGCTCTTAAAGGTAACATAAATCTCTGTGTGTGTGTGTGTGTGTGTGTGTGTGTGTGTGTGTGTGTGTGTGTGTGTGTTGAAGATGACAAGAATTTTAGACTTAGAGAAGTTGAATGAAAGACTTAGCTGCTGTTTTAAATACATACATTAATGTATATCTCGGGCCCCGCGATTCGCCGAATTCTGTCACCTTCCTCCTGATTGGTACATGTCCAGAGCTCAGTTCCCCTCTTGCTCCTTACTTTGTTGACTCTGTGAAAATCCGGACAGGTCCCGGATGTATTGATGATAATGTTCGAGTGATTTCCCCTGATTCACATTGCACCATGTCCACAACCCACGTGGGCTGAGTGAAGCCACACTACACGAGTGCATTACAATAAACTGAACAAGATTGGACAGCAAATAAATGAATCGATCACTAACTGATTGATTCATCAGAACATTAATGTTTAATTACTTATAGGAAACAAAATTTTCTCCTCTTCTCGTTTCAAAGCTCGTCACATTTGAGTACACAAGACTTTCTCTTTCCGACAAGCTGTCAATGCCGTCAGCTATTCTTAAAACCACTAAGAGCAAGGGAGCACAGTAAGTGTTAGGTATCCAGACCCGTGCGCGCGCGCGCGCGCGCGCGCGCGCGCGTGTGTGTGTGTGTGTGTGTGTGTGTGTGTTGGTATGTGTGTGTATGTGTGTGTGTGTGTGTGTGTGTGTGTGTATGTGCGTGTGTGTGTGTGTGTGCGTGCGTGCGTGCGTGCGTGTGCGTGTGTGTGTGTGTGTGTGTGTGTTGTGTGTGGTGCGCGCGCGCGCGCGGTGTGTGTGTGTGTGTGTAAATATAACGACCTACGCCTAGTCTTGTTTGCTGGCAGTTCAGGGGTCGTTACATCACGGATGAACGAGACTTTTTTTCCCCCTGACATGCTATCACTGCACTCTATCATTACTGAAATGGCCTACGATTGCGAAACCGGAGATATTGAACGTCAAGTACCCAGCCTCATCACCATCGTGTCTGTCTGTCTGCCTGTCTGTCTGTCTCTCCCTCTCTCCCTTTCTCTGTGTTGCGTGTGGACCGGTGGAAAGAAAGCGGGAGGTGGGGGGGGGGGGCGAGGGGGGAGGAGGAGGGCTACTTTTTTCCCCAGCATTATTTTTTCCTAACATTATTGGAAAATCTCTCATGAGGTTGTTCCTCTCTCTCTCTCTCTCTCTCTCTCTCTCTCTCTCTCTCTCTCTCTCTCTCTCTCTCTCTCTCTCTCTCTCTCTCTCTCTCTCTCTCTGTGGTCTCCAGAATCTGTCCATAAGATGAGTTGGAATGTTCGAAGTTTCTTGAATATGATGATATGATTGACGGTCCTATCGCCTGACTGACTCTCAGACCGTAACATAGGGCAGAGGGGCAGGGCCGATGCCAGCCTCAGTTCCAGCACGAAGAACACTTTAGCTTTCTGCTCTTGTGTTGCCTCTCTGTTGTTGAACAATTCATCCCAGTCAGTGCAGTCAGCTGTGTTCTGCTTTACTTCATTCCAGATGAAGCTGAAACTTAGAGAATGATCATGGATCTACCAATGTACGTGTGTGTGTGTGTGTGTGTGTGTGTGTGTGTGTGTGTGTGTGTGTGTGTGTGTGTGTGTGTGTGTGTGTGTCACACATGAAACACACACACACACACACAAAAAACACACACAACATACACGTGCACGCGCGCGCACGCACACACACACCACAAGCGCACACACATGCACACCCACCAACAACAGCAGCGACAGTAACAACAACAACAACAACAAAACCAACAACGCTAAGACATCGAAGGCTGTTGGGCTAGAGCTGGAGAGCTACGGGACTCAATTCACACACACACACACACACACACACACAACACACACACACACACACACACACACACACACACACGCAGGCACACAAACTACGCACGCGCGTGCGCGCGCGCAACAGCACACACGCACACACACACACACACAACACACACACGCGTCACGCGCGCGCACACACACACACACACACACACACACACACACACACACACACACACTCACACACACACATACACACACATGCGCACACACACACACACACACACACACACACACACACACACGCGCGCGCGCGCGCGCACACACACACACACCACACACACACACACCGCACGCACGCACACACACACACACACACGCACACACCACACACACACACACACACACACACACACCACACACATACAGGACCACGCACGCGCATGCGGCACGCACGCACTCACGCACGCACTCAAACAGAAAGCTAAAGAGAGAGAGAGAGAGAGAGAGACGCACACACGCGCGTTCACACACACATACACATAACACACGCGCACGCACGGACGTACACACGCACGCACGCGCGCGCGTGGACACACACACACACACACACACACACACACACACACACACACACACACACACACAGCACGCACACCACACACACACACACACACACACACACACACACACATGCATGCATGCCTTTGGCTGTAATGAGAAGCGTGGGTTATTGTCTTCGAATGGATTAGCCTCCGGTGTGAACGTTAATTCATTTCTCAAACGCCGACGTGAGGTCGCGAGAATGGAAGGAGGTGGGTGGGGAGGGGGGTATCTGAAAACACGCCTTCCCAGTTACTGCACGTTTGATTGTTGTTTGTTATTTTTCATCCGTTCTCCTTTGAGAGTATGGAAACGTGTCTCAGCAAGCTCGATATTCTTCCAGTGTTTATCAAAGAGGGTTTATATTGATTGTTTTGTGTGTGTGTGTGTTGTGTGTGTGTTGTGTCGTGTGTGTGTGTGTGTGTTCGTCTCTCTCTCTCTCTCTCTCTCTCTCTCTCTCTCTCTCTCTCTCTCTCTCTCTTCTGCTTATTCGTAGCTTCAAACAAAGACTTGTCGATTGTAGCTTGCAGAATTGGCCAAACCACTGAAAGATTTGAAATGTACTCGTTGTCGAATTGGATATCTCATTCAGTTAAGTCATATGTACCCCTTAAATTGAGACGGTCTTTGAAACAGATATATTTAAGTTCCGGTTTGGTGTCAGAAATAAGAGTTCGTTGCATAAGATACAGGGATCACACAGATCATGATTTAACAAGTATATCCACTGTGCAGAAAATCAAAGGAAGACCAAGCGCACTTTGTTTTAGTGTGCCCAGCTATTCAAAAGATTAGAGAACAGTTTAGTCCTGAAACATATTTTAAGCAGCCCTGTCTCTTCCGCTTGTGTATGCTGATGGCTTAAACCAATGAAA
>CM065734.1:53789500-53799500 GCA_033310375.1 Conus canariensis
TCCACATTATTTCTGATTATGTAGTTTCTCAAGACGTCGCTGCCGCGCATTGTAGTATATATATATATTATATATATATATATATATATATATATATGGCTGGAGGAAACCTTACTGAACAACAGCCCTGTGCCCATCCAGAGAGACCTGTGGAAACGTTTTATTGACGACATCCTGCTCCTCTGGTTGGGATCTCCTTCTGACCTGGACCAGTTTCTAGAATACGTTAACACCATACATCCCACCATCAAGTTTACCTTTAGTGTTTCTGCAACTACACTTCCCTTTTTAGACATTCTGCTGAAACTGGAAAATGGATACATACAAACTGATCTGTACTGCAAGCCCACCGACGTCCACTCCTATCTTCATTTCAGCTCTTGTCACCCACACCACTGCAAACAGAACTTAACATACAGCCTGTTTCTCCGCTTAAAACGTCTGTGCTCGAAACCAGATGATTTCGAAAAACAATGTCTTCTTCTCAGTGAACAACTGCATCTCCGAGGATACGGTCAAAGATGCTTGACTACAGCTCAAGAGAAAGTACAACGTCAGCCAAGATGCTCCATCCTACAGTATAAACCAAAGCAGCACACCCAACGCACTCTGTCATAATCACTCACAACCCAGCTAACCCACCTCTACGTCAATGGCTACAGGAACTTCACCCCCTTCTACAATCCAGTCCTAGACTTCAAAAGGCCATTCCAGTCCCACCTATTTTGGGAGAAAGAAACAGCAAGTCCCTAAGAAATTTTCTCATGCCCTCTGCACTCCCCACCCATCAGTTGGACTCTTCCCCACCCGGGTGCTTTCCGTGTGGTAGAAAATGTGTGATCTGCCAAGAACACCTAGTAGAAACAGCCAACTTCAAAAGCACAGTGACAGGAGAATCATTCACCATCCGACACCACATGAACTGTTTAACTAGCAACATCATCTATTTACTGTTTTGCAGCAAATGCCCACACAGCCAGTATGTTGGGGAAACTAAAAACTCATTAAAAACCCGTTTTTACCAGCACAGATCAAACATCAAAAAGAACACTGGAACTTTAGTAACCAGACATTTCCACCAGACTAATCACTCCCTTCAGGATCTAAGATGTGTGATTATAGAAAAAGTTTTTTCAGAGGACAATAATTACAGACTCCGACGGGAATCTTTCTGGTTCAACAAATTACGTACTGTTTACCCAGAGGGCCTCAACATGGTCACCTAGACTCCTTCCCTTACTCTCCCTTCTACCCTACTCCCTTCCAACGATACCCCCCCACCCCCTTCGCCCAACCTCCCCCCCTCCCCCTCCCCCTATCTTCAGTATCTACCCTTTCCGCCACACTCTTCATTCAAGCCTTTTTTCAGACCTTCCCCTCCCAGGCTCTTGACTTTCTTCCTCCCTACCGGCTCCTCTGGTGACTACTCTTGCTGGTATCCCTCCTACTTTTTAACTCCCCCCCCCCCCACCCCACCCACCCGATTTTCCATCATGTTTACTATCTTCTTTCCCCCACCCCACCCCCACTTTTTTTTTTTCACATGCAGGCTTACGTGCACTCGCACGCTCACATGCACGTGTGCGCGTGCTAATGCACGCACTTACAAAAATTTTTCCCCTCCCCCCTCCTTATTTATAATAATTTCGTTCCTGCCCCCAGTCCTTCCCCTATCTACAAGCTTATACCCTCTCCCCTTCCCCCTCTGCTCCACCTTTTCGGGAGCAGGCATGTGTGTGGTCAACCTGCTTTAAAATGGTGCTCTAGGTGTGATTTACTTTGCAAATATGTTACCTTACTTGCTTATGCACATACTTTCATATTTGCGGGAGCTGTACACAAGTGAGGTGGGTTTGTTTGAAACGTGCATAGACAATTGAATCTGCGACATGTCATTGAAAACGGTATTTCCCTCTCTCCTCCCTCCCTCTCTCTCTCTTTCTTTTCAGTATTGAGTGCATGTGTGCGGGCGTGTTTGTGTGTGCGGGGGGAAAAAAACGTCGGAAAAAGGAAAACTTGCTTGTGTGCTTCTTCATTGTGTGGTTGTTTCTATATATATATATATATATATATATATATATATACAATAAACTAATAAATTCCAAGGATAAGTACCGAGCACCGTTCCAGCAACTTACAGAGCAGCTAGGTGTTGCAATGACTGCAGGAAATATTCAATTATAAACAAAGCTTGCTCTTATGTCTTAGATTGAAGAAATAGGGGAAGATAAGCATTCATATCTGCAGTGGTAGATCATTCTGCCAACTAACAGTATGTGCTTGAGTGGGTGAATGGGGAAAAATAAAATAAATGCTTCTCAAAATGAGCCTTTAGCAAGCTTATAGTCTCCAAGTGGGAGACGATCTCCAATGGGGAGAAAACCCACTAACATATAACTCCTGGTCAGATACCGATATTTCGAAACCTGATTGTTTCTCCTCAGTGACCGCGGAAAGTGGTAATTTGACTCTCTGCCTTTTCGGTTTTAAGAAGAATGCTATCCCAGAAAAGGCTGGTGTGCAATACCGTAGTATGTTTGTTGAGTTTTCAAAAAACCCACCAAAGGTGCCACCTAAGAAGCAAAAGAAAATCATGAAAGAGCAAAACAAGCTACATTTTCTTGCGAAAAGTAGAAAATATAAAAAGATAACCTCTCAAGACACAAGTGCTGAGGGCCAGTTCTTGGAATGAATCCGCAAGGGACTAAATTACAATAAACTAATAAATTCCAAGGATAAGTACCGAGCACCATTCCAGCAACTTACAGAGTAGCTGGCACTGAGGAGAAACAATCAGGTTTCGAAACATCGGTATCTGACCAGGAGTTATATGTTAGTGGGTTTTCTCCCCATTGGAGATCGTCTCCCACTTGGAGACTATAAGCTTGCTAAAGGCTCATTTTGAGAAGCATTTATTTTATTTTTCCCCATTCACCCACTCAAGCACATACTGTTAGTTGGCAGAATGATCTACCACTGCAGATATGAATGCTTATCTCCCCCTATTTCTTCAATCTAAGACATAAGAGCAAGCTTTGTTTATAATTGAATATATATATATATATATATATATATATATATATATATATATATATATATTGAAGTATGGCTGTGTGAAATACTTTAAATGCAACATGTTCGATTATACACACCTCGCCCCTTTAAAAGGATATTACATACTTTCCTGACGTTATGGTGATTTTGAAGCAAATAAAACTGTTTAAACCAGCTAAAAAAAAAAAAAAAAAAAAGTCACCTATGGTGACTGTAATTTTACAGGAATATTTCATCATTGTTTGGAAGCAACACATTACTATTTCATGAAGGGAAATTACAACGCAGATCCTTTCAAACAAGTACTTACAGGTCATGGTTTCTGCAGAAAAGGGATTGAGTGGGGTTATGGTGCAGGTGATGGTGATGGTGATAGCAGTGGTGTCAGTGTGGAATCGGACGGGGGAGGGGGGGGGGACAAGTGGAAGGGGAGAGGACGCAAAGAGCTCCGAAGGAGGGCTGACAAAGAGAGAAAGAGAGATGGGGGGGGGGGGAGGGGAGGGGGCAGCAGAGAGAAGGAGGGTTGGCATTTGGGACAACGGGGAGTGGATAAGGGGAGTAGTGGGTGGAGATATCAAAATAAGGAGAAGCGTATTATGGGCGTCACTGCAGTAAAATGCATACATACATACATACATACATACATGCATACATACACACATATAAACAAACATACATACGTGCATACATACATACACACAAACAAACAAACATACATGTATGCATGCATACATACATTACATACATACATACATACATACATACATACATACATACATACATACATACGTACATAAATCAATCAATCAAGGATTAGATTAATAAATGAATAAATAAATCAATCAATCAATCAATAATTGAATAAATGAATAAATAGATAAAAGAAATGAAATGAAGTGAAAAGAAAAAGAAGATAAACAAGACTAGAAAGCAATCCATCTTTATTGATTTGTTTGCTGGGAGGGATATCAACGCATTTTTAGTTGGAACTATTTTAGTTCGTTTCTTTCGAATTAAAAAAAAGTTAACAATACGAAAAACGTAAACAGGAGTACAAAACGAGATAGCACAAAAATCTAAACATGATGGACGATTTTAATGTTTGGACGGATTCCAGTACAATTCTTGTTTAAAGTATTTCAGTGCATTTTCCTAAATATAATAAAAACATAAAGACTGGGGAATAGGCAGGGGGGAAAAAAAAACACACTATTATCCATGATTGAATACTTCTGCAGGGATTCCGACACGACGTTTCGTCAGCTCTCCTTCCTCTTTCACCCCCTCTCCCCACCCCCATCCTCCACTGCCCCCATCTCTCTCTCTCTCCTCTCTCTCTCTTCTCTCTCTCTCTCTCTCTCTCTCTCTCTCTCTCTTTCTGTCTATCTCGGTGTGATTTGTCTGTCTGTCTGTCTGTCTGTCAGTCTCTCTCTCTCTCTCTCTCTCTCTCTCTCTCTCTCTCTCTTCTGTATGTGTGTGTGTGTGTGTGTGTGTGTGTGTGTGTGTGTGTGTGTTGTGTGTGTGTGTGTGTGTGTGTGTGTGTGTGTGTGTGTGTGTGTGTGTGTGTGTGTGTCTGTCTCTCTCTCTCTCTGTATCTGTCTCTCTCTCTCTGTATCTCTGTCTCTCCATCTCTGTTTCTCTCGTTCTCACTGTCTCTGTCTCTCTGCTTCTCTCTCTGTCTCTGTCTCTCTGCTTCTCTCTCTGTCTCTCTGCTTCTCTCTCTCTGTCTCTCTGTGAAGCGTATTACTGTGAAGCTTATAAACATATTCGAAAGAACTGTTCCTGTTTAGTGTCCTTTTCTGTAGTTCCAAACGAAATTAGTGTCTCGAATATTCTTTCAAGTGATAATCCCAATAGGCTACAAGAATTAGCTAGATATATCGATCTTTCGACGCAAATCAGACAAAAAAAGATGAATGCTCCTAATGAGACATGATAATTAATTTGCAGAACAAAATGATCCTGAATTTTTGTTATATAAAACGTGCATATTATTGAATGGGAGGATTGCGGGAAGGAATAGGGAAGGGGGGGGGGGGGGACGAGTGTAAGGGAGGAGAAAGGACTAGGTGAATGAGGTGAACGAATGTCCGGGAATGTGAGTGGATGTGTACGTGCGTGACTAATGTGCATGAATATTATGCTTTTGTATGTAAACAATATCGATCGCAAGAGGTAATATTTTGCTTTATTTTTTGTTTCTCTATATATACCCCTTCAGTGAGGGGCCTTGGCCTAAACTGAATAAAACCTTGTCATTGTCATCGTCATTGTCATTGTCTCTGTCTCTCTGCTTCTCTCTCTGTCTCTATCTCTCTGCTTCTCTATCTGTCTGTCTGTGTCTCTGTCTGTCTGTCTGTCTGTCGTCTGTCTGTCTGTCTGTCTCTCTCTCTCTCTCTCTCTCTCTCTCTCTCTCTCTCTCTCTCTCTCTCAGGTCAGTTTCAAAGGTATTGTAAAAGTGTTTTGACAGCGATTTGGCATCGGTGTTTTTTGGGTTTTTTTCTTCTTTCCTGGCAGTATTCAAGTACTTCGCACGTTGCAAACGTAATGTTTTTTCTATTTTGCAATGTCTTTGATCTCCCGTGTCTTTGAATCACTGCATGAAATAAGTCAGTATAACATTCACAGCCAAGACAAGATAGACAACTTCAACTTTACTTCAGCAAGGCTAAATCACAGTTCAGCTAAACTCCACTTCACATTACTCAATCTGAATTCCACTTCACATTACTCCATCTGACTTCCACTTCACATTACTCCATCTGAATTCCACTTCACATTACTCCATCTGACTTCCACTTCACATCACTCCATCTGAATTCCACTTCACATTACTCCAGCTAAGCACCAATCTCGTCCGCCAGTTCATCTTCATTTTACCCCAGCTTATTTCCACTACACGTCACCTCAATTCTGCTTTACCCTGCTCTAGCTAGAATGCATTCTCTTCAGCTCATTTTCTGTACATTTTCATCGAGTTTTATTTCTCTCTGATCTAAACTCTACATCAAGTGACATGTCACCTTTCTCCTGATAGCCTCCTGTGAACTTCACTTGATTTGTTATACAGCATGGCTCTATTTCATTTCAGCTACATTCTATTTCATCTTACTCCAGTTACGATCTTTTTCACTTTATCTAGCAAAGCTCCAGACTTCAGGTTAAGTTCGCTTCACCTTACCAAGGCTAAGCTTTATTGCATTTCATCTAAACTCCATTTCAATTCACTCCATTCTAGTTACACTAAACTTCACTTGAATTTCCCGTCACTTTGCATTGGTTATATTCCCTAAACGTCGGATAAATTCCACTTCGCTTTACTCCGACTATTTCTACAGAACGTGAGCCATCATCCAAATCATCTCAGCTAAGCCATACTTTATTTTATCTGAATTCTACCTCATTTCAACAGCTATTTCCCCTGAACTGCGGCTAAATTGTACGTCAGTGTACCTGATTTGTCTTCGCTAAATTTCCGCTAAATTGCGCCTTATTGTACTCCAGATGTTTCCACTTAACTTAGGCTAAATTACACCTCACTTTACCCCCATCTAAGATACTCTCCACTTAAGTTAAATTTCTCTTCACTTTACTCTAGCTAAGATCCACTTCTTCTCAGCTAAAATTCCACTTTAACCTAGCCAGAATCACTTCAACGTATTTCACTTCATTTCGGGTCAGTTTCACTTAACAATATCATTTCACTAGGCGGCATCCTTCTTCTCTGTTCTCCAGCTATCCCCACTAAATTTATGCTAAAGTTCTCTTCACCTTACCCGAGGTAAATGCTGCTCCTTTCAGTGTTGTTCATGATACTCAAACTATATCCACTAGACTTCAGCTACGCTCCATATAATCTTTCCTCCTTTAAGTTAACCTTCACTTCACCATACTAAAGTTCAGCTCCATTATACTTTGGCTAAATTCCCCTTTACAAAACCCGCGCTAAGCTCCATCAAACTTCAGCAATGAATTCCTATTTATCTTATTCCAGCTGATCTCCATGAAAAACCACATGCATTTCACAACACCTTGCTCCACTCACGTTCAACTGAAAATCAGATTAATTTCATTTTTCCAGCTCTTCTCCACCGAAAATCAAATACATCTCCTTCAGCGTAACCAGGTGATCTCAACTGAAAATATGATAGATATTACTTTACTTTACTCTAGTCAGCTCTACTTAAAATGGGATCATTTCCACTGCACCCTACTTTCACTAACCTCTAGTACAAACCAGATAAATTTCATTTCTTAATGTTCTGGCTTCACGCTAATAAATTCCACCTACAGATCACGTCACCCTTCCCTTGTTTGCTCAGTTCCAATAATTCAGCTAAATTCGTCCTAGGTACATTTCAGACTTCTCCATTAAAGTTTCAACGAAATCTCAGTTTGCTATACTCAAGCCAAGCTCCAATAAACTCTACAAAGTTCCATATAATCTTACACCAGCTAGGCTCCACTTCACTGAAGCTAAAGATACACGTGACCTAGTTCCACCTCAGTTCTGTTTCATTGTTCCACTTCATTTCACCCTTCTCGTATCAACTGATCTGATCAAACTGAATTGATCTTGATCCAAATCAGGTTTCAGTGCGATTCGATTCAATCAGATGCTACTAAACAAGCTTTTCTTTCATTGAATTTAATTTTTGAATTGAAGGCATTTAGTTTCATACACTTTATTTCGATTGCTTGGCTTCCACTCCTACTTAGTTTGCTCCCATATTAAACAGAAATCTAATTTTATACAGTTTTCATGTCAATTTGATTTCATATCATTCCGGTTCTAATTCAAGATGCTCCCAGTGTCGCTGGAGAGGGGGGGGGGCTGAAATCTAACGTTCAAAGACTGACATAATGAAAGTAGTCTCAATTTCCATCCCCACCCACGTTCTAATCACGAGATTACATTGATCCCCCAAAGAAACGCAGCTCCTGTCCGGTCAGAATGTGGCATCAAGCGGAACAAAATGTGGCCAACGACAGTGAAGTCAATGCGAAAAGGACAGACCGACCGACAGACAGACAGACTGACAGACAGACAAGTACAGAGAGAAAAGGATTTAGAACAACAAAAAAGGTAAGATCGTGTTTCGTGAGAGAAAGAGAGAGACAGAGACAGAGACAGACAGACAGACAGACAGACAGACAGTCAGATAGACAGACAGACAGACAGACAGAGGATGGGGAAAAGATGGGGAACGGGAGACAGAGACAAAGGAAAAGTCCAGCGTGGGGGGGGGGGGTAGAAGAGAGAGACGGGGGAGGGGGTCAGACAGTCAGACAGACAGAGACAGAAAGACAATGACAGAGACATATTCAAACAGGCAGACAGACAGAGAGAAAGACAGACAGAGACAGACAGACAGGGACGAACGAAGATTAAGAAAGGTTGTGAGACTTGTTATAATTGTGTGTGTGTGTGTGTGTGTGTGTGTGTGTGTGTGTGTGTGTGTGTGTGTGTGTGTGTGTGTGTGTGTGTGTGTGCAAGAGCATGCGTGCGTGGCTCTTTGAAAGTGTGCGTATATACGTGCAGCGTGGGTGCATGCGTGTTTGTATGAACATGCTCGAGTATGTGTGTGTGTGTGTGTGTGTGTGTGTGTGTGTGTGTGGTGTGTGTGTGTGTGTGTGTGTGTGTGTGTGTGTGTGTGTGTGTGTGTGTGTATGGGTGGGGGGGGGTCATTTTAAAGGAGATGGGAAAATGGTCGGTGTTGGGGAGATAGGGACTTTTTTTTCCTTTCAAAGCTTGTAATTACCCTCTCTCTCCTCTCTCTCTCTCTCTCTCTCTCTCTCTCTCTCTCTCTCTCTCTCTCTCTCTCCTCTCTCTCTCTCTCTCTCTCTCTCTCTCGTGTGTGTTAGTGACAACGCGTCTTCAAAGGTTGGAATCGAACAGGCTTCTCCCACGTAAGAGAAATGTTCCGCACTGATGCAGATAACTGCTACACTTTCCAGACTGGACTGACAGGCTGAACACGCATTGGAATGAAACCCCTCAAATACCTGAATACTTGTGCGTGGCTTGAAGGAGTAGCAGAGGATTAGTTCGTGTGTTTGGCTGCTTTATTGTTATTACTGTTGTTTGGAGGGAATTTGTTCTCCTCCATTAACCGTACATTACGTAGAGAAAGCTGCTTGCAATCGGCTTGGCTGCTGGCAGCAAGGAGGAGTGTGAATCACGGCGCTTTTTTTTTTTTTTTTTTTTTTTTTTTTTTTTTTTTTTGATGTGCTACTATAATGTTCTGAGCTCTGTTATGACTGACGGACAAACACACAGAATACACTTCAGACTTTTTATCTTGACCACAATAAAAACAGAGATTTCAGGAATTACACAGCGTGTGGGTGAGTTTGAAGGTAGTAGCGGTGGTCATTATCTTTGATGATTCTTGACATGGTATGGGAGATCATTGGATTCAAAAGGGTTTGATATCATTTTTATCACGAAAATAAGTAATTTTGATCACGAAATGTATAATTGTACGCCGTCAGTATATTACGTTCAAAATGTGGATATTTGATTGTCGGAAGGGAGGGGGGAGGGGGGGGGAGAGAGAAGAAGCGTTTAGATTCTAAGGTCAGAAGGATGGTTTTGACTTGTAATGCTTTATGTTCAATTGTATGGTATTTCATTGTATTCCATGCATGACATTGCAAATCAGTGTATTGTGATCTTTCGTAAGCCTTTTGCTATGTTCTACGCGTACTACATAGAGCTGTCTTTGTACCGTATTGTATTGTGAGTTTTTCGAATGGTATTTTACTCTGGTACTGTGTAGTGCTGTATAGCAGCATCGTATTGCAGTGCGCTGTGGCATTGTATCTTCTGTACTGTGCTGTGGTTGTACATTGAGCTGTACTGTAGCGTTGTATTTTTATATTTGTGGGTTTTGTACTGTATTCTGCTGTACTGCCATATTGTATTGTACTGTACTGAGGTATT
>CM065734.1:53804500-53812000 GCA_033310375.1 Conus canariensis
ACGAAAATGACGAGCAATCCCTTATCTCCATTCACTTCAGCACAAGACAGGCGTTGAATCTGGAGTTAAACTTTGCTATTTCGCTGCCGCTACCACCACCCGCCCCTCTGCCCTCCCCCCCCCCCCCCTCCCTTGCCTCCTCACCAGCCCTTCCCATCTTCGTTCCACCCACTGCCATGAGTCCAGTCCACTTCAATCGTTCTGTGTGATCAACTCCACTTTGTTCCATTTCAATTCACCCCTCTCATATCAGTTGATTCGATGAAACTGAATTTATTCTGATTCAAAAAAAAAATTAAGTTCTAATGCGACTTGATTTAATCGCATGCTATTAAACACGTCTTTATTTAATCTGATCTGGTTTAATTTGTTTTTAATTTTTGAACTGAGTGCATTGAATTAAATATTTTTATCGATTGATTCTCTTTTACTCCTACGTAAATTTTGTACATAATTTTTTTTTGAAAAGGGTCTTATTCTGTACAGTTCATATCAATTCAATTTCACCTCATTCCGGTTCTAATTAAAGTTGCTTCCAATATCAGGGGGCCAAAATCTCACGTTCAAAGACTCACATAATGAAAGTAGTCTCCATTCCCGTCCCCACTCACGTTCTCATCACGAGATTACACTGATCCCCCAAAGAAACACAGCTCATTAGAAACCTGTCCGGTCAGATTGTGGCATCAAGAGGACAAAAATGAGACCAACGACAGTGAAGTCAATGCGAAAAGAAAGACAGACAGACAGATTGACAGACAGACAGACAGACAGACACAGAGAAAGAAGGATTTAGAACAACAACAAAAAAATGAGATCGAGCGTTATGAGACAGACAGACAGAGAGCAAGCGAAACAGACAGACAGACAGACAGGCAGGCAAACTGACTGACAGACAAACAGAGAGACAGACAGACAGACAGGCAGACTGAATGACTGACAGAGTCACAAAAGAGAGAGAGAGAGAGAGAGAGAGAGAGAGAGACATAGTCAGATATAGAACAACAGACTGACAGACAGACAGACTGGCAGGCAGGCAGGATGAAAGACAGACAGAGACAGACAGACAGATACACTCAGAGACAGAGAAAATTTGATTTTGTGAGAAGAAGCTCTTGTGTGCAAGCGCATACTGACTGGTTCCTCAAACAGGCGCGTGTATACGTGCAGCATGCGCGCATGTGTGTTTGTGTGAACGTCCACTAGTGCGCATGTGAGTGCGTGTGTGTGTGCGCGCGCGCGCACGGGTGTGTGTGTGTGTGTGTGTGTGTGTGTGTGTGTGTGGTGTGTGTGTGTGTGTGTGTGTGTTTCTACGGGAGGAAGGAAGGCGATAGATGGTGAGGAGATTTGGACTTTTTTTTAGACCTGATGATTAGCTGCTCTCTCTCTCTCTCTCTCTCTCTCTCTCTCTCTCTCTCTCTCTCTCTCTCTCTCTCTCTTCTCTCTCTCTCTCCCTCTCTCTCTCTCTCTCTCTCTCCAGACATGTCTCCAAGATTAAAATCGAACGGACTGCCCACACACAAGAGAGAGGGACTGCAATGATGCAGGTATTGCTGCGGCTTCCATGCACGTTGCAAGCGCCTTGGAATTAAGCTGCTCAATACCTGAAATACTAGCGTAAGGCTTACAGGAGAAGCAACGGGTTCTTTTGTGTGTTTTGTCCTTCTATCGTTATTGATGCTGTTGCTGTTGTTTGGGGGGGGGGGGGGGGGGGGATAGAGGGGGGGGGGGTATTTGTTCGCCCATGTAACCGTATGTTCCGCCGAGAAAGCTGCTTGCCGTGGTCTTGGCTGCTGGCAACAAGGAGCACAGCGAATAACAGCGCTTGAGCAACGCCGCTGTGAGTGCTTTCACGTTAGGTTCGGTGCGAGCGTACTGCTAAAACAAAATGGCGGTTATCGCGGGGGTTTCTGTTCCAAGATGCATAGAAATCGGCAGAAAAAGGCAGATTACAATTTATCCTCGCCGTCCGGCTTGTTTTCACCCACCCAGGGTTTCTTTTTGCGATCATATAGTTTGAAACGTTTTCCCTTACTTTGATTCTTCACATTGCTATTTAATCCCTATCCCCTATCCCCCTTCTCCGTTTTGTGAATGGGCTTTGAAAGCTTGACACAATAACTCATCCAATCATTCAATCAAACAGAGACAGACAGACAGACAGACAGACGGATAGAGAGAAAGAGAGACAGAGACAGAGGAAGGAGACATGAGAAGCTGTCTTTTGTCCTGTCATACGATTATACCTCTTGCATACAGGCTTTTAAAAAGCTTTATTTTCATGTTTGCTCTTTAGTTACACTTCCATATATTTTGAATTGGATGCCAAATTTAGTGCAGCTTACTCTGTTCCCAACATGTTGGCCTCCACCACATCTATCACCACATCGAGATCGTCGTCATCAAAAATGATCTGCGACAGGACTGCCAAGTCACTATCGTCGCCACATTTAACATCACATCGAGATCGTCGTCATCAAAAATGATCTGCAATAGGACTGCACAAGCACTATCGTCGCCATAGTGGATCCCTGTCGACAGCAATGTTCTACAGGACTGGCGCAGTGTATTCACCATCTCGCCTTCCTACGTCCTGGCGTTTGCTTTAGACTGACTCATCGCTGCGGGATTTCCAGATAGACTGAACGCATAATAAACCATGGATTAAGATGGAGAAGTCGACTTTTAATGATATTGTATTACATCAAAGTATAACCAAATAATGCTGATTTAAACAAAATTAAATAAACACAATTACCGCGAGCGTGATTAATTTGAACTCGCAATGCTCAGATCGGAAGCGTGACACTTTCTTTAAAACTCTAGCTTGGTTCCAGCTGGTCAACGCCATCCACTCTTAATATATCACAGAATGACTACCGGATTTAAACAGGTAAGGATCTAAAAATAACATCATAACGTTGGCTGTGGCTGTGTGTGTGGAAACCAGAATGAGCGGTATAGGAATAGTATTACTGTGGAAGACACTTACTTGTAAGACACTCTTAGAGAGAGCTTGACAACAGAAAAGAAATCCCGCCCCCATCCCACCCCCACTCCGAGAGTGTTTTGGCCTTCATCTTTTTAAACACTACATGGGCCGGGCCTCACTCTGGTCATGATGCCAGACGCTTCTCTGGTGTCAAAAACACTTGGAGCTGCGGGGATTCAAACCTACACTTCCTGCATGGTTGGGCGTCAAGGCATTGCCTTTCTGGCAAATGTCTTCCCCGAATGCTGATGTGGCCCTTTGCGGTCGGCTGGGCTATAAGCAACATTATCTTATCTTCCCCGAATGGCTATGGGACACTTGTTCTGAGTTGTTCAATGTAAGCCTTATGAAGTTCACTTTTGTTCATCCTCGTCCAGATCCATATAGAACTCTTCAGCTGCCTCTGCCGTTGCCTTTTGGGTTCCGGTCCTGTTTTCCAAAAATGTAGAGTATTCCTGGGATCACATCCTGGTGAGCTTACAACGACCCTTGATCCAATCTCTAGGGCATGGACTTTGGCTTGGAAGGCAGATTTCCTTGACATGCCGGCTCGACTGGTATACTTTTCAGACTTGTAGATGCGACCTTTCTCCACTGTCTTCTTCTGGCACCGAACGAGAATAATATATTTAAAAAATCTGAATATAGTACTATGTTCGGGCTCATGCCATTCTTCGGTTTAATGTATGGGAGGTTTCTCCCATTTTGGAAGGTATGCTGCGCACTCACTCCCAGTCACGCATTCCATCCAATAAATACGGCGTCTATGTCCCTGATGTCACGGCTGTTCCAGACCATGATGTGTGGCCTGCATGTAGAACTTAGGTGTGGCTGTGCTTCTGGAAAATGAAATGGCAGTGACAGTACTTGGGGTACACTCGAGTGATAAAAAATGAACATAAATATAAAATAAAAGACTAAAATGGTAATGCAAAAGCTGGCAACTAACTAAAAAAAATCAAGTGAAAACCGAAAACGCATGCAGCTGAACTTTCGGAGCTCTCCTGCGATCGGCGGACAGACAGTATTTGCTTTAGACTTTCTCACAATGAAAGCTAGGAGAACAGGAACTACACAGCGTGTGGGTGAGTTCAAAGGTAGTCGAGTGGTAGTGATCTTTGAAAAGGCTTGGTATGTATGGTAAATCATTTGATTCAAAAGGGGGTGATGTCGTTTTTTTCAGGAAAACAGACAATTTTGGTCACGAAATATGTAATTATAACTGTCAATATAATATGTCAAAATATCAATATTTGATTTTTAGAGGGGAGTAGGGACAAGCTTTTAGATTCTGAAGTCAGAAGGATACTTTTGACTTGCGTTGTTTTGCTTCGTGTTCAATCGCGTTGTGCTATGTTGTATTTCATTGCATAAATGACAAAGCAGTGCGTTATGGGGCCTTTGATATGTCTTTTGTCATGTTCTGCTTATACAGCGCTATCTCTGGAATTGAACGTCATTGCGGGTTTTTCGAATGGCATTCAGCTGTGGTACTGTATTGTGTTGCACAGTGGTATTATAGTATGCCGTGGAGTTGTATTGTATTGTACTGTAGTATTGTATGGTACTCACTGCGGTTTTGTACTGCACCATACTGTGGCATTGTATTGTATTGTACTGTGGTATTGTATGGTACTACACTGCGGTTTTGTACTGCACCATACTGTGGCATTGTATTATATTGTACTGTGGTTTTGTATTGTGTTGTCCCGAATTGTGGTATCTTATTGTATTGTGTTGTATAGTACTGCATTTCATTGTGTAACTTTATTGTCACAAATGACTTCTCTGTGTGAAACTTAGTTCCCTGTCCCCAGTGAGATACATTGTTATAGTACAGTGCTACCCATCCCCCCCCCCCCTCCCCTCAACGATCAACTCATGTATATAGTAAAAGAGTTAGACGCTAGAAGGTTTTCAGAAGAAAAGCTTGTCTTATTTAAGTGCTTGAGCCCTGAGCTCCTTACACTCCAAAAGGGCCGTGCCATATCCTTGGTGTTACTCCTAGACACCCTTCTGCTGTTGCCTTTTTTCGTGCTTTCCTATACGCTTCCAGATGTTTCAGTTCTATTGGATTCTTTCTTTCTTTCTGCGTACGCAGGCTGATACTCCGCGGACACTACCTGTATAGACAGGCAGCGGAGTTTTGTTCTATCGGATAATTGAAGGTTTTTTTTACACGAAGAAAAAAAAATTCTTTTCCTAAAAAAAAAGAACTTTTGATGCCACGGATACGCCATACCGCGGTGACCGGGATGGAGCCGGGATGGTGGTGATAGTAATGAATGTAATGGTGGTGGTGGGGAGTGAGGAAGGAAGAAGTGGACTCGGTTTAGGGGGAGAGAACAAGCCGAGAGAGCGAAGAAGAAAGGAAGAGGAGGGGGCCACTTTGGGTTGTCATTTCCTGCAGTTTGGGTTCGTTTTGTTTTTTGTGTGTTCATTCGAATCCTTAAACTGGCACATTTATTGTCAGCGATTCTGCTGCGTTTTCACCCGCCCCCCCCCCCCTCCCCCCTCGATTACCCTCCCCGCCCTACCTACTCCCCCTACACCCCTCCCGCTGTGTGTGTGTGTGTGTGTGTGTGTGTGTGTGTGTGTGTGTGTGTGTGTGTGTGTGGGGAGGGGGGGGACAGAGAGGGAGGGAGGAAGAGAGAACTGTGCTCTCTCTTCTCTCTCTCTTCTCTCTCTCTCTCTCTCCCCCTAGCGAATACGCAATATCCTGAGCGTGTGTGCGTTAGTGCCCGCGTATGTATGTGTGTGTGTGTGTGTTTCCCAATAGGATGCTTCGACAAACAGTTGTTGCCCGTGCCACACACGAATGAAGCTAGTGACAGAAACCAGACTCGGTGCTTAACCCTCCGGCAAGAGGCTTTGCTAATCAAGTCTGCAGGGACAAATGTATGGATGAGAGAGAGAGAGAGAGAGAGAGAGAGAGAGAGAGAGAGAGAGAGAGAGAGAGAGAGAGAGAGAGAGAGAATACAGAACGAAACATTCCTGGTGATCCAATGCTATTAATGCATTAGAGCGAGTTGTTTATGATCCTCCTATAAATCCACCGGACATGAACACGCTATAAACTTATATCCCGGCCACACAGTGAGGACTGGGATGGAACAAGTTGGGATTACCATGATAAGACTATTTGTCCGTGTACCCAAGTGGATGTAAATAATAGAAAATTCAAAGGAATATACACATGCTCTCTCTCTCTCTCTCTCTCTCTCTCTCTCTCTCTCTCTCTGTCTGTCACAGCACACAGCACACACACACACACACACACACACACACACACACACACACACACACACACGCACGCACACACACACACACACACACACACACACACTCACTCACCACCACACACTACACACACACACACACACACACACACCACGCACCACACACACACACACCACGCACCACACACACACACACCACACACACACACACACACACACACACACACACACACACACACACACACACACACAAGCGACAGGCTGGAACAGAAAAGAAGCTTTGGAACAACCACAACACGTACACCAGGAGATTTACTTGCTTCCTTCTCAGATTTGTCTTATTTGTTGTCTCTGTGACAGACGAAGCAACCACCTCCTCAGATTGTTTCAAAATGTTTTCTCTTGACAGAAAACACAACAATGAACATATGAAAAACAAACATATTTCCGAATAGCAAAGCGCAAAGAACAATTTTTCGTCATAAACAAAAGCCCCCCAAACCGAATAGCTGAAGGCAAGATGTTTTCACGATCAATGTCTGGTCATCCTCCGTAAGTCCCCTGCTGAGGCAGTGAGGGCCTCAACGCCAACACTCAGTCCCCTGCTGAGGCAGTGAGGGCCTCAACGCCAACACACAGCACAGAACTGGTCAGAAGACGTGACCTGAAAGTATGGCGTGAAGTGAAACTAGAGATGAACAGATGAACAGGAAGGAAAAAAACTCTCTCTCTCTCTCTCTCTCTCTCTCTCTCTCTCTCTCTCTCTCTCTCTCTCTCTCTCTCTCTCTCTCAGCTACAAAAAAAAAAGAAAAAAACGAAAAACGATTTTTCAGTTCACCTGATAAATAGATAATAGACTGAAACGACGGAAATAAACTATTTCCTTGTCAACATGAATGTGACCCAAGATTTGCTTTGAAAAAATGGAGGGCAGGGATACAGAACATGGTGCTGGTAGAGATTCATGTCCTGGATGGGACTCGTCAAAAACAAATAAATAAACAAACAAACAGCACTGGTAGAATGGTCAATTGGTGGTATCTATTAGATCTAAATTTAACCTAATTCAGTGGTGTTCCTATCATTTACCACCTCAGGGTATAATCAAAAGTTCGCTGTATGACAATATTAGGCTATAATCAAAAGATTCACTGTATGACAATGTTCTGCTTTTGTCGCATTTTAAAGATCAGCCATTGAAATTTTCATCTGTTGTAGACCTAAGATTCATCTACCAACTTGAAGATTCGGATATTATTCTCTACTCCA
>CM065734.1:53817000-53819500 GCA_033310375.1 Conus canariensis
TACATGACAGACAAATATAGATGTCTACATAGAAGTTGGTCAAAACATTGAAACCATGTCATTTTTCATGTCACAAAGATATGAGTAGGGAGTGAGAGCGCGATAAGGATGGAGAGGGGAGGACATGCAAAGTGAAGGAAAATAGTGAAGTAGAAAGAAACTCGTGGAGAGCGTGGCAGCAGAGAGTCCTCAGAAGAGAAGCCCCTTCAAGCAAGTGTTTCGGCCCTTATCTCCTGACACTCTAGGGGGTTGGGCCACACCGGTTCATGACTCCGGATGTCCCTCTGCTGCCCCCTTTTTTTTTCCCATCTTGGACGAGCCATGCTGGATTCGAACCCATGACCCTCTGGACATGCTCATTTTCACTTAATGACTCGCGCTTTAACCACTGAGCCACAGGGACACCTGATATTTGTAGGGAAATTAAGCCTTATGAAGTTCACTTTTGTTCCTCCTTGACCAGATCCAGCTTGAACACCTCTCTGCCGCTTCTGCCATTGCTTTCAGGGTCTGGTTTTTTCTTCCCTGCAACTGAGAGCTGTTTCATGAGGCTGTATGCATACGTTCCTACAAACCCCTAGCTCCAATTTCTGCAGTGAGGACTTTGACCTGATAGCCTTCTCTCCTCAGGCTGTTTGCCAGATCAGCATACTTTTCAGTCTTGTAGATTTGAGCTGCCTCCATTCTGTTCTCATATGGCACCGTGAGCTCGATCATGATCAGCTGCTTGGTTGACTTAGAGTGGACTACTATGTCTGGTCTCATGCCACTCTTGCTGATGATCTCTGGGTGACTCTTCCATTCTGGGAGGTCTGCAGTGCACTCCCAGTCATCTGCCCCGTCCAGCAGACTCTGCCTGCATGTTTCGAGTGGCACTGTTGTTCTTGGCCATGATTTGCTGCTCCTGCCGTGAAGAATGTTGCGGGTGCTTTTGGAGTCCTGATTTTCCCTTTTGTGGTGTTGGTACTAGCCCAGACTACTTGTACAATCTCTTTGAGCACTTGGTTGTGCCTCCATGTGTACCTTCCTTGAGCCAGGGCTACTTTACATGAGCTTAGGACATGCTCCACTGTTTGTTTTTCATGGCAGAGGGGCATGCAGGATCGTCTGTTTTCCGCCACTTCACCAGGTTTGCATTTGAGGGCAGAAGGTCATATGCAGATCTGAGAATGAAGCTGATCCTGAGAGGGGCCATGCGCCAAATGTCATTCCAAGTGAGACTTCTTTGGAGTGCATTCTCCCACGTTGTCCATTGCCTTGCTGGCTCTGCTGGACTGCTTTTTGGAGTCTTTTTTGGTCTTCTTCTTTTCTCATCTCCTGAATCATCATGTCTCTTTTGGCTTTTCCTTTGGCCTTTGACCACCATTCAGTTTTGGTCACCCCAGTCCTTGTCTGTTGGTCTGTGTGTGTCCTGTTATTTCTCTGATCTTGAGACTTTCTTTTGCAGAATCCATCGCCTCTTGAACTTTCCATTTTCTGCCTGTCTTCAGCTGGGGTTTGATTGCTTCTACCACCTTGTCTCCTGAGTCTCCAGCATGCTTTGAAGTCTGATCTTCCCTGCTTTGTATTCCTCCAGGATGGATTTCAGTGGTAGTTTCAGCTTTGCTTGCGACAGTACAGCGCTATGTCAGTCAGACAGGGTGGGACACCAAGCCATTTCCTTGCAGTAGCCGCTACACAGAAATCTTTCAGTTTGGGCACAAAGAAATACCATAGCCACATTTAGGAAGACAACACAAAGAAAGTTTGAAAACTTTTGCATGCATGTAACAGATTTTCACGGCCCTTACTACGCAGATAAAGGAGGATTTGTGTACTTTGGATATGTGGGTTTGTTTATGCCTTTGATTTATCTTCATCCAAAGTCATGACAAAGACGGCAAACCCTTTCCTATTTTCATTAATTACCTTCCTCCTCCATTCCATTTGCTACCTCCACCCCCTCTCCTTTCAGTTTTGCTTTCATTTATGACATCGATCACTTAACCCTTTTCACCAGTCCCCCTCCTCCCTCTTCCCCACACCCACGCCTTCCCTGTGCTCTAATTTCGAAGTATCGGCCAATGGCCGTTTTTCGCCATCACCATTATCCTTTTTCCCTCTTCCCCTCTTCTCCCTCCCACTCCCCTTCTCTATCCCCCCTTTGCCCTGATTTGGAACTGTCAGTTAACAACTCTCTTTAACGATCTCTCGCACACCCCTTTCCCCCCTTCCCTGTTCTCTCCCTCCGACCCTAACTTGGAAGTAACGGACGACTTACAACTCTGTTTCACCATTTTCCCCATTGCATCGTCGGTATCTCCGCTTCTGCCCCCACCGTCAACCCCTCCCCATCGCACCCCTCCTCCTCCACTCCGATGGAACATTTTTTCTCCCATTACCCCTTTTGCCGACCAGCTCTTGCCTCATACACAGCATATGTTTGAGCAATCTTTCACGGAGAAATTTTAATGCAAAATGTGACTTTATGCTTGAATCTGGAGTTTCAAGTTGAATCTGA
>CM065734.1:53822000-53832000 GCA_033310375.1 Conus canariensis
AAGCCCTACCAGTATATCATCAGGCAACAAAAAGACTGGCAAACATGACGTGAAAAGATCGACTCACAGAGAGTCAAAAATCTCTCTATGGCTCTTCCATCACATTTGCAACTCTGATCCATAAAAAAAGAAAAGAAAAGAAAGAAACGCCGGACAAAGGGTCTTTCGAATGAAATCCCTTTCCGGATGTACCTCTGGAGATGTATTCTTTCAAAGGAACTTGGCAGAACTGAAGGGAGAAAATCTGTCAGAAAAAGAAAGAAAATGGATGAACTGTTGAGCAGTCACACAGCTAATAAAAAAAAAGCCCAGAGACATACAAAATGCAGAACAGATTGGCATGCACACCAGTGACATCTACGGATCACAGCACAAGCCATGCTGCATTCAGAGATGATAAAGGAAAAGAAGAGGCAGACCTATCGTCTGTGGGCCAGACACGTGTCATACTAGCAAGAGCCCCGGATTGGCCACAGTGAGATGACCTCAGGGGAATACGAAGTTCAAAGGCTACGGATGCGCTGACTGGACTGCATGGAATGTTCTGGTTTCTCTGACACATCAGAAAGTCATAGAAAGAAAGTGGGGATGAAAACGCTTTCGGAGCACAGGCAAGAAGTAGAGACAGGCAGATCAACGCAATGAAACAGAATGAAGGTGTGAAAGTGAAACATGTCGTTCAACAAAAGTTAATATATTTATCTTCCATTCACCAGCAGACACTTCAATTCTACAGTTTCAATAGATCGCTCTTAACAACAACCATTTATCTAAATATGATAGTCAACTCTCTTTCTGATCAGAATATTTGTTTCCATGAATGTGAGACTCATGCCATTTTTGTTGGTGAATAATTGAGAGTTGTTGTTGTTGTTGTGGTTGTTGTTGTTGTTGTGGTTGTTGTTGTTGTTGTTGTGTTGTTTTTTTTTTTGTGTTCTTTCGAAACGGTTTCCTGTCCACTCCCAGTAATCCCCTCTCGGTGTGTTTTTGCTCTCATCTCTTTCAGATGGATCGATAGACGCACTAAACAAGTTACTCATAAGAAAAAGAAGTGTAATGCACTGCGACATAAACCACCCAGTCGGCGTTGTTAACATAAGACGAACCAGCTACAGATAGCGAGGGCCTGTGCTGCACTAATTACGGGAGCAAAAACAAACAAAAAAAGAAAAAAGAAAAAGAATTCGATATCTGCTATTACATGGGGGGAAAGTAATTATTCAGAATCGTGGTTGCAAGATAACACTGATCCGGATGAAGATCATTATTATTCAAATAGAACTGTGCCCATGCATTTTCACAGAAGAGTGAAGGAAAACGTTCGCCTTAACTCTCTCTCTCTCTCTCTCTCTCTCTCTCTCTCTCTCTCTCTCTCTCTCTCTCTCTCTCTCTCTCTGTCAAGTCAAAATTATTTTTATTGAGGGTTAAAGAACAAGCTTCACAGCTTTTTTTTTCCATCCTGCCCTCACAAAAATAATCATAATCATAAAGAACAAAAAATAAAAACATGTATTGATATATCATGAGGTATACGCAAAAACATTTTTAAAGTAACTAAGACATTCAAAGCATCATAATTCTATCAAAACAATCATACAAAATTTCAATATTTTTTGTAATCAACATTATATAGCATAATCATAAAGAACAAACAAACAAACAAAAACATGTATCAACAAATCATGAAGAATACGCCAAAAAATTTTGAAGTAACTAACACATTCAAAGCATCAGAAATCTATTAAAACGATTGTAAAAGATTTAAATATTATGAATAACAACACATAGCGTAATCATCAGAGAACAAGCAAACAACCAAATCATGTAACAACACATTATGAAGAATACGCAAAAAAAAAACCAACATTTGAAGTAAACAACACATTCAAAGCATCATAATTCTATCAAAACGAGTGTCACAAAATTTCAATAATTATTGTATTTTATATTATATAGTACATCATATACGACACAGAGAGAGAGAGAGAGAGAGAGAGAGAGAGAGAGAGAGAGGGGGAGGATGTGTGTGTGGTGTGTGTGTGTGTGTGTGTGTGTGTGTGTGTGTGTGTGTGTGTTGTGTGGGTGTGTGTGTGTGTGTGTGTTGATGGGTGCATGCACATGAACCTGCGCGTAAGTGCGCAAGGGCAAGTGATTTCATACATAACACCTACCCTTACCCAACCCTAATCCCATTCCCCTTCTATTGCCTTCTCCTAGAAGGAACCTTCGTTGCCAAAGACCAAAATCACAAGGAAATGAAGACAGAATTCCCAGTGTCTGGTGCACCCTCTACCTAAACCCTTATAAAAACCCTTGTGTACATCATTAAGCCACATAAAAAGACTTGTAAACGTGACACGAAAATATCCATACGTGAAGAGGAAAAGAAATTAAGAGCACCTCCATCCCATTTGCAACTCTGAGCTATTTCTTTATTAAAAAAACCGCATGGACAAAAGTTGCTTAGAGTGAAGTCCCTTACCGGATATATCTCTGGAGACATGTTCTCATAAGAAACTCCAAGGAGAAAATCTGCTAGAAGGGTGAGCTATCGAGGAGTCATGCAGCTAACAAAGAAAACATATGGAGAAGTATTGAATGCAGAACAGGCTGGCACTGGACGCTAGCGATGTCTCCGGTCGCAGCAGAGGCCACAGTGCATTCAAAGATCATAAAAAGAAGATGCAGACTTATCGTCTCTGAGCTTAACCCAAGTCTGTTGCCTGCGTTGAAATTATCAGGGCTGGTCACAATGGGATGACGTGAAGAGAATGGCAAGTTCCAAGGCTCAATGCCCTGTGTCTGGACTTCATGGAAATTTGGGTGTGTAATAGGAAATGGTTAGAAAGGAACCGAAGAGAGAAAGGGTTTTGAAGGATTGGCAAGATTTGGAGACAGACAGGAAAACTCACGTAAGAGGCAGAAAGGCAAGTTGATTGAAATGAAAATCGGTCAAAAAAGAACATGTAACTTGTTGATACAAATCAATACGGTGAAACATTTCACATCCACACCTTCTTTTACATCTTCTCTGCAGACCCATTTTTCTTTTACATTGCGGATCGTTCTTTTAAACGTTGAATTTCTTAACCATTTTGCATCTGCCAGGCAAATGAATCTTGCGACTACGCATGTGTATGTGTGTGGAGGTGATGATGGAGACGGAGAAGTTGGGGTGGATGCACTGCTGAGTCTGTGGAGATAAATGCATGTGTGTGTGTGTGTGTGTGTGTGTGTGTGTGTGTGTGTGTGTGTGTGTGTGTGTGTGTGTGTGTGTGTGTGTTATTACATAAATGTGTGAGTGTGTGAGTGAGTGTGCGTGTGTATGTGAGAGAGTGTATGTGTGAATGTGTCTGCCTGTCTGCCTGTGTGAGTTGTATTCTTTGCCATTGCAAAGGAAAAGGCAGTCAATGAGGAACAGGATAATCACAGTTCATACGATGGAGAATCGCCTTCTCTGTTCCCGAGAGAAACAGTGCTGACTAAAGAAATATTCAACGTCTGAATGACAAAAGAACTACAAAGGATGCAACATGGCCCTAATCTAGATCTGACCTGAAACACTATTAGCAATCCATTGCAGCGTTCCATCATATGTAGAATGCGGTCAACACAAATATACATGAGCAATTTTGTCTTTGGGAGAATATCCGTAGTAAGATACAATTTCAACATACGAACTCTTGAAAAAGAATTAGGACGATTCAAGGAAACTATGAGTCATAGAAAGAAAAGGATAAAAATGGTGGTGGTGGTGGTGGTGGTGATGGTGGTGGTGGTGGTGGTGTCGTTGTTTTTTAAGTCAGAAGAAACTCACAGCCTGTGAAAAAAATAAAGAAACAGTATCCCCAGGTGTACCGAATGCAACAGACTCAAGTTTCAGTTTCAGTTTCATCAAGGAGGCGTCACTGCGTGCGGACTAGTCCATATACGCTATATCACATCCGCTCAGTTTTTGAGACCACACTACTCATGATTTTAAGGTGATGGATAAATGAATTAACAACTAAGATGAGGGAATTGAAGAAAGGGGTCTCGTGGCTATGACTTAGCAGATGTCTGACCTACGCATTAGCCCAATGCGCTGGTCAGACCTTGAGTGCCTACAGGCACAGACTCATGTACACTGTGTTGAGTGCTGATCACAGCAGACGCTATACTGGGTTCTTAGATAAAATGACGGAAAAAGAAGATGTAGGTCCTAACCCAATGCATGTTTGATACCAGTAACAAGTTCAGGATTGGCTACAATACGACAGCATAAGGGGAATGGCACATTGAATGGTTACCAATACTCTGTCTAGACCGTATGGATTATTCTGGATGGTGCTAGAAACTTATTTAAAAGAAACTGGAGGAAATTACTTATTAAGCATAGACACGCGTCAGACATCGAAAGACATACACACAAAAGAGAGCAATGAGCTAGGTGGGTAGGCAGACGGGGGAGAGGGAGGAAACGGAGAGGGGGGGGGGGAGTGTCTAGACGTACATTTCCGTGAACTTAATAACGACATTTTTCCCCGATGATTGATCAGTCACCCGGATTCCTTGGAAAGTTCTTGATTCTGTTGTATTTCAGAAAGATATTAGAAAGTAACTGGAAGAAGGAACAAATGTAGGAAGGAAAAGGGGAAGACCATAACAAGATGCAAAGCATATAAAAGTACTCCCAGTTTATCTTGAATACGGATGAGATATTCCAAAAAGAGGAAAAACCGTTTTAGGCCGTTATAGCCGTTAGTAACGGCTATTCTGGTAAACATCGGCCATCATCCCTGACCTATAATGAAGACAAATACAAATTTTCAGAAAGATCGGTCAAGTACTTTCTGAGATATTCCATAAAAAAGAAAAACAGTTATGGGCCGTTATAGTCGTTAGTAACGGGTATAACGGTAAAATAAAACATCGGGCATGACCCGTGACCCATAATGAATATACCTACAAATGTTCAGAAAGATCGGCCCAGTAGTTTTGTCTGGAGCGAGTGGAACACATTTTGACCACGGACGGAAAACACACACACACACACACCACACACACACACACACACACACACACACACACACACACACACACACATACACGCAGCATTTCTTCGTTCCCATTCTAGAGTACTCCCTGTTCTATAAGAACTGGGAGTACAAAAAGACAGAATCATGCACACAATGAACCGACAGACAGGTGGACAGAGAGGAACACGTAGATATAGTCTAGAATCCCCAACAGCGACAGATACATGCATATGAAAGTGTGACTATTTTACGTTTGATTGACGGTCAGCTGGTTTGTTGGCTGATCGGCTGTTTCCTTGCCTGCTTGCTTGGTTAATTGGTTTGTTGGCTGGTTTATTGCGTGGGGGACACACACACACACACACACACACACACACCACACACACACACACACACACACACACACATGCACACGCACTCACACACACTCAATTATATATATATATATATATATGTGTGTGTGTGTGTGTGTGTGTGTGTGTGTGTGTGTGTGTGTGTGTGTGTGTGTGTGTGGTCATTCTGCGCCACTGGCGAAGTGATTGTTGAAGAACAAATCTAACAATCATACAATAGAGAAAGGTCTTTTCTCTCCCTGAGAGAAGTGTTGCAGGTCATTGAAACGCGGTTTTCAAAACATGAACGAAGTATAAATCCAAAGGACACAGTCTAATCCCTACTCTGATTCTGGACAGAATAGACTATTGGTAGATCTGTTACAGCATTTCTACAATACCTGAAGACCGGTTGAGATTCGAACTTATACAACGGAACACAGGAGAAGAAAAGAAGCTCTGTGGAGAAGAAGTGAAACGGCAGACAAATCATCAAACAATCTACACACACACACACACACACACACACACACACACACACACACACACACACACACACACACACACACACACGGTAGAAATATCAGAATCGCAGATCTCCAGATGTACTGAAGGCATCACAAGCTGGTATTAGCTGCGGAGCTCACCGTTGATCATGCTGTATTCAGAGAAGATAGAGTTGCATACAAATCGTCAGCGTCCGTCACGTGTCTGATGCTAGCAATAAGCCTTGGAAAGGTCACAGTGACATGACGTGAAGGGAAAGGTAAGTTCAGTGGCTACTGATGCTCTGGCTGGCCAACATGGACAATGCTGAGGTCTGACGTATGTCAGACAGTGTTTGGAAGAAACCTGGAGAAAGGCAAGAATGGACAGAAAATTATATTCACCACGAAGGGGGGAAAGGCATAAAGGGTTGGAAGTAGGAGAAAAGTTGGAGGGAGGTACGAGAAGGGCAGGGGACGATGAGGAAAAATGGCATCTAAAACCTCTGAGAGTGACAGGTATATTGGTTTATCAAGGTGGTGTCTTTGTGACATTTCTCGTTCGTCGATCATTCAGTCAGACTTACGGAAATCCTGGTTTTGACCAAATACCAGAAAGTGATTTGGGAAGGAAAAAAACTTTTGGAGCAAAGCCATAAGTAACGAAGAGACAGAAAACACAAATACCAGAAAGTGATTTGGGAAGGAAAAAGACTTTTGGAGCAAAGCCATAAGTAACGAAGAGACAGAAAACACAAATACCAGAAAGTGATTTGGGAAGGAAAAAGACTTTTGGAGCAAAGGCTCAAGTAACAAAAGAGACAGAAAACAACCAGAATTAGACACGCAAGTAGACAATGAGAGAGAGCGTTCAAAAATAAGATACACAATTTCAGAGAGGTACATGCACATTTTCATGAAAGCGACAACTAGGATATTTCCTCTTGACTGATCGATCAGGTACAGTTTTTGTCTGGAATGACATTTCTAGCTAGAAGCAATTTGGCTGGATGAAACTTGATTTCTTGTTTCCATTTTGGTGGTTTTGTCACTGGAAATGTTTTGCTCGTGGTTTACTCAGTTTGTAGATTTGTGTGTACACACATATTGTATGTTGGTTTAATAAGAAAAATAGCGTAATCGCTGCTTTAAGGTAAGTTATCAGAACCATGCCGTTTTCATTGAAGTTTTATTAGAAAAATAGTTTTGACGGTAGTGGTCCTAGCTAGTAAAATTTGTGTGTGTGTGGTGTGTGTGTGTGTGTGTGTGTGTGTGTGTGTGTGTGTGTGTGTGTGTGTGTGTGTGTGTGTGTGTGTGTGTGTGTGTGTGTGTTGCATTCTCTACGATTGGGGAGGGGGGGAGGCGACTGATGAGAACAAGATTTCTAACAATCATACCAAGGACGGAAGTTCCCTGTCTTCCCAACCACAAAAGATTTTACCAGCGATGAAATCTTCGAAATACAAATGACAACAGAATTCTAAATGATGACAATGCATTCCCAGGCTGACAGACGCAACAGAAAACTTGTAGATTATTGCAGTGACGTTTGAAGTATGGCCTATACGGAAACAGCTCGGGCCATCGATCTGAGGATAAAAAGTCTTTAGCAAAATAAATTTCTCGAAGTCTGGGCTGATAAAAGGGAAAGTAGGAAAAGCGAACAAACCCTGTAGCAGAAAAGTGAAAAGAAAGATGAATTCTCGAGCAGAAAGCAGGGTACAGAAAGGGGAAAAAAAAAGATTAAAAGACCGTCGCTAGACGACCTGAATACAACACAAACTGACACTCACACAGTGGCAGTTACGAGGCACAACAGAGGCAAAGCAACACACAGAACTGATGAATAGAAGATGCAGACTCGTCGTCTCAGTGCCTGACATTCATTGATGCCAGTGGTGAGTTCAGGGCTGACCACAGTGAGATGAGAGGAGGAGAAGGGGGAGGTCAGTTGATCACGGTGCACTGACCGGATGGTATTGAAAATACTGGCCTCTGTAGCCCGTGTCACAAGGAGTTGTGAAAAAAAAATCAAGAAACTTTTTGAAATTAATACAGAGAGAGAGGGAGAGAGAGAGAAGGAGAGAGAGAGGGAGAGCGAGAGAGAGGGACAGAGAGAGAGGGAGAGAGAGAGGGAGAGAGAGAGGGACAGAGAGAGAGAGAGAGGGGGAGAGAGGGAGAGAGAGAGGGAGAGAGAGAGAGAGGGAGAGAAAGCGAGAGAGAGAGAGAGAGAGGGAGAGAGAGAGAGGGAGAGAGAGAGAGAAAGAGACAGAGAGAGAGGGAGAGAGAAAGAGGGAGAGAGAGAGAAAGAGAGAGAGAGAGAGAGAGAAAGAGACAGAGAGAGAGAGAGAGAGAGAGAGAGAGAGAGAGAGAAAGAGACAGACAGAGAGAGAGAGAGAGAGAGAGAGAGAGGGAGAGAGAGCACAGAACTAGGAACTTTAATTGCGAAGCCAACGACCTGTAAGAGATAATGACTTTGCCCCAAAGTAAGATGCACAATTTCCAATTTTAACATTATCCTCTGAAGCAAACTGCATAGCTCTACTCCCCAGAGAGAGAGAGAGAGAGAGACAGACAGACAGACAGACAGACAGACAGACAAAGATGAGTGGGGTGAGGGATGAGAGAGAGAGAGAGAGAGAGAGAGAGAGAGAGAGAGAGAGACGAGTGGGGTGAGGGATGAGGTGAGCGGTGGAGATACAAAAATATGAAAAAGACCTCGAAAAAAATCAAGTAGATGTTCATTTTGTTAAATGATCTTATCTATTATCGTACAATTCCATTTTGGTTGGCTGACTGCGTTCTCTCTCTCTCTCTCTCTCTCTCTCTCTCTCTCTCTCTCTCTCTCTCTCTCTCTCTCTCACACACACACACACACACACACACACACACACACACACACTCACACACACACACACGCGCGCGCGCGCGCGCGCGCGCGCACCACACACACACACACACACACACATACACACACACACACACACGCACACACACACACACACACACACACACACACACACACACACACACACACACACACACACACACACACACACACACACACACACACAACGCCTGCATCCTCCCTCCTATTCATTTTTACCATAAAAAGACAACGCAAACGAAATTATCTTCGCTTGTGTTTGATCGTGTAGAATAAGAATCTGAATCACGTTTTCTTTTCATGAAATCCATAGCATGGGTATACAGACACTAGGATTAGAAAAAACAAACCAACAACAACAGCAAAACGATGAGCATTTTACATGATTGCTAAACATACTGATGGGCATGTCGGTTGGAAAACTAGACTCCTGATGCTGTTTGTAAACAGATGTTTGCTGGTCCATACTCCACACACTTCCGCTTGCATGGAAGTCCGGCTGTCTGCGAGTCATTAAGGTTTGTGATTAGTGACTGACTTACTCACATACTTATTTTCTTACCTACACCTTTCACCCCCAAGTACAGCCCATCCACGTTAGTTCTTGTTACCTACACCTTTCACCCCCAAGTACAGCCCATCCACGTTAGTTCTTGTTACCTACACCTTTCACCCCCAAGTACAGCCCATCCACGTTAGTTCTTCCGCAGGCTCAGAGCTGGGCTGCCATTCCTGCCTGTGTCCAGTGCATCCCCGTTCTGGTCAGCTGTGCCCGTACCTCTTCTCCAGGTGTCTCCGTATAAAAGTCCTGCTTCTTACCCACAGGGGCCAAGTCAGAGCCAGACGAAAGATGCTGAGCGCTGGCTTTCTGAGGGAGTGACCTATCCAGCCCCCGCTTCCTTCTCAGGATGTGCGTGATGGCTGGCTCGTGTCCCACCCTTTGCCAGGTTTGTTTAGTGATGTTTTCGATCTGTTCACAAGTCTTCTCTTGAATAGTCATGTCTGTATTCAGACACATCCAGAGACAAAATGATATTCATCTCCTATCGCACCACAATTCACATTAACCTAGCGTTTTTTGTTTTTTTTTATCAGTACCCGTTTACTTATATTTCCTATATGAAGACCATTCTCACTTTCGCGAAGTTTGTAAATGGATATCCAATACTCATTATCTTGCGTCTGCCAAGAATCGATGCGGTTCAAGTCTCTATTGTGCAGTTACATGATGTAGAAAGTTAACTTAGACTTATTTTTTGCTTCTCTGACTTCTTTAGA
>CM065734.1:53847000-53862000 GCA_033310375.1 Conus canariensis
TAACATAAATATCTGGTAAGGTAGAAATATAATGTTCTTTTCCAAAGACAGTCTTTACACTTTTACAGAATACACACTTGTTGCTGTTTTCAAGAGAACTGCGCCAATCACGAGCATAATTATTTTGCAACTCCTTTTTAACACACTTACATAAGTTACTTCTGTTTGTGAATGAATAAGATTCCCAAACACAATCAAAACCAGTTTCAAATAAAATGCTTTTAACATAACTAAGCCACGGTGAAACGAAAATTCCTTTTGCATATAGTTCATGTAAGATATTATATAATTTGTTTGAATACTTCTTAGAATCAGGAACAACTAAGTTAGCCCAGAACCTTATCGTTCTCACTTTAATCAGTACAGATAAAGGATAGATTCCGGTTTCACCATAAATCATTGAAGTCATTGTAGTTTTATTTAATCTAAATAAATACTTTAAAAAACGTAACTGTAACTTTTCTAATATATCAACATTTTCATAACCCCAAATTTCACAACCATACAACAACACAGGTACAACTATGGAATAAAATAATTGTATGCAAACATCAATTGGCAATTTCTGTTTTCTTGCAGTTTGTAATAATGAAAATATTGCCTTGAGAGCCTGATTATAACACACACACACACACACACACACACACACACACACACACACACACACACACACACACATTGTACCGAAACCAGCAATCTATCGCTGCTTTCCGCCATCCAATCGTTCATTCCGGTTCCTAGAATCAATGAATAATTAACAGTGGTGCTCTTGACCTAAACTCCATAAACCTCGACGCACTCGACAAGTATACAGCCGGAAGGAAGCGACTTCTTCGGTGATCATGTGAAGATGATTTGTTCGGTTTTTCCATTGTTCTCCAACAGATATTCCTCATACATGTCAAGGACAATCACTGTTATTTTTCATATATGGATAAAAGGGCGAAATAGTGATGGGAGGGAGGGGGGGGGGGGTATTTCAGTTTCCTTGCCTACTAAGCGACATTGCTCCCACGCCTTTCTCATGCCCATGTTTGTCCTGTTGCAGTCTAGGCAACTTTATTTGTTCGCTTCTTCGTGACTTTCGCTATTGATCTGTGAGCTGATTCGCTGGACAGCATAAACTAGCATGGGCTCTGTAGTCCCATTGATTCACTTTGAGTTTTCATGTCCGTTACTAGGGCTTTGTCAAATTCAGTATGGGTCAAAACCGGTTTTGAAGATCAGCTTTTTTTTTTTTTTTGTGGCATCAGTTGTCAGATCAATGGGGCACCTAAGGCGGTGACTTCTTTTTTTTTTTACCTCCTAAGGCCGAAATCCACCTCTTCATGAAAAACGAAACAAACAAAAAGCGAGAAAGAAAAAAAACAATTTCCAAAACTACTTTTTTTTTCCTTTCATCTTTTTTCATTTTTTTCTTTTTCCTTTTTTTTTCTTACAACCAGTCTCTTACACACCATGCATAGTCTGTAAGTTCTCTCACAAATGGACATATTCTTGCTGATTTTAGTGTTTTGGCATTTGATACAATGTGTCTGGGTTTGTTAATGTTCTAATGTGTGATGTACTGGCACACTCACTCTGATAATGTGCTGCTAATACAAAGAAAACAACAGACAGACAGAGAAAAAGAAGGAAAGAAAGGAAGAAAGAGGAGGAAGAAGGAAAGAAGACAAAAAGGAAAAGGAATTCGTTGCTGTGTAAAAACAAACAAAATAACAAAACAAATATACAGTTGTTAAGCAAAAGTGAACACACAATAATCTTCAAGCACAGATGTGACCAGGTTGAATACATTTGCACGATAAAGATTTCCTGACACCTCATCCGTTCTCTCCTGTGTGTCCGAACGTTCCCCGAAAGCCTTCCTTGGAACGAAAAACTGAAAAATCCAAGAATGACCGAAGGAACGAGCGAACATAGAACGAAAAGATAAATAATTTTGTATACTACGATTACAAGTAGTCTCGCGCCTGCCAGTTCCCCAGAAACGCCGTCCTTACAGTGAAGAAGAAACGATGAAATAATTGGGGGAGGGGGTGGGGGGGGGAGGCGGATGGACCTGCGAGGAGAACGTGAGGAAAGACCGGTAGCGAGACAACAAGTATCCGTGTGTGTGTGTGTGTGTGTGTGTGTGTGTGTGTGTGTGTGTGTGTGTGTGTGTGTGTGTTTGATATTATCAGCTCTGAACCTTAACGAAATTAGTAAACAAGTTGGGTATTTTTTGCTCCCATAAGAAAACCTAACACAGAGTAACTTTTATTCAAGACTGGCACAGCCTTTTAAACTTGAATAAAGTCAGACAAATACATAGACGAACAATCTAATAGTGGGGGAAAAAACAAGCGCAGGCCAACAACTGAACTATCTTCATAGTAATGATTTGGCAAAGATTTGGACTTTCGGAGCAGGCAATACAAATATATCTGCCTTCAAAAGGGATTGCGATGGTTCCCTTATGCAGCTAGTGAAGAGTTTTCATATCTGTAACATATTTTCTTAATTTCATGTTCCCAGTTTCTCCATCTTCAAATCCCCCCCCCCCCCCCCCCCCCCCCTCTCTTAAGTCCAAATCTTTGCCAAATCATTACTATGAAGACAGTTCAGTTGTTGGCCTGCGCTTGTTTTTTCCCCCACTATTAGATTGTTCGTCTATGTATTTGTCTGACTTTATTCAAGTTTAAAAGGCTGTGCCAGTCTTGAATAAAAGTTACTCTGTGTTAGGTTTTCTTATGGGAGCAAAAAATACCCAACTTGTTTACTGTTTATCGTTTACTGTTCCCTGCTCATTTCATTTCCGACTTAACGAAATTAGTTTTTCCAATTTTTTTTCTAGACATTTTTATTGAGGGAGTCCCACAATAAACTGGGTATGGCTTACATTTCATCAGTAGGATTCGGGAACCTTTTTCACTAATATCATTAAAGGCGCATTTACAACGAACAAGAAAACAAAATGGTTTACAGCTAGAATGAGACTCATTCCCTGGTGTTCACGTGCTTGTGCTCCTCTCTCTCTCTCTCTCTCTCTCTCTCTCTCTCTCTCTCTCTCTCTCTCTCTCGCTGTCTCATTTGCATAATTTAGCCTGGCATTGACAGACTGGAAAACTGGCTATGCCGCGAGTCTTAATACTGCATTGACAAAAGTTTTCCCAAGTTCTGAGCTCTCTCTCTCTCTCTCCTCTCTCTATCTCTCTCTCTCTCTCTCTCTCTCTCTCTCTCTCTCTCACACACACACACACACACACACACACACACACACACACACACCTTCCCTCCCTCCCTCCCTCTCTCTCTCTCTCTCTCTCTCTTCATCTCCTCCAACACTTTCCAGTAATGTCAACGACAATCCAAAACCAGACCCCCCCACCCCCACCCCCAACCCCCTCCAGCCATGAACGACTCATGAACTCCGGGGCACAGCGGCGGCGGCGGCGGAGAACACGGGCGTCTTGAGAGTCACGTGCACGGCCCTGCACTTAGCGCGGGGCTCCTTCTTTCCGCCAGGGGACATGAAGGTCTTGGGCTGCTCCGTGATGCCCTGCCTCAGGCAGTGCTCCACCAGAGCTCGCAAGCTGTCGAAACGGAGAGCTTCCCTGTACAGGAAGAACTGCCTCAGCCCGTCCTCCGTCCTCTCCGGCTCTGGAGTGCTGTGGACCCAGTAGTGCTTGGCGCTGCGGCAGTAGCTGCCAGAACGGAGCGACACAAAAGATGGGCTTCAGTAATAAAACATTCGTGTAAGTGCGGGGAGGAGGACATGCTGATGACAACGATCAAGAACAGACTGACGCGTTAATGAACACAGGTCAAACTACAAATAAACATTCAAAACAACAATAGTCAGCGCAATGCTCACTTTATACACAATGCAAAACAGACGGGTAGATTTTCGACATTCTACTAAATATTCGGACAGACGGATGAATTTTCGAGATACGAATGAATTTTCTTCAAACGTGTCCTTTTAAAGTGCTACAAATTACAGACATCAAAAAAGCAAGAAACAATACACCCTAAATCATAGTCAGAATGCATTTCACTCTGACCGCGATCTCCGATGATCATGATGCTACTCATTTATAAATAGTATTGTGTGCCAGGTGCAGACATGCACTCACACACAAATGCTGCATGTACATAATGTGTCCATCATGGTGTACATTAACAACAAATGTCAAGCATACATATACGCATGTACAATAGCATACACAGATTCCATATAACATGCATCTATCTCTCTCTCTCCCTCTCTCTCTCTCTCTCTCTCACACACACACACACACACACACACACACACACACACACACACATACATACATATATATATATATATATATATATATATATATATATATATATATATATATATAAGATTTCTTGAGTCTCCGAACTACAACGTTGTTTCAAGCTTTCGCTCTCATCAGGTTCTAGAGGTTATTAGATGGCGTAATTTATCAGATGACATATTTTACCAGATGACGTGATATATTGGCTACGTTTTATATGTGTGACGTTCTGATAGGGTCTTTCTGTGTGTCATTTATACGTAACATAAATGACACACAGAAAGACCCTATCAGAACGTCACACATATAAAACGTAGCCAATATATCACGTCATCTGGTAAAATATGTCATCTGATAAATTACGCCATCTAATAACTTCTAGAACCTGATGAGAGCGAAAGCTTGAAACAACGTTGTAGTTCGGAGACTCAAGAAATCTTATAACATGCTCCTATCCGGAATAGGTGAGCACTCTTCAATTCTATGAAAATGAATTAATGTTCATGTTAATGTTCATGTTCATGTCCATGTTTATATATATATATATATATACACACATACACACACAAAGAATTAGAGAGAGAGAAAGAGAGAGCCCACCCCTCTCCTACTTTGCTTCTCTGAACTAAATCGGGTACTCGCAAAGGGCACTGAGGATTTTAAAATGGGAAAAAAATCTGATCTGAAGTACAACCAGTCAATTCCACAACTGAAAACGCAATCGACAACGGGCACATTACATACATACATACTTAAGAGAGAGAGAGAGAGAGAGAGAGAGGAGAGAGAGAGACGGATATATCTATATATGTATATATATATATATATATATATATATATATATATGGAGACAGAGAGAGAGAGAGAGAGAGAGAGAGAGAGAGAGAGAGAGAGAGAGAGCACAATGCACAAAAGAACAAGTTGGCTCTTCGTTATCCGGAATTTTCGGCGAAAACACCTCGCCTTCCTCGAGGGGACTTTAATTGTCTTATATGTATGTATGTATCTATAAGTAAACATATAATAAATATTCAGTTTAAAAAGGAAATTGCTGCGCCAGACTACACCCACACCACACATCATCTGAATACCAACCTAACGGAAATGACGAACTGTCCTTTCGCTGGTGAGAACCAGACAATGAAATTCCCGTCTTCGTTGACGTAATTCGCCATTTCTCGGTCCACCTGCGTCAACAGTCGACAGGGAAAGGTTAGTTTTAAAAATGGTAAAAACCCAGCTTAAGGTCCTTGGTTACTGTGTGGGGACGTGCCTGACAAGATGTCTCTGTTCAATGGACATGGAAATCATCGTTTATCAGGAAAAAATGAAAAGCAGGACGGCCGAGGGTCCAGGCCCAATAGCGGGGTCGAAGGGCACAGTTTCTTGTCAGGGGTCAGGGGGCGAAGCTCCCTGAAGCTGAAAGCTTTCTATACCTTTGATAAGTAAAATCTGGGCCTTTTGGAGACACCTTCCCTCTTTCTTACCATGCGGTCCACAAGACCACCATTAATACTAACTACATTAATGTTACTGGCCTGTATGCAGTGGAGTTCACTTAATTCAAGAAACCGGAGGCAGCAATAATTTTTGTTGACTATAATCACCACTTCTGAAACATGAACATGCTTGCGGTTTGAACACAAAAAATAGTTTGTGGTGGCCATAATTTGTGCATCTGGTGTTAGAAGAACTTCCTTGTATGGAAAACTAGACTTTTTTTTCACTTTAACTGAAAACTTACGTGGCCTTGTTTCTTCCATGAGAAAGTTCAACCTGAAGCCCTATATCTCAGGGGGAAGGGGTGAGAGTGGCACATGGGTGGGGTGCAGGTTATTGGTGCAACAGGTATGTGACTTGGCTTATAGAATTAACCGTTAAGTTACAAAACATTTGGATTTTAACATGTGTATTTCTTGAAGAGTCCAGAAAATTTTCGATAAATTTACTTGGAAAATGAAGATCACTGAATTCGGGAACGAAGTTAATTTCTAGTGAAAGCAAAAATAAATAAAGTAATGTGAAATGTATAGGTTTTTGTTTATTTTTCATGAAAAAGGTTCTAATAAACCTTATATATATATATATATATATATATATATATATATATATATATATATATATATGTTGCAATAATAATACACTGGGATGACATGCTTTAGGGTATACCAATCTCCTGATTATCATAAATCAGGCGTGAAAAATAACACTTGTAAGATCAGTGGGCATGACTGCTTTGCCGGAATAAATCAAGATGAAATCTGTCATATAACAGAATGTTTAAAAAAAATATAGACTGTACAATTTTTGTTCATTTATCCTACTAAATTAACCAACTGGTGATTTATCACATAATAAAGAACCAGGAATCACAAATTGCCCATAAAGTGGCCTTTCAGCTCGCATTAACTGACAAGATAAATGCGCAATGAATGTGCTTGTATTTGTTATTAGTTAGGATAATACTTTAACAATTTTCTCTTCTTTTCTGTCTGTCTTTTCTTTTTTTTTCTTCTTTTTTTTTTTTTTTTTTGTCTTTTTTTCCTTTTTGAGCATATAACTACAGACCCGTTTACCCATACGATTTTGTCGAATTTTGTTCCCATGATTTGAGAAAATAGGACGAATTCGACGAACTGAAAAAAAAATCGGCAAAAAAGTTCTGCAGACGAGATTCTTGAGTGGTAATTGCACTTGCGAATCTTGGCCGTAGGAGGGGGAAATCTGACCAAAGAGCGACAACTCTTGCTAACATCTGCGCACGAAATGAGGTCAAGTTTTTGACAACATGTCCAGAAACATCGATAAAAGCAGCGAGAGCGCATGAGTCTTTGACAAAGTACGCTGATGAATCACGTTTGAAAATAATTTGTATCACAAAGAACCTATCTCACCGAAGTTAATGTAAGATAAGATTAGGCTGTTACTACCCAGAAGAAGCCTCCGCTGTGTGATGGCATGTGAAAACGAAACTTGTTCCAATACTGGCATCGATCGCAAACGAATCTTCATAAGGTTCCACGAACGTTATGGTGACTAATGGCCGAAGCAGCATTTGCACAGTCTCTCAGCAAAAGGACGAAGGAATGATCAGTATGGAAAAGAAAAATGTGGATGGGATGGAGTAATCAGGACGCAGTTTTACCAAAACGTTCGGGAAACAAAAAAAAATTAATATCAACCTGGACATTTCCTGATTTCAGGATCTCCAGACAAACAGCGAGGTCGAATTTCGGTTTCCGGCATTACCGAACGTGTGGTTTCATCCATGCAATCATACGCAGTCAAGACACAGAGCTAATGCTACGCATTTAAACGTAACATCAACTCTATGTGTTGACTATTGGTGATTTCGTCTAAATGCTAAGAAGATGAGGTTTTCCAAAACTGTACCGTGCATTTTTTTACAAGTGCTTCTTCTGTCCACCCATCTACAGTCTGTCTGCCCCAGTCTGACAGTTTTATACAAAACAAAATCAAGATCAATTAATGGTTATGTCCAGCGTGTTCTGTACAACTGTCTGCAATCTGTGACATCCAACGCCGAAGTAATCAGTCGAGAAACTGGTGATTTGTTACAGTTTGGGGAAGTTATGTTTCACGTGTGCATATGCGGGTGTTTAAATCTCTTCGCACTGAATTGACATTAAACTGATGAGATAAAAAGAAAGAGTGAGAAATGTACGACTGCAAGGTCAAATTGAAAGGGTTTCTATCCACATGTTTCTATTTGATTGAAAGAGTCGGGAGTTTAGCGGCAGAGTCAGAAACTGGGTGACTGCGGCGAAAAGATAAGTCGAGGAAACAAAAGAGGGTTACTGTCCGTCATACAAAGAAAAGGAGAAATCGCAAGAAACGCGACACGTTTCGACCAGGAGAACTAAGTTCTATCACTTTTTTTTTAGTCTTGCCGACTAAAGTCCTCCAGAACGAAACATGTGGGTGTTTTGTGAAACATGCTGCTTTGTCATATAAAACCAACCTTATCAACAACGGCAGCAAATAAACTGACTGATCTTAATTTCAGCACTTACCCACTACTGGACAGTGATATGCATTTCTAACAAGGAGGAACATATCCAATGTAAGCATTGCAGTTCAAGTTTCTTTCTCTCTGTCTCTTTGTCTGTCTGTCTGTCTCACTCACTCACACACACACACACACACACACACACACACACACACACACACACACACACACACACCACACAGCAACACAACTAACCTAGAGACCACGAAAGAGACGCACGAAATGAACTTGTCTAACTGGCATACCGTTTTCTCAGTGACAGAGGGATTCCAGCCAGGCACTGTTGAGAGGTTGGCAGGGTTGTCTTCCAGGTGGGCAGCAGGGTTAAGGTACAGGTAGCCGTCATCATCACCCTCTGACTGCAACTGCTTCACCTGGTTAAGCGTGAAGACAACCTCGCCGGAAGAAACGGGGTTTCTGACGTCAGCACGGGGCAGTTCTATTCCGGAAGCCTTTTTCCGCGGGAGGCTCGCTCCGGGGTTCGCTTGTTCAGCGTCGATGGAGACACCGCTGGATGACGTCATCAGGAGGATCGATGAGTCTGGCTGGCTGATGCTGCTTAGTTCTGGTAAAGCCTCCTCGGAACTGAAACGACTGGACATGTTCGGCATGATGTTGCGAGTGTACGTGCACGGAAGGGGCTTTCCCGTCCTCTTCTCTTTCTTGCGCGCAGCAGCAGGTACCGGCGAAGCCTGCGTTTCCTGCAAACTGGCCATCCGAGGGCTGAAATTCATTCTCTTCTTCTGCTGGACTGGGGGGCTGGTTTGCATGGGCTCCTCTTCATCCACGCTGACAGGAGCCGACGCACTTCTGGGCAGAGGCACAGCACGCTGTTCGCTGCGGTGTGGAGACGGATTCTGTCGTGGACCTTCTGGCGTGGACGCCTCACACGACATTGGTGATAACCTCCTTCGCGGTGGTTCAGGGGACAGGTGCACAGTGGTATCACACCACACGGCAGGTGAGATCTGTTCCGGGAAAGAACTAGCAGGTTCAAATGCAAATCTGGAATGGGTCTGGTTTTTAAATAGGGTGCGTGGCCTGGGATGGGGTGTCTGGTTTTGATATATTGTACCAGGCTGAACTGTATGTCTGTCGGGTGGTGACTGGTTTTGATACGTTGGACTAGCTTGAGCTGTTTGCCCCGTTAACGATCTCAGGTTTACATACGTTGGACTAGACTGAACAGTAAGTTCAACAGATGAGGCTTGCTTCATGTGTGCGGCGACGGCAGGTTGAGTCCGTTGGGCACCGGTGCAAGCAGTTGCATCGGGGCATTGAACAAACGACCCATCACTGAACACAGAAGCCTGGGTATGAGTGGTGTTTCCACAACCCGATCCCAGATCCATAACACCGGCAGCAGACTGGGGGGTACGTCCAGAAGACGGTACCTGCCATGCAGAACAGGCGGGAGGTGGAGCAGTACCAGCAGGTGACTGTGCAAGTCTAACATAACCGGCATCAGCCTGAGCTGGGCATCCACAAGTCTGTGGTGGTCCGGCAACTGAGTGAAGAACGCACCCACAAGAATGAGGTGGCAAGGTCACTTGGGTAGACGGCTGGGTGGCACTGAAACTGGACTGTAGCCGGTCAGGCGGGGATTCATGACCTAACTCCCTCCTATAACTGTTCATCACCGTGATGACGTTGCTGGACTTCTGGATATAGCGGCTGCTGTCCACTTTGATGTTTAACTCAGTCATGGCATGCTCGCCGCTGCTTGTGTGCGTGCAGAAAGCGTTGCAGAGCTGCTTAAGCATGACGGGAGGTATGTAGTCCGGATGAAGCGTGGACGTTGAAGCTGAAGACCTGCACGCGAATGGGATGGATTCTCCGTTGCTGCATTCGGTCGGAACCTGTCCTGCACGCAAGGGGCTGTTCTTTCTGAGTTCTGTTGGGTCTCTAGGGGGCTCTTGGGGTTCTTTGTCTGCGCTACGGTTATGAGTGACATTGTCACCTTTAAAGTCAGGCTGGTGGACGTGCTTCGGTAAAACGTATTCAGGGTGCATAAAACACACAGCTGACGATGATGGACAGCTGCCTCGGCCACAAGCCCTCGTCGCTTTTAAATCCTGCTCTCCTTGGGGGTTGCCTCCTCGTTCAAACATTGCAGAAATGTTGATCTTCTCTACTTCGTTTTCATCCTCGGATGCGTCACAGAGCCCAGTCATGGGTTGTTTAACATCTGTAAGGCTGAACAGGCAACGCTCTTTCAATTGCGTAACGCTAATATCCATGCTGTTGACAGGGGATTGGTTGGTGGGAAGGGTGATACCATACATCTCATGGTGTCCGCCTCTCGGGTCCATTGCAAAGGAACCCAAGGTGCCCAGATCGGGCCAGTGAGGCTGGAGACTACACAGACCACTCTTTTCTTCTGTGGGCCCGGGTAGTATGCTCGCTGGCTGGGACTTCGCCGCGAGTTGTGCATCGGGAGCGCCCAGACCGGTCTGAAGATTGTCAGGGAGCTGGTTGGTGCTTTCGTTTCTCCACTGCATTGGTGAAAGACGCTCTCTGGACAAGTCGTTCTCCACTAAGCGGATAGTTGGGCCTTGTGCTTTCTGAAATAGCATGGAGCCACACACATTACACACCAGCCATTCAGTGGGACACGTTATGAAAAAACACCCACAAAGAACACGTCATAAAACAAGATCGGGAACAAGCCGATCAACCAAAAACATCATAAAACAGCCAATTAGTCAGACACATTATAAAGGAGCCATTCAAACACATCATGAACAAACCAGCCACACACACACACACACACACACACACACACACACACTCACAAACCACCACACACACACACACACACACACACACACACACACACACACACACACACACACACACACACACACACAAAAGCCATCTGGTTAACTATTCAGATACATCATCAGCAAGCCACGCAGACTTATCATAAACAAGTCAATCAGATATACACATCGTAAATAAACCAGTCTGTCAGACACATACACAGGCCAGCCAGAGAGACACATCATTAACAAATCAGTCAAACAAACACACTATAGACAAGCCAGTCTTTTAGACACAGTGAAAAACAAACCATTCAGCTACATCATAAATAAGCCAGTCAGTCAAACACACTGAAAAACAAACCATTCAACCCATCGTAAACAAACCAGTTAGTCAGATACATCCTAAACAAACCAGTCAAACAAACACATTGTGAACAAGCCAGACAGTCAGACTCATGATGAAAAAAAAAAACATTTAACCACATAGTAAACAAGCCAGTCAGTCAGAGACATAAACAAACCATTCACAACACACCATAAACAAGCATGTTAAACAAGCAAATTATAGATATCTCAGTCAGTAAACCAGCCAGTTTGTCCAACACATTATAAACATACCACTCGGTCAGATTAATTGTAAACATACCACTCGGTCAGATTAATTGTAAACATACAACTCGGTCAGATTAATTGTAAACAAACCAGTCAGACACATTATGAACGAGCCAGTCAGTCAGGACACATTATGATCAAACATGTTTATCGATCACCCTGTGAAGATGACAAAACTATCTGGTCGATAAATCAGTCGATCTACCACCTAATCACTATTTCCCACATCACGCACTAAATAAACAAAAATAGTAAGTGACACCCATCTTGTATAGCTTTTACTCAATAACTTTGATACTGAGAACAGACCAGAACATCATTCCAAGAACTCGTTGCGGTCGCAGATAAATGACTGCACGCAGGAATCAATACACTACTTTTCCTACTTGCCTATCAGTCCAACGACTTTTCATGTGAACATAACATATCCGTGCCATGTTCATCCCATGACAGTGTGTGAAAAGGAAGAGAGAGAGAGGAGAGAGAGAGAGAGAGAAGAGAGAGAGAGAGAGAGAGAGAGAGAGAGTGGGGCCAGGCCATACAGAGATATGGGGAGAAAAAAATAATGTCAATTTCTATAGCGCCCGACCTACAGGGCCCTTAACAAATTTGAACAGACAATATCTAGAACACACACACACACACACACACACACACACATACCACACACACACACACACACACACACACACACACACACACACACACAAGCACACACGCACACACACATACTGACATACAGGGTCACATACATGGACACATACACTGCGTTACAGGGTGAACAGCTCATTATTCCTCGAGCAAAGTGTGCAAGTGACATGTAGAAATTTAGAAATATTTCGGGTTGTATTCTGGTACTGGCGTTTAAACAGATAAGTTTTTTTAAGTGCAGACAGACAGACAGACACAGAAGAAAATGAGAAAACAAGCACCAGCCACACCCACCACGTTCAGTTTGTGCGGGTCCAGGAGATCCACTGTGACGCTGACACTGGGCTGCACAGGCGCTAAGCTCATCTTCACTTGCTGCACGTGCTTCTCGGACAACACATTCATCTGCTGCGCCTCAGAGCTACCATTGCCAGGGCTGGGGTTCCTCGGCGGGTTGCCTCCTGGCGCCTGGCAGCCAGGGGGGTTAATGCCATAGATCTGCTCCTTGCTGTCCTGGCAGGGCTCGTGCCGCAGCTTGAGGGTCAACTGGGCGCCCTGCGAATGAAACGGTGGAGTGAGTAAATCTGCTACATACCGTAAGAACAGAGAACACACACACACACACACACACACACACACACACACACACACACACTCAAACTCAAACACACACACACACACACACACACACACACACACACTCAAACATGAACACACACACACACACGCACACACACACACACACACACACACACACAAAACACACACACACACACACACACACACACACACAACTCAAACATGAACACACACACACACACACACACAACACACACACACACCCCACACACACACTCAAACATGAACACACACACACACACACACACATACACACACACACACACACACACACACACACACTCAAACATGAACACACACACACCACCATCTGTCATTTTGGTACCATCATGAAAATCCCCATCTCCCCCCCCCCCCCCCCCCTCCCGCCCGCTTTTCCTAAATTTTGGACCGAGGGAGGTCCCCCAACCCCCCAATCTGGTCCACCACCTCCTCACCCTCTCATATACCTGACCCTGACCTTGTTAAAAAAACAAAGTTTGGGGAGTTAAGTAGCAGCCGTGGTGCCATGATTAATGGGGGCGGAGGGATGGAGAAGGGTGTGCGAGGCCAATCCTGTCAAAAAAAATATACATAAGGAAGAAGGGGGGGGGGGGGGGCTGCCCGGGTTGCCTCTTGCCCGGAGCTGTTGCCAGTGTTATGGGCTCAAATAAGATGACTGAAACCACACAATCGTGTTTTGTCAGCTTAACGATGCATCTCTGAAAACTCAAATTTTCTGAACAGTGGTGTTGGTGTCTGTATTTGTCGACCCGGCTGACATTCAGGTGTGTTGGGAAAGGACGTTTGAGTACATCTTGTGGTCTCAAACCGAAACGGAACTCCATATCGCATTATCAACTTCCTTGTTAATCATTTATAACACATGAAAGTCCATTACATGACCCTTCATTCCCTGTCTTACGATGACCTCGGTTTTGACTTGCACAGTAGTTGTAAGTTTGTGTCAAAATCCTCAATGTTAGCAAGCTCAGGGGAGTGAGGAGGGGGGGGGGGGGGGGGTCTGTCATGTAACGGACATGGTGGCGCCATCCGAAGAGGGCCGCTCAATCCCGTCGGCTCCGTGCTTGAAAAATTCTGTCGTCAAATGGAGGCTCTGTATGCGGTGTCTTGCGTGTAGCGGATCAGAGCAGGCAACACTTCAGACCATCGAAGTGACTCTGCTGGAGTGCATGCAGAGCCTCCATTGATGGGGTGCCTCGTAACGACCTGATTCTAACTGCTCTCTGTAGGCTGCTGGTCCAGAGGCTACACCAGGATGACTTTGGGTGTGGATACGTCGGGTGGAGCAGCGTTTGGCCTACTTAGCGGAATCGGTTATCTAATTAGTGAATAATCTTTACAGCATGAGGGACATGGGCTTCTCAGCGACAATGCTTGTAACCATTATAACAAACAACTAACCCTCCTCCTTATTTCACACCGACTTCTTTGATTTGCCAGTCAAGGCATCAAAAGATACTTTAAATCATAACACGTACAGCTGAACATTTCTAGCCACCAAAACATACGTATGTTTCTATGTCACTGATCCCATCAATAACCTCTGTGTTCTGCAAAAGTGCTCGAGTTCTTTCCATTTCGATTCTTGTCATCGGAGCTGCATTCTCAATGCGTCCGATCTTGTGATACATATCTGAATTTTCACAATGAAAGTGTTCCGTTGATTTCGATCTTTTTCTCTGTGACGGAGATTTCGGCCAAAGCTGGTGAGGAAAACGTGCAGCACTGCTTTCCAGAGCATTTCAAATGACTCCCAAAACCTGTACACAACGGTTAGGTCGTTCACTGGGGTTATTGGCACTGATGAAAAGCACAACAGTCTACTACATACCCATACACGCTTACACGTTTTACTTCGCAAAAAAAAAAAAAATCGTAAATCTTTATTCCCTCCCGACTCCTTCCTCCCCTCCTCCTCCAGGAAAAAAACAAAACAAAAAAAAACTTGCTTTATAATTACATCCGGAGACTGTATGGGAGAGAACTCGTAGACAAGACTACCGATTGAGCAGAT
>CM065734.1:53882000-53892000 GCA_033310375.1 Conus canariensis
CACTGACCATTCGTTTTTAACTCGTTCGTTTCTTTTAGAGAGTGAAGGAGCTCCACGTTGCGTTTCATGTGATGAACGTCTCAGCATTAGACACGTTCTAACTGAATGTAAGGAGCTACATGATGTCAGACATAAACACTTCAGGGCAAGCATCATGAAGACCTTGTTCCAGGATGTTACCCCGGATTTGAGTTTTGCGTTTTTGAAAGAAATCAGTGTTTTTAAGATTTGATTTTAACTTGCGTGTGAAAGACTCTCTTTTTGTAGATCTTTTGATGTAAATAAATAACTGGTATTAAGTTTTAACTTTGCATTTTAATACCCTCACTTTGTTCTGTTTTATGGTGATTTTGCCCTGATATGGCTTTTGTGGTCGGCAGGGCTTAAAGCAACATGATTTCATTTGATTCGATCGATCCGGCACGTACAGTTCTTTCTATCCGTGTGTTCCAAAGTTCCAGGGACTGCCGCCTTCCAGAGGCGGTACAGGAAGCCTGAACAGTCAGTGATTTATTAGTTATCAACTAGACCGCTGGTTTTTACCCTGCGTACATTGCCAACAGCTCGAAACAAATGTTCTGCCGTGGGCACTTTGGAAGCATCCCGATTCGCCCCTTTTGGCAACACGCCACAATTCGGAATGTGCACTAAAACACTATATCATCCATGTAAGCATTTTGAGGCCTACCATAAATTTGAGCCTGCATTTAATGTTAAACTGATAATTGATCAAAAGAACAACTCCCACATATTAGTTCCCTTGTTTGCGGGGATTTTCATCAATGAAATCACAAACAATCTTCAAATGCATGACCTTCCCCTTAGTTGACGGCACATTTCAGACTTTTGCGCTCACCCGTGACCCTGTCTTTGCGCCAGCTTGAAACGCCCAAATAGTCCCATTCCTTTGATTTTAACCTGTCCGCTTGGAACCACCTGGCTTATAACGTGATGGCCATATGAAAAAAAAAAATGAGGAGAATCAACTTTCGGACACCATAGAAATTCTCAAAACAATCTAATTGCGCCAGTCTATAGATACTCGACTGCTTTAAGTGAGGTCTTGACGCACTAATTTTTGGTGTGCAGCCATTTCAAACCCGCTTACAGGCAGATGTTAGGGTTACAAGTCGCAAAAGAAATCATTTACAGTGATATACGTCTGTTTGGTTGTTGTTGCTGTTGTTGTTTATTGCCATTGTAGTTGCTATTCTTACCGTTGTTCTTGTTATTGTTGGGTTTGTGTGTGTGTGTGTGTGTGTGTGTGTGGTGTGTGTGTGTGTGTGTGTGTGTTTTTTAAGTCGCCCAATGCGAAATTGAAAAGGTGGAAATGAAACCCGTTGGAGGGGCGAAATAGCAATAAATTTTTGCAACGATAGCGTCGATCCACTCCGACAGGGTGAATCGGTATAGATCAAATGAGACCTCGCCGGCCTTCTGCAGCGTGACATGCCTGTCTGGTCTCTGAAAGGCACTTCAGCTGGAGATCTTACCATGCAGTGCGCGCGTGAGTGAGACAGCAGGAGAGTTTGATCAGCTCGTAGCGTTTGACATCACTGCAGCCTGGTTTCAAGATTAGAACCGAATTGTGTTGTTTCAATCGAACAGGCTGTGGAGGTATAAAACAAGAAGCGAGGCAGACATACAAAAAAATGTTGGGCAGACATACAAAAAAATGGAAAACAGAATGACGGACAGCAAAAGGCAGAGAGAGACAGAGACAGACAGACAGACTGACTGACAGACAGAGACAGAGACAGAGAGAGAGAGAGAGAGAGAGAGAGACATACATACATACAGACAGACAGAGAGACCGACAGACAGACAGACAGATGTAACTAGGTAAACAATAACACAGACGTGGGAGAGAAAGGATGAAAAACAACACACACACACACACACACACACACACACACACACACACACACACACACACACACACACACACACACACAAATCAAAATCAGACAATTCAAAACAAAACAAACAAACAAACGAGAACAACAGAGAGACAGGCAAGGAAATCAATCAGTTCTTGTTTTTAATGATAAAAGTCATAGTGTGTTGTACAACCATTGCCTAACAAACATGCACTGCCTCCCCACAATCTCTTGAATACACACAAACAGTTTCGTGCATGAGCATGCAATTACACGACTGACAAAGACGATGTATATCTTTCTCGAATCAGCGAGCGATTTTTTTTTTCTCCAAAGTCACTTGTCACATTTCCACAGTTTGCTTTGTAGAAATTTCAAGAAGACCCGTACAAACGATTGACGAAAGGCAAGCCATTGATTCATTAAGACATCCTTAACATCATCATTATCATTATCACAATGTACTTACAGTAGAAATTCAATAAATACACTGAAGTATATGTTACACTAAGATTATTATGCCATTTCTTTTTCCCTGTAGTTTTTTTTTTTCTGCAGCAGATTGAGTTGATCGTACGTCTGTGTATGTGTAATACTGGCAAAGTATATATGTGCTATATATTTGTGCACCTTCCAACGTAAAATGTAGAGAGAAAAAAATGTTTAAACTGTATATAGAATTAATAAGACATTGTGCCATTTTTATGTGACCAATGGGAGATAGCAGCTCGTGCAGATCAATGAAGGTCAAGGACACTGACACTCAGAGGGTGTGACGAAGGCTTTGTGGCTCTTTAAAAGTTCTCTATATCCCTTTCATTCTCAGATGTTTATCATATTCCCATTAACTATTCTGTCTTGTCCCCTTCGCCACTCTTGCCATTTTAACAGCAGTTGGGTATTGAAAACACTGGCTGTCGATGACGATCCACATGGGCATGTTCATTGTGCTGTGTTTCATTCTCTTATTGGTTGATCTTCATCGCCCCCATCTCACCCGTTTCCCGTTTTCCTTCCCTCCAAATCCCCACCACTACCACCATCACCACACTCATTCACTCATACAGAGTGACACGCGTCAGCACGCACACACACACACACACACACACACACACACACAAGCAAGCAAGCAAGCTCTCTCTCTCTGTCTCTCTCTCTCTCTCTCTCTCTCTCTCTCTCTCTCCTCCACCACACACACACACACACACACACACACACAACCACATACAACCACATACACACACACACACACACACACACACCACTTCTTCTCAAACCAGTTCACTAGACAGTGCCAAAATCATTGAGACAACATTTTACGTATAGAGAGAAGAAGTGCTGAAGGATGTGGGGAGAGGGGGGGGGGGGGGGGGGGGGGGGGGGGGGGAGGCAGGGGGGAGGGGGAGGTACTTCATTTAGCCTAGCTGTAACGGTAATTTAATTCGAAATGATTGTTCGTGCATGCAAAAACTTGGCAGCACAATTTACTCGAGGGTTGTCATGCTTGACTGACTCTCTCTCTCTCTCTCTCTCTCTCTCTCTCTCTCTGGTGTGTGTGTGTGTGTGTGTGTGTGTGTGTGTGTGTGTGTGTGTGTGTAGGAGCGCGCAGACACACGCACGTCTACAGATACACGCATGTCTGTGAAAGAGTGAGGCTAGCACATCCCCCACCATTATTACCCCATTCGTTTCAGATCTCCCGCTTCTTGCCTCCCCTTAACCCCACCCTCAACCCTATCCCTCTACTCCCTCCCCCCACCTCCTTCCCTCCCTCCCTGCCTCGGCGCACCAGCTGTATCTTGTACAGTTCACAAGTACACGTTCACTATATTGTACTTCATCTATGGATAATCAGGCGGAAGAAAAAAGAGAAAACAAAAATACATTTTGAACAAGGTAATAATGCAACTAATTGTCAAGTTCTTAATCTAACTGCATGATACAGAAGACACGAGATTTTTTTTCTTTCTAATCTCCTTTAAAAGTGCCATCATGAATGTTAATTTTCGACAAGAAAAGTGTAACTATACACCATGAATATGATTTGCACGTGATGATTAGTAACATCCTCGCTTTTTTCTTTCTTCTTTTTTCCCTTGAATCATGCCTAATAACAGCAACGGTTTTGTGCATATGTTTGTGCACACGAGGTGTTGCTGACTGAAATCCTAACCTAAATAACTCGGGTCATTTTTTATTCTGACATGTTCATTATACTTCCGACAAACAGTGGTCAAAAGCTGTCAAAATGACATTGACGATGTCAAATTATAAAGCTGACAACAAAGTTTTCGGGTATTTTCTTCAGAGAGACACTCACGTCAGCATGGGAAGAACCTTAACCTTGTGGTGTACAGGTGTTACCTCATTTCACGGCGAGTTTGTACACTGCGTGAAGTGAATTGGAATCTTTTGAAGATGCATATCTTTCACCCATAGCCTTAAATTTCATGTCATTCCTTGAAAGCCGTTTTTGTTTTGTTTTGTTTTGTTTTGCTTTCTTGAACTTCTTTTCCCCGTTTCGTTTGTACCAGACTCCTATATACAAATAGAGGTACACCTCTTCTTTTTCCTTCGCTCAGCCGCTCTCCGTTCAAGACCTAACCTTTTAAGGATTTCTGGGATTTTTACTTGAAGGGTTCTACGGTGCCTTCGGAAGATTAAGCTGGACATTGTGATCGTGAAAGACATCTACATTCTGCAGTAAAGACCGTCTCAAGCATCAAAGCACGCATGTGTATAACACATATTTCAGGATGACATTCAGAAGTAGGAAAAGTTCCAAAACAGCACAACCATCCATAAAACATTTGCCCTTTTACAGCACAACCAACCAACAAAGTCACTTTAGACGAGTGGCGACATGCAACCTCGCTATAACGACATAGGTATAAGAAGGCGACGACATGTACGCACACAACAGCGTAAGCTTGGCGACTCTACGACAAGCATCGCAATCATAAGCGCACATGCATCTCTATATGTGTGTGTGTGTGTGTGTGTGTGTGTGTGTGTGTGTGTGTGTGTGTGTGTGTGTGTGTGTGTGTGGTTTTGCTGTTGTTTTTCGCAGAACTGAATCCATGTTCGTAATTTACCAGCAGGATCAACACAGTCGCCACGATCATTTATCATGACATTAAAGATCGTACTGACTGCTTTACTGATAATGATCAGCGTGATAACTGACTCAAGATTCAAGAACTTTAGTTCTTTTTGTCCCTTTTCTTGGAGATACAGCGCATACAATTGAAAGAAATCTGCCTGATTTATAGCGAGCAAAGTTAATGTGGAACATTTAGAAAGAAAACGAATTAAAGATGAACCAATTCTCAATATCATCATTTACACTATTATACAACAGACACATCCAAAATTAAAGAAGCACTCGAAGAAAAGAACAGACCGTCATGGGCTCGGCCAAAGACTGACAAAAAAACTGCCATGAAAAGAAAAAGATGGACCTCACCCCCATTGCAGTAACACCATTACACTCCCTGAACGTCAAGGGTTTTCTTTTGGCAGTTTGTTTGTCTGCTCCAACAGACACCAACGTTTAGCGAATCTTGAATTCGGACACCACCACCATTTTAAAGAAACAAAACAAAACAAACAGTAACTTTTGTTAAGTTATACTCGACCATTTCGACATTTTCAGCAAAGGAAATATGAAGGAAATTTTCGGTATGGTTAAACACTTTTTATTTCGGCATCTTTTTTGTTTGTTTGTTTGTTTGTTTTTTTTTTACTTACAACTTCAGACCGCAATCTTTGTAAGTCACGATTATCGAACCCAAAAATAAGACTGATGTGTTGCTAAAAATAGAGTGTATCTTCCACGGTTCTTCCTACCAATCAAGGGAAATTACTCGTTTTGGTGCATGGGGGAGGCGGCACGGAAGAAAATGCTGACTGAATATGATTCGAAACGATTTCCTTTTGGATCTCTAGTCCTGAAGGATGATATTATTCTTGTTTGTATAAAACATGAAGTGGATTTTCAGCGGAAAGAAGCCGAATGTTAAAATAGATCGGTTACATTTCTTCTCTCTCTCTCTCTCTCTCTCTCTCTCTCTCTCTCTCTCTCTCTCTCTCTCCACACACACACACACACACACACAGACACACACACACACACACACACACACACACATAATACTACTAACATACATGTCGGGCAACATGATTCGCTGAATTCTGAAAACGTCCTCGTGATTGGTAACAAGAATGGTCGGAATTCATTTGTTGAAGAGCCATCGAATTGTTCTTGAGAGGGCGGATTACAGGTTAAACAGGGAGAGATGAAGGAGTGACGATGATGTAGAGCATGTGCACGAGACACATTACACGTCTGGCAGAGCGTAGTAAGTAGGTTTAGGAATGGTGTCTGGTCATTTACCAGCGGTAGTTTCTTTATACACAACAAAGCCTGACAGATGAAGAAGAATAAAAAGCAACCAGTGGCGACAGTCGAATTTTTAGGCGCCAAACGCGTCACATTCCCTGCTTGATTTCCACGAAAGACATTTCGTGGAAAATAATCATACCTGCTGAAAGTGTCTCTGCTCTTCCTTCTTCCTCTCCCCATTCTTCTTTTGTGTTGGCCAATTTCGTCAGCTAAAGAGTGTCTCTGCCCTTCCTTCTTCCTCTCCCCATTCTTCTTTTGTGTTGGCCAATTTCGTCAGCTAAAGAGTGTCTCTGCCCTTCCTTCTTCCTCTCCCCATTCTTCTTTTGTGTTGGCCAATTTCGTCAGCTAAAGAGTGTCTCTGCCCTCCCTTCTTCCTCTCCCCATTCTTCTTTTGTGTTGGCCAATTTCGTCAGCTAAAGAGTGTCTCTGCTCTTTCCTCCTCTTCACATTCTGCTTTTTCTTTGCCGTCAAATGTAAACATTATAACTCTGAGCCCACTGAGTTGAAAATAAGATGAGGCAGGGAACAGTAAACAGTTAACAATAAACAAGTAGGGTAAGTCTTGCTCCCATAAGAAAACCTAACACAGAGTAACTTTTATTCAAGAATGGCACAGCCTTGAGCCCACTGAGTGAGTTCCGCTGATACATCACGTGTTTCGTGACCACTGTTTCCTTGATTCTTTGTGGTGGAGACGATCAGCTCTGTGACATCGAGATTCGCTGCCCTATTGAAAAGTGGTTCACCGTTTACCACAAGAGAGGACACACGGTTGACACATGGATCATCTCTCTCTCTCTCTCTCTCTCTCTCTCTCTCTCTCTCTCTCTCTGTTGAAGTCATTCAATTTAAGCATCTCGGTTCATGAGCAACACATATTCCTTCTCATTGCATTAGCACACGATGCCCCCCTTTCGTATGGGTTATGTCAAGACTGCACAATGTAGTTAAATTCTTCTCCTCTCTCTCCTCTCTTCTCTCTTCTCTCTCTCTCTCTCAACAAAATAAATGTGTATAAGAAGAATAATTTGTTGTGGACATCATGGATGCCTGCGCATTGCTTTATTTGGGAATTAGAATGTTAATTGACTCTTAAGCACAGCTTCTGCCCTACGCTTTGTTTTAGATAGTTTTGTTCTCAAGTCCTAATGTTGAAAATAAACTGTGTGTGATGGGTGTTGTTGAATGTGATCTTGATACAGGAACTTTATGGTTTATGAAAACCGTGTTTGTTTGTTTGTTTGTTTGTTTCTTAATAGGAAACGTTATTGTCAAAATCGTGATTAGGGAAATGATGATTATGGAAAACTGGATGCATTGAGTTCAGCTTCTATATTTCTGGCCACATGGAATGAATATTATTACCTTCATTCCTTTGTTTCTCCCCGTCCTACGCAAATCCTGCCTATCTTTTTGTCTATCACACAGGAAAAAAAAAGGTAAACAGAATTTTAGCGAAAATTGACTTTTAAAAAATTCATCTGATAGGCCCTATATCCCCCCAAAAATTGTGTTTTCATTAGCGTCTGTTTGTTTGATTGTTTCTTAGCATAATTGCGACTTAACTACCAATCAAATGTTTACCAAACTTTGTGGAAACAGGGAATGTTCCTTTTAAATTAAAGAGTAGATCCAGATTAGAAAGAAAATCCAAGATTATTTCGGCAAGATTTTACAGATTTTCCAATGAACATGAACAGTGTGGCACGATTGATAACTGTCTTTGAAGTGGCACATTCACATGGAATATAAACACTTTCTACTGATTAACTTTTGAGATTTATTTTTCAGTATGTTGTTATATAAACAGTACAAGGGAAGTAACTCTTTCATTCTAGCTACCTTTTCATGGGAGGTAACTCTTTCATTTCCCTGGCGAGAAAAAATACTTTTGTATGGTTGAGATCTGCGTTCTCCCTGGTGCCTTTCAAGTTAGTTATGCCTCCTGATGTCGTCCAATGCAGGTATTCTAAACACTGATCCTTCAACTGGAGTTAATTTTGACAGAGATTTGCCCTTAACTGTTTTGAAATTAAACAGTAAACAAGTGGGGTATTTTTTGCTCCCATAAGAAAACCTAACACAGAGTAACTTTTATTCAAGACTGGCACAGCCTTTTAAACTTGAATAAAGTAGGACAAATACATAGACGAACAATCTAATAGTGGGGGAAAAACAAGCGCAGGCCAACAACTGAACTGTCTTCATAGTAATCATTTGGCAAAGATTTGGACTTAAGGAGGGAGGAGGGGGGAGGGGGGGGGGAGGGGTTGCAGATGGAGAAACTGGGAACATGAAATTAAGAAAATATGTTACAGATATGAAAACTCTTCACTAGCCCTTTTAAACTTGAATAAAGTAGGACAAAAGGCTGTGCCAGTCTTGAATAAAAGTTACTCTGTGTTAGGTTTTCTTATGGGAGCAAAAAATACCCCACTTGTTTACTGTTTATCGTTTACTGTTCCCTGCCTCATTTCATTCCCGATTTTGTTTTGAAATTTGCAATACAGACAGGACTGGAAGCCATGCGCTCCACCTCCGTGCCGAGACTGCATGCAAGAAAACACGCGATAAATGTTCAGTTTAATAAGTAACCTAGGTAAGACAACTTTTAATCCTGTCCATAGATGTCTCCATACTTATGCCGCTTGCGGCTCCAGTTCGTCAAGCACATGTGCAGACACGGGTCACAAACCGAACAGAGATGTAAGTTCAGGTCGAATGCCCCGAGCAGACTCAGCAACAACAACAACAGAAAAAGGGAGGCAAAAACAAACGAACGTTTTATTCAGAACTGGTTACGTCTTTTTTTTTTTTTTTTTTTTTTTTTTTTTTTTTTTGATATCTTGAACATTATAACACAGTAGAACAGAAACAAATGCAGGCAACCTCCGTATAGTTAATACGAAAGGAGATTTTGAATGAGGTAGGGAACAACGATCGGTAAATGATAGGGTTGTCTTCCTTGTCTGGTGCTTCCTGTTTAGCTCCCCCCGACTTATTCGAGATGTTCTTGCTGATAAATTGTCAAAGACAATGACAACAAATCTGGTTGAAGATGAATGGTGAAACTGGATAATTGTTCTTTCAGGCAGCTTGAAGGGATCCGTAGGCAGAAGGATAAGACGGGGAAGGAGGGGGGGGGGGGGTGTTGTCTTTGAACAAATGCCTGTCTACTAGTCATAGAGACGTAATGAAGGTGAAAGAGAATATTCTCTTTGTTGTTTGATGCTGTATTTAAGTCTTGTCATCACGAAGAATGTCTTTCGCCGGATTCTGACATATTACCACGTGAGGTATTTGGATATTTAATTAATAATGTTTGACTCTTTCCATTTGCAGCCTGATGACATTAAACTGATTTTGAAATCGGGCAGATGCAAAGCAAAAAAAAAAAAAAAAAAAAAAAAACTATAATGAGGTAAGATGTTTGAAATAGATGATGACAACAATCAAGCATAATTATCTTGTCTACTTATTTTGTTACTCACAGAGAGAGAGAGAGAGAGAGAGAGAGAGAGAGAGAGAGAGAGAGAGAGGAGAGAGAGAGAGAGAGAGAGCAACGACAAAACAGCTAGCGCTTCCCTAAACATTACAGCACTGACTATTTCAAAACTAAACCATCTACAGATTTCCCAATTACTTCTATATAAATACGTAATAATATGATTGTCGTTTAAAAAAAATCTTGTCTTGCTTTAATAACAGGACGAAA
>CM065734.1:53897000-53954500 GCA_033310375.1 Conus canariensis
TAAAAATTATCTATAAGGCTCCGCCGAAAAACAGACAAACCAATCGAAAGATAAAACACGACGCGTTTCGACCTCTAAGATCTTCTTCAGGCAAGATACATAACACCCAGGACAACGAAAATGAACGAGTAATCACCTATCTTCATCCAATTCGGCGAAAGATGGGCTTTGAATGTTGTTTTTCGGCGGAGCCTTAAAAAGAATAGTTTTAGAATTTGTTTAGATTTCCGCCTGCAGTCGCCTCGCCTTACTTTGCAACTAGATCTGATGTGGGAAAGTATGCCGGTTTGGGACTGTGATTGCGATTCGCGAGTTGTATTGGAAATATTTCCAGAATATAATCATTATGCTGTTACGGAAGTTGGCGCCACCTGTTTGGGAAAGTAAGTGCGGGGTGTGATTTAATGAAAATCATGGACGGGAGTATGTGTCTGGTTTAGAACAAGGGTATGGGATGTAAAAGATGGGAAAGAAAAAGATACACCCGAAGGTGCGGGTAGGACCCAGAGAAGTACTGTCTACAACTGCCGAACAAACCAGCTGGGAGCAATCCTGTACGGCCCTTGGAAGTTGTGTTCACACGGGGTGCAGGCACGCACAGGGCATTCCATTAACGCGTGAAGGAACATGATTGCTCCCTGGCAGATGCCATTCTGTAATAGCCACTGGATGTGACACGACAGAACCTCCACGGGAGCGTTCCCATGGGTGTACCAGCCTGTATTACATGACTGCAGAGTCCATCGGCAAAAAACGCCACTGCCGAGCAACTGCCGTGTGCATCCCGTAGCCTCACTCGTTGCCGTACTGCTGACAGGCGACGACGGTCCAACTCCAGACACGGCCAAGCTTTCACCATGAGGTCTTAAGTGTCCTCTGAAGAGAATCACAGGTCACAGTCTTTCCCGCTGTCAACAGGACTTTCCCTGCGGTCAGTGAGTCTTTCCTCACCGTCACTGGACCGTTCCCCGGAGTCAGCCAAAAGGCAAACAAGAAAAAGATACACCCGAAGGCTCGATGGCATTGTTCTGCTTCAGTGCCCTCTCAGTGGCATAACTCCTACAGTGCTTGCCCTGCTTCCTTCCTACACAGCCACACCCATCCTGTCGTAATTCAAAACAAGACGCTCACAGGGAGCCATGAAAGTCAGACAAAGCCATGAGGCCACCCACTGGACGAAACCCTGCACTGACGTGTCAAAGTCATCTTGATGACGTTCAGCGGTGCATGCTCTATTTAAGTATCACGCAGGAGCCACATCCAGTTCAAAATCTGACCTTCTACAGTTCATAACATTTGTTCCCAATTTCCACCCAGCTCTTCGCTTCACCTACGAGATTTCGGAGGCCACTGTTTCATTCTTGGATATCCAACTGTCCATCTCAGCTGACTCACAACACCTGTCAACTTCTGTTTTCTACAAGCCCACAAATTCTCATTCTTACCTATTGTATTCATCTAGTCATCCACGCGCTGCTAAGGACAACATTCCCTTATCCCAGTTCCTATGACTCCAATGCCTGTGCAGTGATGACCAGGACTTTGAAACAAAGGCAGTGGACATGGCATCCTCTTTCGAGACACGTGGGTATCCACATACCACTGTTTAAGAGGTTCTTGTTCGAGCAAACTCTGTCTCCTGGTCAGATGCCTTGATGTCCAAACCTGATGCAGACAACGAAGACTGTATTCAATTAACACTTATCTACCACCTCCATAATATTCCTGTCAAAAACATCCTCTTACGCCATTTCAGAATCTTACAATCTGATCCAAAGCTGAAATCGATCTTCCCCAAACCTCCACTCGTCTTCTACAAGAGAGACAAAAACCTTCGCGACCACCTGGTACGAACCAAGTTCAGTACAAACACCAACTCCTCAGCCGGAAACTACCCGTGCAATCAACCTGGATGTAAAATCTGCACTTTCATTGCCAACATCCACAGCATCACTGGCCCAAAAGGAAAATTCAGTGTCCAATCCCATTTCACCACCAACTTGGTGTACGTACTGAGATGCAGCCTCTGCTCAAAGTTGTACGTTGGGGAAACATATCGTACCCTCAACGAACGCTTTGTGGAGCACCTCAGAGCCACCCAGTCGTCTCATCCAACACCAGTGCGGATTCATTCCAACGCTGATTGCCACAGCCAAACCCATATTACCGTTGCTGCTGTTTGGCAAAACCACTCCTCAGCTCCAGAAAGAAAATTCATGGAGTCAAGGATCATCTCTCGCCTTGGCACCATAATCCCTGATGGACTCAACTCCCACATCTGACTTTTTTATAGTTTGAATCGTTACAGCTCTTTGCCCTCGCTTTCCTTTCCACCGACCTCCTCCATTCCTTTCTTCTACACCCCCCTCCCCCAATTTCCCCATCCCAGCATACTTATAACATAACGTGTAGAGTATAGTATACACACCCAAAACACCATCTCCACCATCCAGGTATGCATACTCGTAGACACATGCACATGTGGACAATCCATATGCACATGTTTGTTTTTTTTTAATAGGAGTTTCCATCCAACCTCCCATCCCCACACACACCCCTCACTCCCGCGTTTGTGTGTGTGTGTGTGTGTGTGTGTGTGTGTGTGTGTGTGTGTGTGTGTGTGTGTGTGTGTGTGTGTTGTTCTCGCAAACATCCCCAAGCGCCCCTTCCAAGCATGAGACTCCTCCTCTACCACTCTGTCCCTGTCTTTTACACACCCTCAAGCATCCCCTTCCAAGCATAAGACTCCTTTTGTTTTTCTCTGTCTCTACTTCTGTTTGCCATTTCCCTCTATCTGCCTCCCTTTTTCCTTTCCCCATTACACACACACACACACACACACACATACACGCGAGCGCGCGCGCAGGCACGCACGCACACACACACGCACGCACGCACGCACGCACGCACGCACGCACACACACACACACACACACACACACACACACACGTATTCGTCCGTTTATGTTTTCATACGTCATGCCTATACGTATTCATTTGCCTTTCGTTTTATGTTAGAAGTCCGGAAGACGGTCTATGACTGAAACGTTGAAGATTTTCGTTCTTTTTGTATTCCCAGTTCTTATAGAACAGGGAGTACTTTACAATGGGAACGAAGAAATGCTGTCGGTGTGTGTGTCTGTCCGTCCGTCCGTCCGTGGTCAAAATGTGTTCCACTCGTTCCAGACAAAACTACTGGGCCGATCTTTCTGAAAATTTGTGGGTATGTTCATTATAGGTCACGGATGATGCCCGATGTGTTATTTTACCGTTATGGCGGTTACTAACGGCCATAACGGCCCATAACGGTTTTCCTTCTTTATGGAATATCTTAGAAAGTACTTGGCCGATCTTTCTGAAAATTTGTAGGCATGTTCATTATGGGTCACGGATCATGCCCGATGTGTTATTTTACCGTTATATCCGTTACTAACGGCTATAACGGCCCATAACGGTTTTTCTTTTTTATGGAATATCTCAGAAAGTACTTGGCCGATCTTTCTGAAAATTTGTAGGTATGCTCCTTATGGGTCACAGATCATGCCCGATGTGTTATTTTTACCGTTATGGCCGTTATTTACGGCCAAAACGGCCCATAACGGTTTTCCTTCTTTATGTAATATCTCAGAAAGTACTTGGCCGATCTTTCTGAACATTTGTAGGCATCTTCATTATGGGTCACGGACGATGCCCGATGTGTTATTTTACCGTTATATCCGTTACTAACGGCCATAACGGCCCATAACGATTTTTCTTCTTTATAGAATATCTAAAAACGTACTTGGCCAATCTTTCTGAAAATTTGTAGGTATGTTCATTATGGGTCACGGATGATGCCCGAAGTTTTATTTTACCGTTATATCCGTTACTAATGGCTATAACGCCCCATAATAGTTTTTCTTCTTTATGGAATATCTTAGAAAGTACTTGGCCGATCTTTCTGAAAATTTGTAGGCATGTTCATTATGGGTTATGGATCATGCCCGATGTTTTATTTTACCGTTATTTACGGCTATAACGGCCCATAATGGTTTTTCTTTTTTATGGAATATCTCAGAAAGTACTTGGCCGATCTTTCTGAAAATTTGTAGGTATGCTCCTTATGGGTCACGGATCATGCCCGATGTGTTATTTTACCGTTATGGCCATTATTTACGGCCATAATGGCCCATAACGGTTTTCCTTCTTTATGTAATATCTCAGAAAGTACTTGGCCGATCTTTCTGAAAATTTGTAGGCATGCTCATTATGGGTCACGGATGATGACCGATGTGTTATTTTACCGTTATAGCCTTTACTAACGGCCCATAACGGTTTTTCTTCTTTATAGAATATCTCAGAAAGTACTTGGCCAATCTTTCTGAAAATTTGTAGGTATGTTCATTAGGGGCCACGGATGATGCCCGATGTGTTATTTTAACTGTTATAGCCGTTACAGATGATGGCCCATGTTTACCAGAATAGCCGTTACTGACTATTATAACGGCTCAAAACGGTTTTTCCTCTTAATGGAATATCTCACGCGTATTCAAGATAAACTGGGAGTACGTTTATATGCTTTGCATCTTGTTTTTCTTTTCTTTTTTATCTCTATTTTTAAATCTTCTGAGCATCCTTAAAGATAGTTTGTATTGTTCACAGAAGATCGGCGGTCAGAAATTATTTTTATTATATATCAAGCAAGAATATTGTGAAGCTTATGTGTTATTCAAGCTTTTCGCCGACGATAAGAACTGCTCAGTAGCAGGGCCGGGAGGTGTGAGTGTTCTCCCTTCAGCGACTGAATAGACCAGCACTGGGTCTCTCAGGCGACTTTCCCACGAATCTATCAGCGCCAAATCATTTGCCATGCACATCACTACAAATAGCGTGGAGGAGAAATCGAAACTTAGTTTATTTCTTGGAACTGGGCATCGAAGGATCACCAAACTTTGAGTGGCTTTTCTTCTTATTCTTATTTCATGTTGGTTATAAATTGCAGGGCCACTTAATTTAAGTTTTTTTTGTTTGTTTGTTTGTTTTTGTTTTTAATCTTATGATGAATGCGGTTGAGGATTGTGACAATGACACCAAGGAGATCTGTTTTGGTTTGAGCCTATGTGACAGAACTATAAGCAACCATGATTTTCTTCGTTTGTTTGTTTTATTTTTTTCAGTGTTAATCAGACCCGAGAAGATCATGTGTACAAAACACAACTCTAGAAAGAAGTCGACTGGGATTGAAAACTGCCCACACAGATAAAAGGGATTCGAACGCACGATCTTCCAGTCTCATGGTTGTACGCTAGATGGGGGCTGACGAGAAGAGGTCGTTATACATGAGTCCTACATCCCTACCAATATCGAAAGAAGAAAAAAAAAAACAGAGAAAGGAAAAATGGAAGAGAGAGAGAGAGAGAGAGAGAGAGAGAGAGAGAGAGAGAGAGAGAGAGAGAGAGAGAGGCGGCAGTTGAAATACAGCATCTCTTCAGTCTGAGGATTGAAATCAAGTCATTTACCTTAAAAACAAAAGGCAACAAACTATATGAATTAACAAACTGATGACATATTCAGATCAGACAATATGAGGCCATCATCTTGAGGCGGTGTCGTTAGATAGCCTAATTAAGCAGATGACTTATTTTCTTACCATTCTTTCTTTTCGGTTTACTTTTCTACCGTTTGCAGGCTGCTTTGGGTGCTGTTGGATTCTATTTTTTGAACCCTTGGTGGTGATAATAGCGCAAAATTACAGACTGTGGTATAACTCCATTTGATGCCAAGGGAGCACAGATACAAATAGCTGTGCCTCCCTGATGAATCTGATCCAGCGGATGGAAGGCCTTGGAACAGGCAATGTGAATGGATTACAATGGTTCCCGTGAGCTGCTAGAGAACGGTTTAATATTTATATTTCCACAATTGTTTTGTTCTTATTTTCTTTCTTCCACCCTTCCTTCCACCCATCCCACCCCCTCCTTTATTTTCTCAAATCTTTGCCAAGTCATTAATGTAATGACAGAAAAATTGTTAGCCTGCACTTGTTTCTTTCCCCCTATTTACGAATTGCTCGGCATAATTGTTTGGTCAGTCAGTAGGAGATTGAGTCACTTAGGAGATCCAAAAGGCTGATCTGCCCAATTCTTAGCTGCTGACAATGCCTGGGTTCTTAAACACAGAGATGACCACTCTGACTGTTTTGGACATCTTTTGATCTTGCTTGCATTCTTACATGGATCCTCAAGCAAAGGCTCAAAGATCTTCCACTACATTCTATACTGCTCATATAATAATTCAGCATTTCAGCAACTTATTTCCTTTCCATACTTTCTTCTCGTTTTATTTTTCTACCGTTTGCTAGCTGTTTTGGGGTGCTGTTGGATTCTATTTTTTGAACCCTTGGTGGCGAGAACATCGCAGAATTACAGACTGTGGTGTATCTCCATTTGATGCCAAGGGAACGCGAACACAAATAGCTGCGTCTCCCTAATGAATCTGATCCAGCGGATGACAGGCCTCGGAGTAGGCAATGTGAATAGTTTTGGCTTCTGGATGCATTACAATGGTTCCTATGAGATACTAGAGAAGGGTTTTATACTTATATTTCCCTAATGTTTTGTTCTCATTTTCTTTCTTTACACACCTTTTTTTCCTTTAAAATCTTTGTCAAGTCAATAATGTAATGATGGAAGAATGGTTAGCCGCACCTGTTTACCCCACTTCTAATTTGTGTGTATATATATATATATATATATATATATATATATATATATAATGCTGAACAATTAAGTAGTGGGGGAAAACAAGTGCAGGTTGCCAATTCTTCGGCCATTATAGTAATAACTTGGCAAAGATTTGAAATTTTAAAAAAAAAAAAAAAAAAAAGGGGGGGGGGGGGGGGGGGGGGATTGAAGATGAAGAAAATGGGAAAATATATTATAAATATGAAAACCCTTCACTACCTGCATGAGGGAACCATTGTAATCCCTCTCAAAAACAGATCTATATGTATTGCCTGCTCCTATGCCTTTCGTCCGCTGGGTCGGACTCATCAGGGAGACACGGCTGATTGTGTCTGTGGTCTTTGCGTCAAATAGAGACACACCACAGTCCGTAATTCTTTGGTGTTCTCACCACCAAGGGTTCAAAAAAGAATCCAACAGCACCCCCAAAGCAGCCAGAGAAGGGTAGTAAATAAAACTAAAGAAAAGTGTGGAGAGGAAAAAAGTTGCTGAAAAACTATATATATATATATATATATATATATATTATATAATATATCATTGAGAAAGATAGATTAGGCTTATTTTAAGTGGTCTAATATATATATATATATATATATATATATATATATATATATATATCATTGAGAAAGTTAGATTAGGCTTATTTTAAGTGGTCTATCCACGAAGTCTTGGCAGGCGAAACACAATTCTTTACAGCACTTTCTCCCCTTCTCTACTCTGCTCTTCGCTGGCAAACTTTGGAGGCGGACAAATCGTGATTTTGTCCCCATGGTGATGAAAATACCATACAATTATAGGTGATGTATCTCAGATCATAGATGCTACGGCTGGACTATCACATCTGGACCTACTGATGAGTCACAACCGGGAGATGAAAGTTGTAACAAACAGTACTCGTAACAGGACCGAGTTGATGGCTCTCATATGCTGTCAGAGAAGGATTCAGTATTTACTGTTTAACGCCCACTTCTTCAACACTCTCCCAAATCACCTAACCAGCCCCCTTTTCTTTGCCAGGTCTTTTTTTTGTTTTCGTTTATCGGAGGAATTGTTTGTCAGGGCTTGCTTTGCCCCAGTTTGTACTATATATGTATGTAAGTATACGTGAGTGCTCCAAATCGTCCGTCTTCTTCTTCAGCGTTCCAGTATCTGGTCGCGTGTGAACTCGTTTTACCCTGTTGGGATACTCACACTATACTCGAGAGTATAGTCAGTTCACTCCGACTTCGTTGAGTGCAGAAATTTGTGGGAAGAGGTTGTGGAAAAAGATAGATAAAAGATATGGTAGACAGAAAGGACAGTAGACGACAGTACAGCAAAGGAGGAGACAGAGTTACTGAGAGCGAAAGGAAAAGGGGACGTTACTAGCACAGAATGCCCAGAAGGAGGGGGAACTATTTGTACAAAAGACCCCCGGTATCCCCAAGTCGTCCGTCAAATTCAAATTGTCCTAAAAATATGGAGAGAGAGAGAGAGAGAGAGAGAGAGAGAGAGAGAGAGAGAGAGAGAGAGGAGTCTATGCATTTGTACGTATCCTCAATTGAAAGAAACCATATACAAAATGAGATCATATTCAATGTTAATGTGGACTATTATGGGATGTATTCATCAAGGTACAAATAAATGTGGGAAAATCTACTCAGACGGACCAATATGGGGTGACAGTATGTCCACACTCATGGAAACTATAGTCAAGTGGTTTACTCCGTGGATTCTCGTTCGTAGTTGCAGGTTCGGACCACGGAAGTCCCTGGCGGTGTATCTGTCTCCATATATGCTAGCATAGGAAACCCTTCGCGTGTACACACATGCACAGGATTAAAAGAACCGTACGTAAAATAATGACGTGAATCAGTTCTGCATTCGGCAGGAGACAGAAAAGGTCACAAAGTCCGTCAGCAAAACCTGCGCATGCACCCTCTGCTTTTCTGTCCACCTGTTCCACTTTCTGACAGGAAAACGTGTTTGGAAGAATACTGAAGACAGGCAGGAATTGAAGCTAGAAACGGAACTATTATTCTCAGGAATGGTAAAACAGAACTATTATCTTCAGGAAGATTTCAGGCAGGAATTGAAGCTAGAAACAGAACTATTATTCTCAGGAATGGAAAAACAAAATATTCTCAGGAACGGAGAAACAGAACTATTATTCTCAGGAACGGAGAAACAGAGAACTATTATTCTCAGGAACGGAAAAACATAACTATTATTTTCAGAAAGATTTCAGGCAGGAGTTGAAGCTAGAAACAGAACTATTATTCTCAGGAATGGAGAAACAGAACTATTATTCTCAGGAACGGAGAGAAACAGAACTATTATTCTCAGGAACGGAAAAACAGAACTATTATTCTCAAGAACGGAGAAACAGAAACTATTATTCTCAGGAACGGAAAAACATAACTATTATTTTCAGAAAGATTTCAGGCAGGAGTTGAAGCTAGAAACAGAACTATTATTCTCAGGAATGGAAAAACAGAACTATTATTCTCAGGAATGGAAAAACAGAACTATTGTTCTCAGGAATGGAGAAACAGAACTATTATTCTCAGGAACAGAAAAACAGAGCTATCATTTTCAGAAAGATTTCAGGCAGGAGTTGAAGCTAGAAACAGAACTATTATTCTCAGGAACGGAGAAACAGAACTATTATTCTCAGGAACGGAAAAAACAGAGCTATCATTTTCAGAAAGATTTCAGGCAGGAGTTGAAGCTAGAAACAGGAACTATTATTCTCAGGAACGGAAAAACAGAACTATTATTCTCAGGAACGGAGAAACAGAACTATTATTCTCAAGAACGGAAAAACAGAGCTATCATTTTCAGAAAGATTTCAGGCAGGAGTTGAAGCTAGAAACAGAACTGTTATTCTCAGGAACGGAGAAACAGAACTATTATTCTCAGGAACGGAAAAAAACAGAACTATCATTCTCTGGAATGAAAAAAAACAAACAGAACTATTATTCTCAGGAACATTGCAGGCGAGCATTGAAGCTAGAAACAGAACTATCATTCTCAGGAAGATTTCAGGCAGAAATTGAAGCTAGAAACAGAACTATTATTCTCAGCAATGGAGAAACGAAACTATTACTCTCAGGAACATTGCAAGTGAATTGAAGCTAGAAACAGAACTATTATTATCTGGAATGGAGAAACAGAACTATTATTCTCAGGAATGAAAAAACAGAACTATTATTCTCAGGAACATTGCAGGCGAGCATTGAAGCTAGAAACAGAACTATTATTTTCAGGAAGATTTCAGGCAGGAATTGAAGTTAGAAACAGAACTATTATTCTCAGGAATGGAGAAACAGAACTATTATTCTCAGGAATGGAGAAACAGAACTATTATTCTCAGGAATGAAAAAAAAAAAACCAGAACTATTATTCTCAGGAACATTGCAGGCAAGCATTGAAGCTAGAAACAGAACTATTATTCTCAGGAAGGGAGAACTACGATTCCATGTTTCTCTGAGAAAGAACTATTATTCCCGGGAAGGGGGGCTGGCTAGCCTAACAGGCTAGGAGAGTCCATAACAGGCTAGGAGAGTCCATAACAGGCTAGGACAGTCCATAACAGGCTAGGAGAGTCCATAACGGGCTAGGAGAGTCCATAACGGGCTAGGAGAGTCCATAACAGGTAGGAGAGTCCATAACGGGCTAGGAGAGTCCATAACGGGCTAGGCGAGTCCATAACAGGCTAGGAGAGTCCGTAACAGGCTAGGAGAGTCCATAACAGGCTAGGAGACGGACTCCTGCTCCAAAGTCCGCGGTTCAATTCTCACTTAAGACGGCCAGCATGGAATAAGTGTTTCTTTTCCAAGTAAACATCTAAAACTGCAAAATCCGCCCCTAATCCCGCAGATGTGACTTTAAACCAAAGTCCCTGGACGTGAATGCATGCATGATAAATCTTGCACGCATGTTGTTATAACCCCATTCCAGCTTTCACAGAAAAGCACGCCATTGTGCGCCAGTGGGGTAGATGACACGAAATAAAAAGAGAACATGCGCACACACTCCCTAGACAACATATGACTACGGTATTGGTGGGATTTTAAACTGTTGCATACGCAAAACTGTCACCAATGATGAATCTCTTTGTTAGATGAGAGAGAGAGAGAGAGAGAGAGAGAGAGAGAGAGACTGTGTGTATGTCATGTGTGTGTGTGTGCGAGTGTGTGTGTGTGTGTGTGTGTGTGTGTGTGTGTGTGTGTGTGTGTGTGTTTGTGTGTGTGTGCGTGCGTATGAGTGTGAGATTCGATGCTCACGAGTGCACCCTATGGCCTCTTGTAAGTCGTTTTAATTCATATCTAGCTGTAGCACTACAAAGAATCAACTACGGTATAACAAACAAGATACAATGTAAACGCCACAAAACTTTCAGATAAAAAGAAACACAAAGACAACAATCAAGCACACCACTCATGCAAGTAAACGCAGGGGAAAATATAAAGATAAAAAGAAAAAAGAGAAACAAACCTGTCAATACAGGAAATGTGACCCACAAATTCTATATTGAGCAGTGCTACTGGGTTAGATGTTATTCTCCTATCTTCTTCCGCAACAGGTGAGTTTAGATCGCTTCTCCCAATCGCAAAGAAGCTTATAGAATTTGGTAAATCAATAGGCGAATACAAGAGACAGACATAAAAAAAAAAAAAGTTTCAACCCTCTTAGGCATCTTTATGTAAAAAAAATCCACTTCATATAAAATTGTAACAGGTAACATTTTTCTTGCGGGTCAGAAGTCAAAAAGAAAATCCTTTCCAATCATCACCAGTCATTATTTTTCCGTTTCATGCCCCAGAAATAGTAACATCACCTGGTTGGTGGGTGAATAGGTCAGAATTTTTCTCTCTCTTCCCCAACATGATTTCACAAATCCTCATTCATTTCGCTATTCAAGAATCCCCAGATTTTAAAACATGGAAAGACAAGAAAAGGAGGTGTGAAGTGTTACTTGGAAAAAAAAAAGAAGAAAAAAGTTATTCCTTGCAGCGTGTATGGTATTCTCCTTGTGTTTGTATCCTCCCCCTTCTCTCTATACCATCAGTGCTTTCTTCATTTGTGTATTCTATGTGTAAGTACAGCTTTTATAATTTGTGTTTATGGTGTTCAATAAAAATTAAATCATGTCGCTCATAGCCCAACTGACTGCATGGGACCATATCAGGGCTATCAGCTCACCAAAGTCAATTCTCCACACAGTTGTAAACATGCACGCACACATGTTTGCACACACACACGCACACGCACACACACACACAGACACACACCTTATGAAAGCAGATTTTGTAAAGCACGCTAAAATGTTTACATATCTTTCTTCCAGAAAAAAAGATCAAGTAAAAAAAAAAAAGAGTTTCTTTTCAGGATTTAAAATCACATCAGGCTAAACATCTCTGAACAACGTTTTCAGAGAGTTTGCTGCCAAGCGTTTATGTCTGACATCATGAAGGTCCCAACAGCCTGAAAGAGCATATGCTATAGTGAGTGGTGCATCACATGAAATGCACCACGGAGCATCTTCACAATTTCAAAGATAGGTGTGGGTGTACAAGAAGCGCTATAGAAATTGTCCTCATTATTATCATTATTATTAAGTGTTCTGCGCATAACTGGAACAAAACGTAAATGGTTTAAGGTTTCTATTTTTCAACATATCTGAAACATACAAATTGCATTTCTTGAAAAAGAAACTGAGACAATGACATCGTTCACTGGCTCTATCAAAATGGATTTTGATTTTGATTTACAGACTTTGTCTAAATTCACTGGAAACCAAATACTCTCAAAAAATGAAGCACATATTTTGTGCCAAACCAATATCTGTTCTTAAATTGCTTTTTCTATGTTAAATACTAACCTTTTCACAAACAGATTTTAAAAATACTGTTACCAAAGTCGCATGCATTACAAACATTGACCAGAAATTTTACAAACAGTAAAAGCGATTTCTGGATCTCATGTTGATACAGATATTTACAGATAATTGTAGCTTGACCACCCCCCCCCCCTCCCTCCCCCCATTGCTTCTTCTTGCATCCTTCTTTACCACAAACGATCCTCCCTTCCCCCTCCTCTCACACACAAACACTCACTCACTCACTCACACACACACACACACACACACACACACACTCACACACACACACACACACACACACAGAGGCAATAACTCCTAGCTCGTATCATGTTGACTATCTAATATAACCAAGCGTGTGTGGAGATAAAAGAATCTAAAACCTCAAACTGAGACTCTATGATGATAGCTGGTCTGAGACATCATGGTCTCAACTCATCACAGATAATTTCAAAATTGTTTGGTCATGCGAGTTCATAGAACTGAAAAACCAGAATACCCACTCCTCAATTTACAACTGAAAAAAATTCACTGTAGGAAGCAGGGATGAAACAGCCCAGCAACACTTTTGACCCCTTTCTTTTTAATCATACGTTAGGTCTTATCCTTCGAGGCCAAGAAAACTGTGGGTAAAAATACCACATTCTTGATTAGACCGACCTTCAGTTGTTAGCTCAAAAAATCATTGGTAAATGAAAGTGAAAACAGGATGTGGAAGTGAATACACGAACAATGCCAATGTGAATGAACTAAAAAGTAGGGTATGGAAAAGAAAAAAAAAAAAACCTATAAAATACAGTAATACTTGTATGTAGCTTCAGTGAGTGAGTGAATGAGTGAGTGAGTGAGCGAGCAAGTCTCTGTGTGTGTGTGTGTGTGTGTGTGTGTGTGTGTGTGTGTGTGTGTGTGTACATTTGAGCATATGTAAGGATGAACTTTGTATGCATCTTATTAAGTAGGAATATCTGCATGTCTTAATATGCGTGGTTGTGTGTGTGTGTGTGTGTGTGTGTGTTTGTGTTTGTGTTTGTGTGTGTGTGTGTGTGTGTGAGTGTATGTGTGCGTGCGTGCGTGCTTGCGTGCATGCCTGCGTGTGTGTGTGCACACGTGTGTGAGTGTGAACATGTATACGTGTCCATGTGTGCATGTGAGCATGCACATACGTGCATACATCAGAGCTACAAGGCCTCAAAAGTGCAAAGTGTAGCATAGTGATATTTTAAGTGCAGCATTTTAAATCAAAGTCTAGCAGTCAAATGCAATAGTACAGGTCCAACTCAATAGCACTTTCAGCCGCACTTTGCTTTGCACTTGACACGATGGCGGAGCAAGAAGGCAGAAATCTCACCTGTTATAGCATGTTTCTACTCGACTTACTTAAACAGAACAAAACAAAAAAGCAGACAGCAAAATCAACTGATACAGAAGCAAAATCATCTTCAGTGATGTTTCGTATGTTTTTTCTTCCTTTCCTTACTGCACCTGGCAATTTGTGTTTGTTTGTTTGTTTTTCAATGAAACAAACCTACAGCCTAAAGGTCTGTATTATATCTGTTTGCTTAATAAGCAGGCGATAAGTTCATAACGCTTTTATATTAGATGGTTTGTTTGTTTTTCAATCTTTCAATTTTCGGTGTAGCATTTTGTTACAGAGTGTAGTTATGTAACTGTCAATGAAATCGTAGCATGCAATGTCAAAAGCACAGCATCTGGCAGCTCTCATACATAATAAGAGACAGATAAAAACACACCAAAAAACAAAGGCCATTTACAAGTCAAAATCAGGCACTCTCTAAAAAAAAAAAAAAAAAAAAAGAAGCCAACAACAACAAAAAAGAAACAACTGGAAGAAGGTAACACATGATTTATTGACATTCAAAATAAATGGCATAACATGATTAACATAAATACAGACAATCATAATGCATCAACCTGTCATGTGCGCTTTACACATTCTACTCAGACAGCGCTTACCTTGACTTGACCGTCTGATGAACTGAATGATAGGATTTTTTTCTCCCATCACAACTGTTGGACTAATCCAACATCTATCTGCACTGTCCACCAACATTTCAGTGGTGCATCAACTCTTAAAAACTGCCTGCACACACAGTGACTTGAACAGCAGGGATGCAGCGCGGCAAGCCACACAAAGATACAAAACTTAAACCTGTTTGCAACATTGAGAGCAAAGAGCGTTGAAAAAGTAGAACAGCTATCTAGTTGGATTAATCTTTTTTTAACAACACTGAGAGCAAAGTACTGAGACAGCAGAATTGTGATCTGTTTGGTTTATCTTTTCCTGGGTATAAACATCTTGTGTAGTTACTGCACTTCTGTTTCTTGGCAAAATCAAGTACATTTTGCACATGCTGATTCAATTATTGATCTGATCACATACAGTACTTGTAAGTTCAAAAGACGAAGAGAAGAACAAAAGGAATTGCAACAGCTGTGTGAAGTATGCTGAAATGTGTCCAATTGCACATCAATTCAGTTCGATTGCAGTAAAGCAGTTTTGGTCTAGCATGTGCATGTATGACAGTGACAAACCAAAACAGTTAGGACCTGTGCATGTGTACAGATGGGGAAGACGCAAGTGGTGGTAAAGATACAGGTACATCTGTGAGCTCAAGAGTCTACGTGTACTGGCACAGGTTTCCTTGTCAATACTGAAGGCTAATCATATGTGACTATGTCCCAGTTCAACATAACCAACAAGAAGCACTAAAACAAAACAAACAAAAAAAAAAAGACCTAACAAAATTAAAAGACAAATGAAAAACAGAAAATTTATAAGACATAAGGAAAATATCTGTCGGCAGAAACCCAGAGGTGGATAATAAAACATAGATAGAAACGGAACCATAAAAGAAAAAGAAAAAAAAAAAGGAATATGCAAATGAAATAGGACAGGGTTGAAAAATGGGTGGAGCAACATTTTTTTCATGCAGATCTACTATAAGACATCATCAACTCCTACAAACACATTTCTACTTCTAGTAATACATGACATCCAAACAGATGGACAAAAAAGCTCATTACCTACAGTTCATCATCATCTACTGCTCTTTGGCAATGAAATTCCAAAATGTACCATGGCAAGTCAAAACTTTGGCAATTCACGGAAGGAACACTTAAAACAGGCGAATACAAGAGTACAGATACAATTTGTTCGTATATATACATACTTTTGTTTATATATTTGTATATATTTTCAATCTATATCGTCAATCACAGACCACCAATATGGAAAGATCACGTTGGATTGGTTTACAACGTTGACAGTCTCTAGGGTACAAGACAGAAACTCTAATGATCTCAACAGTTGTTATAACTGGTCCATACAGCTGTGGCAGAAACCAATACAAGGTTGATAATGAGCTTCATGATACAGCTGTGAAACTACATTCACAGTTTCTGTTATATTCTCTAGTATGGGGGAGTAATCATGAATGTGTAGTTTAAAAAAATCAAAACCAAAAGAGAAAAAAAAAAAAAAAAACCAACGTCATAGTATTTTTTTTTCTGCACAAAAATTTCAAACAAAAACTGCTCTCAAATACTGCTTTTTCAAAGAATACTTAAACCACTTTGAAAAAAAAAAAGATAAAAGAAATATGCTCTAGTTTATGAGTTCTTCATTTTTGTTTTGTTTTTAAAAAAAAAAGAAAGAAAAAAGGACAGAAAAGGAAAAAAATTGAACTTACTAAGCCTAACTAACATACAAGCAAAACCGTTAAAAAAAAAACCCCACACACACACAAAACGAAGAACAGAACAAAACAAAACAAACAAAAAACTGTCACAAAACCTGCAGTATTTTCATTCATTTTGAGTCTTGTAGCCTTCACCAACCACATTACCTACTGAAAGTTTGCACATACGCTATTCAGTTTTGTGTCTGAAAGTACTCATATCACAATGTCTGAATCTTTCAATGTTCATGACTACTAAACAGTGTGTCTGAATTTTCTTTCTTTTTTTCCCTTCTCCTCGCTGTCTGATCTTCTGTAGCCCCTCTCAGGCCAGTGTTCCAAGAGCAGCCTCTGCCATTTCTTCTTCAGAGGAAGAACTTCAAAGAGACCAAACAACACCAAAAAAAACAAAAAAAAACACCTACATTCACTATGCTCTGCAGACGCCAAACAAATGTTTATCACACCAATACACACAACAGCATTAAGCATCTCAGACAAAGCTTAAAAAAATACTAAGACATTTCCCCATTCAGAGAAAACTTTGTATTCAGCACAAAATAATTGAAAAACGAAAGAAGCAAACAAAAAAAAACAAAAAAGAAAAAAAAAAGACAAAAAAAGACTACTAAACCCCATTCATTCATCCAAACCTAAAAACTTCCCCCACGTACCCCTCCCCTTCCCTTCACACGCACAAATGCATATGCACATGTCTGTGCAACTGCATTCACAAGTCCACATACCAGAATATCACTGTACATACAATAAGATGAATGTGCGCATGCACAAACGTGCATGCATGAATGCCAAAAACCTTACATGCGCACACAACACGCGTTCATGCTCACACACACACACAGACACACGCTCACGCATTTCTTACTGTCCCTCTCTTCTCCCCCTAAGGAGCCTTCTCCCTTTACAAATGCCATCTTGACCCCCCAAAAAGCCGAAGAGATGAAGACATATTGCACAGTGAGCGGCCTGGCATGCCTTCCCACCAGTCCGATGCAGAACAGAAATGTTTCCGGGTAGTAAACAACAGAACCTACTCCATCAAATGACAATTATATACATTCAAACAAGTTCAAATCAAGCATGCAGGAGCCCATCAAAAAAAAAAGAATCTGATATTTAAACAAAGGATGCTCATCAATCTGTGAAGAAAAAAAAAAAGCAGGCACACCAACAGAAAAAGATCAAGTAAAAAACCCGAATGTTGCTGATATTCAGTTGCTTGCTTTTCTTTTGTTTTCTTTCTCAGTACTAACAGAAAACTAACATACAAAGTACATGTATCTGCACAAGAGCTATGCTTGTGGAATACATCCAAGCTCAAATGAACAGTCCACACAACATTACTGAAAGGTCACTCACACACACACACACATATGCACTCATGCATGCACTCACACACACACACACACTCATGTCTGAAGAAAGGAGGGTGGCAGTTTTCCACCATCTGTACAGAACACACCAACCATTCACAATATCACACACTTCCATGATTGTCCAACAGCGGCTGTCTCTCCAAGGTGCGCTAAGAAAACTAATCCACAACAACAAATCACAGGCATGTACACAGTGTTTCATGCCCTTAAATAATCTGTACACTTGGTTCTTGATAATGTGGCAGCTTATGAGGAGAAACTATAGCATTGCAGTAAAACTTCAGTTACCAACAAAGGGCAAGTATATACACATGCATGCACACACAAACACATACACGCACGTGCACGCGCATGAACAGAAACAGCAAACAATGCACTTTATCTAAAACTATAAACAACATCAGCAACAAAACCAGCAGCCATTCCTTTGCTGACAGATAACGGGCAGAAAGCAATCTCATGAACAAGCACCAAGCATAAGCTTAGATGTCGAAAACAGACTTGAAAACGCTATTGATTCAATAAAGGAAGAAAAAAAATGGACTGGAAGTATGAAAAACACACTGTGAAAATAACTGTGACCCTGGATCAAATTCTGTGCAATGGTGTACAATCCTCTTACAACTAAATCGGAGTCCTTAATCTCGTCTTGGTGGCTGGTTCAGATCAACATGTTTTTGTTTTGCTTTAAAATTTCTATACAGTTTTAACACTGCATCTTGTCATATCTATTTATCTGATGATCTATGGTTAAAACGTTAAGTACACATAGTTCTAGAAGCTTCCAAAAAATTCCAGAAATGAGACCATTTTCTGCTGCTATTCAAACTTTTTGTTTATAAAATATTCAATGCACTGTGATAGGTTAGCCCACCATCATGATCCTAGAACTTTCCTACTTCAAGAAAAACAACATGCAGCTGATTCTGATTATTTGACCGGTGACCCCTTCAGTTGGCTGGACTATAAACAATGCAAAACAAAATGAAATGAGACAGAGTGATCTGTGGAATTTGCAAGAGCTGAAAATAATCTCTGTTTCAGACACTACTCAAACGGACATGCAAAGATTACAGCTGCAAGTCTTCTGCTGGGAGTAAAATCTTCCAACCTGTCACAAAGAGTTGACTTTTCCTATTGACTGTACAAGATAGGGTTGATCTTAACGACAATAAATTCCGCCAATTTTAAATATGCACTAAGATAGTGAAAAGTCGGATTGCTTTTCTCTTTGGGGGCTCCTTCGGCCAAGAACAACAACTTAAAAATTCTGTAGACGAAATGTGTTCTTTTATCTCTACATCACCGTAACTATTTCCATGCCTCACTCAGTCACAGTCAAACAAATCTTCTTGTTTGACCTCTGAGGAATGTGCCAACTGTTTTCATGCCTCAAACTCATAAATGTACAGTTAACTTCTTGATTAAACCTATTATGCACACTTCAAGTTCAGTCTAATGATTACAGTCTCGCTGACATGACTTATTCATGACTGTCAACTTAAAAAAAAGGGGGGAAAAAAAAACAAACGCTCCCACTCTAAAAAAGTAACAGTGTAGGTATTGATGTCTATAATTATACACAATAAATAACTCTGTGGTAATAAAACTATTTATGTTCTTCAAGCATAAGACTAGGCCATGGTAACAGCACCAGCCATTCCACCTAACTTTTCAATCTCAAGTTCAAAGAAAACCAAACACCCACACCCCATCTCCCTCTCAGTCCAATAAAAGCCAGTTAATGATAACAAAAATGCATTAAAAAAAAAAAGGTCATACAGCCAAACAGATACAGCAGAATGAAAAGTAAGTTCCATTCTAGACAGTGTTTTCAGTGTCACTTTCTAGTACTGACATTAGGGGGGAAGGAAAAGAAAAAAACGGGCATGTTACAAAGTATGACCTGACAAAAAAAGTGTACAAGATCATAAGCACTGAACCCCCCCCCCCACCCCCGCAACTGGGGCAATTTTCATCTGTCCTTACTTAATTTCATTTTTTTTTTCTTTAAACCAAACAAAGTATTTGGAAAAGAATATTGGACAGCATAGAATAACTGGTAAAAACAACAAGCAGCACAAAACCAAAGAAAACAAAACAAAAAAAAGAGCGAAATAATATATGAAAATCAGTCAAAAAATGCCAATCTACAAACGTCTAGAGTATTTAACACTGTATGCGAGGTATAACAAATTTGAAAGGATGAGGCAGAAGAGGCAAAAGATGCAAAACATACTGTTGCCTTCATTTTGACCATGGAAAAAAAACATTCATAGAAGCGAAAAAACAGAACACAAGCAGGGTGTAAACGTGTAGACCAAGGCAGTGTAGCAACACAGAAATTTCCAATGTGTTCTGAGTAAAACCAACATAAACCTAGGATCAGAAAGTAAAAATCTCTCTCGAGGCTTTGCAATCCGGAAGAGCAACCGCAAAGTTAACTTAGGCTTTGCTCATCTCATGAGGATTCAAAGGCTTTTTCTAAGCGCTTTATGCTCTCTCACTCACATACACCATCACACACAAGTGGAACTAGGAACCAGTTCTTCTTTCACTTAGTTTTTGAGTTTTCTAGCTTTTTTTTTTTTTTCAAACACCTGGTAACAAATGTTACTGCATCAAAGTGATTACAAAGAAATTTTAAGTAAAAAGTCTGGGTCACATGATTTTCCTCTAATTTTATGCTGAAGAATGGAACTATTGAAGGACATATAGTTGACAGACCAGCATGTAATTTCATTTCACTCAGCTGAACAAATCAATTCTTATCCATTCTTAACCTTTCCACTGCGCTGTTGATGAACAGCGTTCATCATAAAAAGTGTCGTCTGCAATGCTCAGTTGACGAACACTGTTTGTCATGATTCAACACTCTTTCTGTTTCGTCCAGCATGGGACTTAGCAAAATATGATAGCAGTGAAGGGGTTAATTTTTGAAACCATGTATGTTGAAGTACAAGTGTTTATATATTCCTTCACCAACATGCATATTCATACAAATACTTGCTGTCACGGTAACACAGTAGAAACTGGAAGCCAGAGACAACATTCTGTCAAATAAATTTTTTTAAAAAGGTAACTAGCCTGCTAAACAATAAGTCATGCAAAAAATAATAGAGGCTGCTTGTTTTGATTGATTCATGATGAGCAGATATGTGTGTGTGTGTGTGTGTGTGTGTGTGTGTGTGTGTGTGTGTGAGCGTGTGTGTGTGCATGCCTGTGCCTGTGTGTGTGTGTGTGTGTGTGTGTGTGTGTGTGTGTGTGTGTGTGTGTGTGTGCGTGCGTGTGCATGCGTATGTGCATGCATGCGTGCGTATGTGTGTGTGTGTGCGCACATCTTGCAGTGCTACAGATTTCTTTGACTGAAATTGCTCCAGCTGACAAGCGTACATCACCATCCATCATTTCTTTCTCTGTGCATGTTAACAACCAGTAACAGCAGCTTCTACTGCAGAACTGTGCCCAGGGACAGGTCCACAACTGCCATGGATTTATCAATGTGCTACATGCGGCACATGGAACCTCAGTTCATGATCTCAGCACAAAATTTAGCGCTCCAGACCACAAACTTTCAACCTCCTGACTGCAAGAGAACTGTTGCCCTTTGGTATGCCTATACCATAGCAAATGCTCCATTTCTTTTTGATCCCTTTGCAGTAAGAACGGCTGAGACTACACAAAAAATGGTCAGACCAAAATGGTAGGAAATATCAACAGAACCAAGACAAAAAAAAAACAAAAATAAAACCATGTCACTCTCATTACTCTGCCCTGTATGAATACCGTGACTGAAGAAAACGCTTGCTCTATGCCCCTCATGAGGAATAACCACCTCTCAAATCCATCTGTTTCACTAAAATTCAACATAAATTTCAAATGACCACACCAGATAACTGCCAACAGATCTGTCCCAGCACTAAACAATTCTAAAACCACCTGCTTTGCACATGCAAGGACTGAGACAGCTCTAATAATGACAATCACTGGCCCTTCACCAATGCTAACAAGTGGAGTGGGGATGCTCAATGACTGACAGGATCCAACTGTGTGGCAGCAGGGTCTCACTGTCTTGTACAGTTGAAGTGTATCTGTCAGCCATCAGACTGGAGTGTATTTCTGTTGGTAGAGCAATCTGGTAACAAAGACTGCATGTCTAAAATACACACTGGGGCACATCCGGATCCCTTAACAGCTACCTCTGTGATACAGAGATCAGCATCCATGATCATTGGAAATGGGGGCAAGAGTGGGAATTGTGGAGGGAACATGCCCATACAACACTTGAACCAAGGACCTTATGCATTCTCCGTCTTGTGTGTGTGTGTGTGTGTGTGTGTGTGTGTGTGTGTGTGTGTGTGTGTGTGTGTGTGTCTGTGTGTGTGTGAACACATAATCTGCCCAAAGCACCACTTCTGTGTGCCCTCAGTGCAATCTTTTGTGCTTTTTTTCTGCTTCTCTCACCATTTGCCAGCCATACTACCCTACTATCTTCCTTCATACTCTTATACACCCATTCTCCTTTTAATCAACAATACCAAAATGCAGAAAACAGACTAGTGCATATTTGTCATCAGAAAACTGCTTGAAACCATCTTACACACACCCAAAAGAACAGTTCTGTAAAGTCAATATCTCCTTCACTGCAAATGCTCCTAGAGAGTTTGAAAATGAAACAAACTGTAGGTCAAGCTTTTCTCCTTTGTGGCCTTTTCCTTAAAAGCTTTTCTATGTTGAAAGTGCTTTTTTTTTTTCTTTTCAAAACTGCTCCTGCACAGTTACTGGAAGGTAGGGTTCATTCACAGTTGAAACAGCCACCAAAACATTCCTTGGGAGGTTGAACATGAGATTCAGTGAGATTCTTTTCTGAGTAGAGATTCATAAATGGTAACATTTACTAACCATTGAGTGGGAGAGGGAATAGGTGTGTGCGTGTGTGTGTGTGTGTGTGTGTGTGTGTGTGTGTGTGTGTGTGTGTGTGTGTGTGTGTGACCCAAAGCAACAAGTAAAATATTCAGTGATCCACCTACAAGTAACAAAATACGTGTGTGTACCGGAGGTTAAAGCGGGACAACAGGGGTAAGGGTGATAGCTGGGAGAATAAGCCATTCAGAGACAGTTAGGATGAATCAGTTGTGGACAGACTGCTTAATTCACAGTGGCAAAATATTCTCAATTTGGATCCTTGGAGCTGTCAAGTGATGCACGAAGACTGTCAGTTTTTACATTTTGTCGGTTTTGTCCGTTTCAATTCTAGCATCAATATTTCAAATTAATGAGTCTGTCTTCAAAGCTTTGCATTAAAAAAACTGTCTTCACCAATGAATTTTTTTTTCTTTCAACAAATCCATGGGCAGCAGTAACCAACATATTCAAGTCAAAACTGATCAAAGGGAAGAACATGGAGGGTTTTGAAATCTCCATTTAAGTTATTTCCCTTTAATAACTCCGCCCATGTTGGTTGGCACTGAACTGGCACAGTGGTTTTGCAGAAAAACAAACTGCAGTAAACAGCAAGTGAAATCCATACATTTCATGTCATTCATTTATCCATGGAGATTCATAAAAAATGTTTTGACCCCAAATTATCCAAAACACTGTCCTTCAAAGGGTTGCGGAATGGAGAGGAATTTGCTTGCATCTATGCATCAATTTTTTCCTCCCTTTCTAACATCATTATTACTTTTCTTCCTTTCATGATAATTCAACAAAAACAAACAAACAAAAATCTTTTGCATATATCTACATTAAGCTGTAAGCCTAATATGAGAATGTCGTCAAAATGCAGAAGAAGAATCTATGTTCTAATTGTCTGTTTTGCTTTGTGCTGTTATTTCAATTAAAGGGTTTACAACAAAAACGAAACAAAAACTAAAAAATCCTAAAAAGGTCATTTATTCATCAATATTGTTGCACACACGTACACACACACACACAAAGCAGCAGCAGCAAAAAGAACCCTTACACCTTACGAGTTCCATTTTCACATCAGATTTGAATGACAGCTGATACCATGCTTTTCCTAAGTAACATCACATCAACTAACCTTCCCAAACAACAAAACAAACAAAAACACAAAATGTGAACCTTGTCATCCAAACACTTCTGTTAGAGCACACCTTCAGATCGACAGACGTCAGCGGCATACCATGTGAACATGATACAAGAATATACATGCATAGCACCCTGTTAAAACTGGAATTAAAAACACCGCCATCAAAACACAGTCTTCAGATCATTTCAAAAATGCCAGAGCATTACAAACAAACAAAAATGACATCTTCAATGTTTCAAATGTATTGTAAAAGAAGTCATTCACTGTCAGAGATGCACAACAACAAAGTGAATCAGGGCACTGAAAACAACAGGAACTTTTTAAAAATCCATGCATATCGACTGAAGTAATGCTATGCACAGTCAAAAATGCTTGACAGTAATATCAACACGAAAATGTAAATAAATACATAAGATAAAGACTAAGTCAAAAAAACAACAAAAAAAGAGAAAAATCATATCCACATAAAGATGTGCGTGGTAGCGTGAAATGTATCATAAGCCACAGTGTCTGATGGGCACACACGTTTCCTTCACATGAAAAAATAAAGAAAATGGTGTAGGGCCAAGGAAAAGACTGTGCTCTGACAAACGCCATCCACACTTCCTCCCCTCCAAATAGCATGAATTGAAAAAAAAAAAAAAAAAAAAAAAAATCAAACACCATTCTTTTTACTCTAAGGGAAAAGTCTGCGACTATAAACAAAAGCAAAAACAAACAAAAAAAATCAGGGTGGAGAGTGCGATTAGGGAAGGGGGGATGGGGACTTCAAAGTTCAATAGGTTCATCCAGCCTCACACATTTTTTGCCACTGAAAGCATGAAAAAAATGGAAGAGAAAGTAGTGGAAACTCTCTTGATGAGTCACATCACAATTTCCGATTAAAAAAAAAAAAATTCTGCATAAATTGCCCAAAAGCATCACAATCAATTTTCAGTTGTCTTTTTCAGTCCTTTTTTTAAAGGATGATTTTTCTTTTTCAGACGGCCAAATTTCAGTTGAGTTAAAAAATCTCTTTACTATGGAAGTATCCTAATCTGGTCCACTAACTACAGAGCTTAATCTAGGATTTTTGAAAAAGGGGGGCAGTTCCCCCCTCATAAAAAAAAAGGGGGGCACTCCCCCCCCCCCCTCCAACCCCACGTTACATACCTCCTCCACCTTTGTACACAGACTTCAACACACCTTGATCAAATCATCTAGATTAAACAACCACCTTGGGGCGACATAAATACGTTTTGTTTCTTGTGTTTCAAACACAATTCACATTGCATCCCACCGGTCTTCAGCTTAGACATCCAGGGCCACTTCTTCAGCCAATCGTCTTGAAACCGGTGTTCCCTTGCACTGGCACTAATTTCGGGCTGCTTCTCCGAGCTTTTGGATGTAGTCGCAGTTTCTTCATGATCTTCTCCACCCTCGCATGGCACAGAATCTTTTTTTTTCACTTTTCCTCCATGAAAGTCGAAGTCGAATAGGTGGGTGCACGCTTCATTTTGGAAAATATCCAATATGGCGCCTTAAACTCTCGCAACTTCTCGTCGGTGATCGAGATGGAGGAGATGAACACCGCCAATTGGTTGATTTACACTAACAGCCAATGAAATATCAAGAAATCGTTCGCTCCTGCTCAGTCCTAGTTTCAGTTTTTCAAGCAGACGACAAACGAGCGCCCGCAACGATCAGTGAACAGGGTGGGCAGTTCTGCAAATGTGCGGGAGTCTGCCCGCGTTAAGACTCGATAACTGCGGGAAGAAACAGATTTTCGGGGGACTGTACCAATCCCGCGCTCTAGATTAAGCTCTGTAACTATGATTAACTAGCGGTTTTACATTAGCAGCTTAGTGTGAAGTCACGATGAATTGACATGAATACTTTCATATCAACATGAACTGCTTGTGACCAAGCATCTTCATCTAATCTTCAATGACTACCCTGTCACATAGTCAATGCTGAAAACACACAGCATCTTCAGAACATGAAAGATTTTCATAAGGTCCCTGAGGCACCTAACATAACAAAAACAATGCCCTCCCTCTCCAAACAAAAAAACAAAACAAAACAAAAAAAAAACCACCCAATACCCTGAAATGAGAATCTTTGATAAGGTTTCAACTGAACTCCAACGAGTGTATCTACAATGAACCACACACATCATCTACTGAACTTCAGATGGAAAATCCACAGAATATCAAGTATGGACAAAAAAAGTAACAAAGCATAGAAAATAAACACAATTTAGAGCTAAGGATGAAGAACAACAACAGAAAAGACAAAACTAGAAAAACAAGGGGGGGAGGGGACAATAAAAAAAAAGTTCAGTGTTTTTTCCCGACAGCTGGGAAGAGAGAGAGAGACACACACACACAAAAAGAAGCATGCATTAAATAAAGAAAAAAAGTGGAGGGAAGCGGGAGGGAGGGGAAGTGGGAGGGGGACAAGAAAGAATGAGACAATACAGAGGAGAGGCCACGGCCATGGAGACAGACAAATTAGGCACACCACAAAACCTATCCACCAGACTGACAGAGCTCCACTGGCCACATGCACACCGACTCACAGCCTTCCACACCAGCATCTTGTGAGGCATGTTGATAAATGCTGCTGCTCCTGCTGCCGCTACTCTTCCTCCTCTTGCTGCTGAGGTTAGAAAAAGCACAGGACAGGGCCAGCGTGACAACAGCGACTACTACGAGTCCAAAAGGGAAGGGTCATTGGCAGTAAGAACATACGGGTGTACCTGTTCTGGCGGAGCATTGCGAAGTCGCTGGGCAACCGTCTTCTTGCCTTTGCTGCTGCTGCCTAAGCCTGCAGTACTGACTGTCGTAGTAGGGGTGGTGGTGGAGGTAGGGGTGGTTTCGTTAGTTCCGGCGGCGGCTTTTTCTCCCCCTTCCCTTAGCTTCATCAGGTTCTGAGTCTGCCAACACAGACATTCAAAAGTGATGATGTGGCGCTTGCTCGCTGGATCGGAAAGGACAGCCAGGATTCCCACGCATTTGTTGTTAAGAAAACCAAGACCTTTTTCAAATACCTCTCCATGATTTCACACACATAAAATAGTAATGGCACACTGCTAGTTATTCACTTCTAACTCTGTTAAACCTTTGCATCATATTCTTACTCTTTTGTTTTTTGTTGGTTTATTTTTCTTGGGGGGGGGGGGGGGGGGGTGGGGAGGGGGGAGTTCTTTTGTTCTTTGTTCACAACAGCAATGAAAAGAATATTTTCACTTCAAACTTTCAATATACCATTCACAAAATTTCCTGTGTTTTAAGATCATTCAATAAATATTTCATATTCATTATCAATTTATGCCTGCAGCTGAATGTGTATACAACTACAATTGCATGCTTCCACAAAGAAACTGTGTATTGTAGCATCAGTCATGTATTCACCAATACTCCTCCAATACCTTCTCTTTACAAAAACAGCAAAAAGAAATCAAAAAGTAAACAAATAAAAAGGGAAGAAAGAAAGAAAGAAAACCCAGCATCATTTACAAGTCTTCTGAAGGCCATCACACTGATAAGTTATTCTAACAACATTATGATAGAAAAGTGCATGCGTGCTTGCGTGCATGTGTGTGTGGGTGTGAAAGTGTGTGTGTGCGTGAGACATGCTGTGCAAGCTATCACCTTTGTTTACAAGTCATGTCCAAACTTCCTACAAACAAAACAAAACAACATATCCGTACACTGCTGAATTTCCTTGAGATGGATCAAAAACATCAAAAAAAAGCCTACATGGTCTACCTAGGTGCAACCTGCCCAATATGATAAAACGTGATGTACAAGCATGACACCCATCACACCTACTCCACACATCACCTCACACCACACCACATCACATCAACCCACACATCACCTAACACCACACCACATCACAGCCCGCTGAACTGCACACCCCACACTCCCGCCGTACCACATCTCTCAGGGTGGCCTGCAGTCGGTGCTTTTCGTGCGTGAGCTGCTCGATCTCCTCCAGGTTGCGCTGCTTCTTGGTGCTGGTCATCTCCAACAATGCAATGGTGGAGTCCTTCTCGCTAATGGCTGCCTGCACTGCCTCTTGCCTGTCAGCACCCCCACCCAACAAAGAGTTCTGTACCATGACTGGCGTGGCATGTTGCATACACTGTGGGTACGCATGAGCAGACAAAGAGCAAGAGCGTGCATGTAAGAGTATGTAGTCTGTGTGAAACATACTATTGGGGAGAGGATGTAGTTTTGTCTGTTTCAGTAAGTACTCTTTGAGAAGCTGAATTCGATGTGAGGCCACTGCCTGTGAGCCACACATGTATCTAAAGATAAGATAATCATGTGGGCCATGGCCTGATAGAAGTTACTTAACCAGTTTCTTGTTTGCAATCAGTATTGCTGTAAATGGAATGGCCAGTTTGACCCAAATGAAATGAAGTCCTTAACTGTTGAGGATAAATTCATTCCCAATGTCGAAAAATAGCAATTTCTTTTAGCTGTAAAGTGATGCGACTGCAGGCAGAAATCTAAACAAATCTTTTAGAAAAAAATTAAGTACTGTATCTGCCAAACGTGAACAAATGAATCACAAGACAAAACATGATGTGTTTCAACCTCATAGGTCTTCTTCAGGCAAGATAAACAACACTCAGGGGAACGAAAATGAAGAACAAGCAATCACCTATCTCACAGGCATCTTGCACCGAATTCAATCAGTGATTGATCATTCTTCATTTTTGTTGTCCTGAGTGTGGTTTCTCTTGCCTGAAGAAGACCTACGAGGTCAAACGCGTCAAGTTTTGTTTTGTGATTAATTTGTTCATGTTTGGCAGATACAGTACTCAATTTAAAAAAAAAAAAAAAAAATTTATAGCAAACTTCTTTAATTCTTCCTTTTTTATCGCCTACATTTGATGCCACAGTGTACTAGCAGTGCTCAATATGGTTGGCTAAATATTACAGAGAAAGAAACTTTAAACGCAAACAAGACATCCAAAGATGAGTACAACTACTCCCACACTGTATCTGAGTGACTCACTTCATTTCGTACACCTCCTCCAGGTGCTTCTGTCGCTCCGCCCCCATGCGTTTCAGCTTGGCATCCCTGTCCTCAAGCTGCCTGGTCAGGGTGGCCAGCTTGCTGGTGTACTCACGAGATGAGGCCTGCATGCCTTCCACCTCCTTCCGCATCTCCTCCATCTGGGCAGTGTATGAGACAGCTATGTACTTCTGATCCATTTTAGGGCTGATGCTCATATGAAGGATGAATTTGGTCATTACCTATCCGGAGGCACAAGCTGGGAACAAAATTTACTAGGTTTGTCCTCGAGTCATGCTGTATCTTTCTACTAAGTTTCATAAAACTTGGTTCCGTAATTTTTGTGTAATCTTGCTGAGGGACAGACAGAACAGCTATCAAGGCAGCAGAAAAAGATAAAAACGTTATCATCACTGTGGAGGTAACCACATTTCAACCATGTCAGGAGATTCTTGGTTTTTCCTTACACAGATAAAAAAACAATAGAATTTCATCTCACAAGACAAGCCCTTGAATGGAACCCTCAGGGCAAAAGAAAAGTGGGAAGACCAAGACAGACATGGCGAAGGAGTACCGATGCGGAAGTGAAGGCTGCCGGAATGACATGGGCCGAGCTGAAGAAGATCTCCCAAAACCGTGTCCGCTGGAAGAGTGTGGTTGTGGCCCTATGTTCCCCAGGGAATTCAGAGGACTAAGTCAAAAAGTAAGTCAAGTCTCTGGTCGCTGTTTCAGGCATTGAGGACGTAATATGGTGAATAAGTTTCCACAGAGTAACACAAAAAGTAAACAGATCAAGCACACATTAGAGACAGAGAAAAGAAAAAGCAAAAAAAATCTCAGCATGCCTTCCTTGTTTCATAAATTTTGCTAAAGACACCAGAATTTTTGTTTTACCTTTGTTTACCATGTTAGTTACTCTCAGACCACTTGAATGCATTGTCCTCAGTAAAAAAAAAAAAAGTTAAAAAACACCTATTTTTTCATTTTTCATTTTAACTATCTACACCAGAAAGGAGCTTGTAGCAATGTTACAGCATTTGCCTGCAAAGCTGACAGTCATGAATTCCAGCCACTTGGGGGGGGGGGGGGGGGGGGGGGGGGTCAGAATTTCATGGTTTAAAAACTCTTTCTGCTCACCCCGCAGTACATGGGTCATGGGTTACCTGATGCAGTTTAGGGAAGGTTAAGGAAAGAGGGAGAAGAAAGGAGTCCACCTTTCACCACACTATGCCAGACACAGAGAACTTTTCACAGTTGAATGTCCTTTCAGCTGAGACAGTAATTTTTCTTTTCAACTCTGTTTTTTTTTACATGCACCTTTTGAAAACACCCACACACATGAACATAACAAGAACCACGACCTTAGACCAGGTCCCTGCCAACAATGATCTGTCCATTTTTCCACTGTCACATGATTCCAGTCTTTCTGGTTCTCTGGAATATGAAAAAGAAACAACAAACAAACTGACTCACAGCAGACTTGGAAGAATCAATCTGGGACTGGAGCTCTACCATGTCCATCTCTCGCTGGGCAGTGATACGCACGCTCTCCCTCAATGCTTCCTCCAGCTCCTCTATCCGTTCGTTCTTCTGCTCAATGGTGGTCTGAAATAGAAACGCACAGGGTAATGACAGTGCCACAAACAACAGATGTTCATTCCTGAACAAGAATTCAAATTTCTTGACATTTTAAAAAATCTTATAACATATGAGGCCATGTCACACATTTCATGTTTTTCATATTCAGCCAACTGCAAGAGTCATATTAGGGCTAACCTATGAAAGACTATTCTGCTCCTGTGGCAAAATCCAACATGTTTCATCATCACACCGTATTATCCCATAGCCATCAGGTAAGGGTTTGTCCACAGGTATATGAGCATCAGCTCTGTTCTTGCTCTCTCTCGGTTCATTACAGCATTTTCAGTAAACAACGGCCGATGCTTGGTGACGTCCGTCTTCTCTCCCAAGCACCCAGTACATCACAGATGTGTTCACAATCCACCGAAAACCAACATGAATAACAGGATCATTATCCCTTGACTACTTTTAATCCCATCTGTCACTTTACTGAAACTCCTGATTTTCCCCATCAAGGATGATTCTAGATTTCATTTCCATCATTTCAGAAGGCTTGAGAGTTAAGACATGAATTCTGAGCCTTCTGCTCCAGCTCTTAATATCTGAACAAAATTTGTACTTCTTAACAAGCCATAACACTTTCCCATCCCCCTCCCCCTCCACGTCGTGTCAAGTGTGAATGGCAAAACAACATGAGACAGAGGAAGGACAGTCCACAACATGACTGTAGATAATTTTACAATCCAGGCACCACAATGTTGCCAACTGACGGCCAGACACCATGCACATGAATCAATTCAAACATAACTGGCAATGATGTTGGTGACCAAGAAGAGGTAATTTAAGCATTGACATTCTGACACACCAATCTTCAAAGTAAAGGTGCTGCAACAGTCAGTCATAACATCAACAACACACACATGTATACATGCTTATCAGAATACATTATTAGATTTTTATACAAATGTTGGTGCTTTGGCTTTTTCTATGTTTTTTCTTATTTCCTTTTTAAATATTCCAGTTTTCTGAGTTTGGTGCTCTAGAAAATTAATTTGGAGTTCAGTACAAATTAAAAAAAAAAAAAAGCCAGTTCACAGGGTAATTTGAGTATGTGGTCTACATGTACAGGAGGGGGAGATTCAGCCATGAGCGGGTCTGAACAAGTGTTGACCTGCACAGGAAAAACTCCTCCTGATCCCTTCACCCACCTGGCACAGCTGAGGCTCATCAACCCTGTGACCCTAAGCACGAGGGCCCAGTGCTCTAAACCACTCTGCTGCTGCACTGGTCTCTGTTCATGGAAGGCAACTGGCACCAATGTACACACAAAAATAACTTCATCATATGACATGTTTTTCTTGTTCATCCTGAACATCCAAAAACTATCAACAAATAGTCTGGTTGCTGTATTTCTGCTGCAGCTTTCTCTCTCTTTTAATCTGTTTTGTGGCTTACCACCAATATGCTTCAAGTCTAAACCTCTGAACATCTACAATGAAAGAATCTTGTACTCTCCAGTTTTACTCTGTGCACACATGACTCTTTCACAGACAGACAGACAGACCGACCGACAGACAGACCCATCCACACCCATACATTTCCACCCAAACAATCTGATAAGCTCTGAACAAAAGACACATACAGACAACTGTGAGGCATCATCAGTGAAGGTATCCTCTCGTTTACGTGCTTCTTCCAGGAGCTGAGCGTTCTTCTTCTTCTCCGTCTGCTGGTTACGTTTGAGGGTGCCCACTTTTTGTCTGTATTCTTTGATCACACTGCAGAAGAACCACAAAAAGCATAAATTAATCTTGCAAAAATCCAGATCACTACCCTTTTTCTTTTTTACAGAGTTACAAACTTTCTGCAGCCAAATTCTGAGATTTAGAGAGAAGGGGAAAGACTCTGGCCTTCAACAGAAAGGGTTCTTTGTTGTTAATTTTCATTTGTTTATCATTTCTATTGTTACACAGAAACTAAAAAGACATATAATGTAGAACAACTTCATTCAGATAGTTAACCCAATGCCTACCAGATCGACCGTGAGATTTCCTCTATCTGAATACCGTATCGACCGAGATCGACCGCTGAATCCTCGGTGAACAACTTTTGAATTCCATCACAATCTAAAGTCCAGTATTCAGTAATCTGTTCTTGTTATTTTTTCCCCTTCGGTATTTAGAAGACAAATCTTCTTGCATGTGATGCCTTCAGTTTAACAAAATTGTTGAAGTTTGGGTTGTTGTTTTTTTCTTCACAACAAAAGTTGATTATTTAGTGTGCAGACCATATAGAATGACTTTATTTTGTTCCTGAAGGCTTCAGTACTTTGTTCAGACTTGCAAAATCACTCTGTGCTCCTAGTCCATGACATTCTATGGGTACAGCGAATTTAGGGAAAACTGTTTCAGCACCGAGAACACTGAAGTAGAGCAAGTCTGTTCGTTTTTCCCTCGTGTACCAGTTCACTATATATGGGGAAAAAAATGGCTGTTTTGGATGGAGTGATGTCTTTGAATTTTTTCATTACTTTCATAGAATAGATAAGTTAAAAACAAATTTTTTTATTGAGATTTCTTCATGGCAAGTGTGTATGTGTTGCGGAGTTACCTCTCTTGGCATGGTATTCACAGTCATATAGCACAAAGTCATGCGGTAGGCAGAGGGTTAAGATGTTACACAAATAACACTTCCTCCACAAAATTGTTCCACCAGCCAAATTCCTGTCCAGCTAAAGTGGTAGATGTATGATAATAATTTAAGACACACACACATACAAACACACAAACACACACACACACTCTCTCTCTCTCTCACACGCCATTATCACAACCATCACACACAAATATGACATTTAAGAATATTGACAAGATTCTGTCTGAAATCGAACACTATATATTAAAATATACATTGTTCTGGAGAACTCACTATTGGTCAAATAAGCCTGTATTAGAAGGTCCAACAACAATGGTCAAACGGAGGAAACTGCTACGAAACTGAATAGGTGCAGGAGTGAATGCTTATCATTTCAAGAGCAATAAGGAAAAAAAAAGAAAGACAGAAAAATGTATCTGGCACATTCTAATAGGATACCAATGTCAGAAAAGAAAGACAGAAAAATGTATCTGGCACATTCTAATAGGATACCAATGTCAGAAATCCATCATACACAGCTAAATCACACAAAAAAGAGAGAAAACAAAAATCATAGATAAACCCTTATTCAAAGCAGCAAGATTTGATGTGGCTTTTCACACACCATCGATTCAAAGCACGACTTACTCTTGCATCTCAGTTATCTGCCCTTCCTTCTCCTTCTTGTCCTCTTCCAGTTCAGCCACTTTTTTCTGGAGCTCTTCCAGCAGATTGGGGGCTGGCGGCGCTGCATCTTCTTCCCCGTTCACCTGTGGCCCCTCTCCCGTTGTGGTTGATTCTGCTGCTGAACTCCACAGTTCCGCCTCTTGTGTGGGGTCAGTTTGCATTTCTGTAGAGGATAGCTCTTTGCCCTGTCCACACATCAAGGAGGGATGGAGTTAAGGAGAGAGAGAGAGAGAGAAAGACAGCAAGAGAGAGAGAGAGAAAGAAAGAGAGTGAGAGCGTCAGAGACAGTGACAGAGAGACAGAAAGAGACACAGACAGATAATAATTCAATACTGGACTATTCATTTCTTTTCTATCACTCCCATGCATATTCATCATAAACTGTTGCTCATAAATCGTTTATGCCAAAGAAAATGTCCATCTGAAACTGAAGAAAAAAGCAAAACTCGAGTCTATCACACAACAGCAGTTTCTCTGTGGTTGCACAACTTTCCTAAATCTTCACCCTGCCTCCTCCTGCCTTGCAGCCAGGACTTCTTTCCTAAGTGTGTGCAGACTGCAGATTAAAATATATTACTAGATGTCTGATCTCACTGGGCATGTGACATGTTCTGTGAACTATCATAACACAAAATATTCACTGGCTCCAACCTCATTGCAAAAACAAACAACAAGCAAGCAAGCAAACAAAACAAAAGGAAATATGTTCATGACTTCAGAACAAGCCACATACACACAAATGTCCACCCACAAAAACAAAAGTGCAAAATGAAAACTACAGCATTAAGATCCTTTACCTCCGTTCTATGCATAATTACATGTGTGTATGAGGAGTCAGCAAGCGGTAGCCAGAGCAAAGATACCAGATGAATGTCAGTAAACAAACACAGACATCAGCTCTTGTAAAGAGTTTGCAAACACAGACATCAGCATTTGTAAAGTTTCATGCAACAACACACACAGTGGATGTTTTGCCTTGCCTATAACATGAAGTATCGAGCAGTTAATATCTCATGTGACAGCATCATCAGTTCACAGCAAATCTAAGGCAACATTTTTTTAACCTTCAAGCATTGATGCTTGTGTTGTCCTGCCCTTCGCTGCACCACACTGAGCCTACAGGTGAGAAAAGAAACCTGAAGATTCCCCACTTACGGAAGGTGTGCCTTGTTCCTGCACTGCAGCCTCCAACTGTCTCATCTTGGCATCGGCCTGGAACTTCTGCGCCCTCAGTTCTGCGGCCTCCTCCCTCAGCTCACACAGCTCAGTCTGCAACATGGAAAGGGAGGGGTGGACACATGTTTATTTCAGTCCTCAACAGAAGCCCCCTACCTTTCACAACTTTCAGCTATGAACTTGTTCTAAAACTGTGAAGAATTGAAGCTCTCTCCTTCATCACGCACTTGAGCACTTTTTGGGTGGTGGCTGCAATTTCAGTTTGCAGTAGAATTATGAAGGGTGACTGGTTTGAACTTTGGCAGCGAGTTGTGGGTAGAAGATGGATTCAGCTTTTTTTCTTATTTTGATGTTGACTCATGTGCAGAGCTCACCATGCCTGAACTGCTTTTATGTGAATAAATGTACATGTGAGCTGCTTTTATAAGAATAAATGTATGTGTGAACCACTTCTATGTGAATAAATGTACATGTGAACTGCTTTTATAAGAATAAATGTACGTGTGAACCGCTTCTATGTGAATAAATGTACATGTGAACTTTTATGTGAATAAATGTACATATGAACTGCTTTTATGTGAATACATGCAAATTTGAACTGCTTTTAAGGGAATAAATGTAAATGAAATCAGACATGCATGTTAAAGACCTCATCATAATCCATGTAGCATTCGGAAACTTGTGGAAACACAAAAACGCAGAGCGTGAACTAAAGTACTTGAAAAAGAGATGGGATCAGAACAGACCTGCCCTGTCCCACACAGATACGCCCAGTTGGGCACTTGGAAAGCAATGACAGGCATCTTGCACATGAAAAAGGACAGTGTGTATCACAGCACATCCACAACTGGCTGGTCACTGGAATCATTAAAGAAGGTGATGATCTGAATGCTGGCTAGTCAGCTCTAGACTTTGTACATTTTGCAACTGTCTGTTTAATCTGGGGAGTACCGGGAGTTGTAGGTTTCGAAGATGGGGAATGGGCATGGGCATACGTGTACGAGAGCATGCCTGCATGCATACCTATGCGCGTGCCTGTGTGCACATGTGCGTGCATGTACGAGTATGCATGTGCCTAGTCTTCACAGCTAGACCACAATATCTATCACTACCTCCAATCAGAAGAAATGTGAGAACAGGGTATGGAATGGTCAGGAGAACTGGGCCCAGCTTACGGCTGTAATAAGACCAGACGTAACAAGAGACACACTGACCTACATCTGATAACCTGATAGACAGACACTATGACCTGTCCTTGATCTAATATATCGGCACTCTTTGTGTCTCAGCAATGCTGAAGAAGCAGGAACTACGTCACCTTTCATTTACTATGATGGTACACGATTTGAGGAATGGTAAACAAGGAAGGTGAAGAGGGGTGGGGAGAGGGTCCTGAGAGTTAATACTATAAATGTATGTGTTTCAAGTTGGGACTGTCAAACACTATGCGCATGTGCATTAGTTCATGAGCAGCTGTGGAAGATATGGAACTGAGCCAAAGTTAAGAGAAAGCACTGACCATAAATTCAGCTGTGACAAGCAGATCAGAATGTGTAGAAGTAATGATGAACTTGGATAGCAAATAGCACCTCTTTTTACTGGGGTGGGAGGGGGTGGGGGAGGGGGGAGGAGAGAAAGGCTTTCGGGTGTATCACTCTCTCTAATGTGTTTGAAGATCGGACAGTCAACCTTCCATGGTCACTGAAGCAGCATCCGCACTGTTAAATGATAATTTTACCTTCACTGTCCCTTCCACACCACAACGCTATCTGCTTCATGAAAGAGACTAAAATCTGAATTGTTCAATTACAACTACACCATCTTGTCTGAAGCATCTGTTCACTGTCAGAGAGCTAAAACCTTTACGGATCTTTCTCGACCAGCCTCTCCCCTTCCCATCTATGAACAGTTTGTTTGTAAAGGCCACAGACTACTGAGAAGGAAATCTCACAATTCACAGCTCTACATTTCTATTAGCAGGCCATAATTAACAGTATCCTTTACAAGGACAAATAACAATGCCATTTACCATAATAATTCCCTATCAATATGATTTCAAATTTGGTCATTTTTTTGCTCGACTTTCTGAGAAGTGAAGACATGCCCACCCCAAAGTCTTTCCAACAGGAACAAATGATGTAAAAATCTGGGAAAAAATTGAAAATTTGAAGAATTTTGCAGAACACCCTACACTCTTATATACATGTTGCTGAAGAGATGTACATATATGCATGTTCACAAACTCACATCATCATGGCCATTAAGACTAATAAAAAAAACACAGAAAGTATACTCGGAGATTGTACAAAACACAGAATGCAAGCTTGAAAATTGCGCCAAAACTGTGCAAAAACAAAGGTTTTCTCCTTTCTGTCTTTGTAAACATGGCTGTTGTTCATCATATCATTTCTTAACAGCATTAATTTCTTTGGCCTCTAAATGCACACTTGAGGACTGTACAAAACACAGAATGCAAACCTGAAGATTGTGAGAAAATGAAGCTATTTTTTTCCCCTTTTCTGTCCTTGTAAATATGGCTGTTGTTCATCATATTATTTCCTTACAACGTTGATTTCTTTGGCCTCTTTCTTTTGTTTTTTTTTCCCCAAAGGTATGATTCGCTACCCAAGTTCTTCACTACTCTGACACTGTCTGATCTGCTTGCCGCAGCTAATCTTACGTTCAGCGCTTTCTCTTCCCTTTGGCTCAGTTCTGTAGCTTCCACAGCTGGTTATGAACTAAGGCACAAGTGCACAGTGTTTGAATTAAACTTTCGAACTGGTGTCAGGTTTGTCCATGAGTGAAAAAGGCGCTACCATTTGTTTTCGAGTGACGTTCCCCCCCCCCTCCCCTCCCCAGTAACATGAGATCTGCAACTTAACACCCACAACAGCCATCTTTCTTCCACAGCTGGTTATGAACTAATGCACATGTGCACAGCGTTTGAGTTAAACTTTCCAACTGGCGTCAGGTTTATCCATGAGTGAAAAGGTGCTGTCGTTTGTTTTCGAGTGAGGTTCCCCCCCCCCCCACCCCCCCAAAAGTAACATGAGATCTCCAACTTAACACCCAAAACAGCCATCAATTTTTACCTTCAAAACAAATCTTTAAAAAAAAAAAGAAAAAAAAAAAGAAAAGAAAGCCATAAGCAGATATTCACCTGTTTAGCTGTTAATTCGAAATGCATGGCCTCCATCTGTGTCTTGAGGTCTTGGTTGGTCTTCATGTAGAGGTCCAGCTCTTCTTGGTGATCTCTGTCTGACTGCTCCCTCATCTCACGCAGTCTGTACAACACACATCACTCATGTGTGAACACTGTACAAATATCAAACAAAGCCTTGGCTGAGAACAGAATAGTAATAAAAAAAAAAAAATCAACAACAACAAAAACAGATCTTTTTATTTTGACAAAGCATAGAGGAGATATTCCTAAAAAAAAAACAAAAAAAACCCAACAACAACACCCCCCAGATTTTTTAATTTCTTCTTTTTCGTCACAAAAAGTCAAAACAGAGTAAGCTTGCACTTCAAAACTGCCATTACTTTTCATGAGTTTGACATCACCACATCTGCCACATACACTGTGCAAACTCACTCACTGGCTCACTCTCTCTCTTTTCCCCTGCTCCTCTTCAACTCATTCCTTAAAATCTCTCCTCTTTGGGGGATTTTTCTGCCCTGACCGGCTACCTACCCAGAGTTTGTTATGGGCTCAACTTGGAAGACTGGAACCATGCTGTCGAGTTTCATTCACTTAATGGATGCATCTCTGAGAGTGTTACTAAAATTTGTTGACCAACACTGCATGTGTATGTATCTCTCAGGCCTGGTTGATGCTGGGATGTATCATGAAAGTAAGCGTAGAGTACAGCCCTGTCATGCAGTCTCCAACATGAATGGAAATCCGTAGCACCATCTTCATCACCCTCATTCTCATCGATCAGCATAAAAAAAAGTCTGAAGTTCTCTGGCCCTTCATGTCCTGCTCTTATGGTGACCTCAGTTCTGATGTCTTCTCCACGTTTGATTCCGTCAGGGTCACCAGTATCAGTTGGTTCATGGGGGCTATTGTTGGATGGATGTGGTGGCACCCTCCAGAGGGAGAGTGCACTCACGCCAGCTTTGCTACTAAGCCATTATTGTCATCAGTAGGTGGTGTCCTGCATATGTTGAATAAGAACAGGCGCAACTGAACACCACTAAAGTGACTTGTGAGAGGTGCAGAGTCTCTTCCAGTGGGTTGCCTCTTGACCACTTTACACTGACTGCTCCATGTAGATTGCCGGTGTTGGGGCTGTTGAAGCAAAAACAAATCATGACCAGTGAACACATCAAATTTTTCATCTTCCTGTCTCTTCTTAAAATATATAAACACTTGGCCCATAAGCTCACCAGTGCATAACATTTGCTCCTCTCACTTACACAAAGAAAAGTTTGAAAGTGGGATGAAAACAGTGCAAGAATATTTATGTGAGGGAACAAAGTGCATGACAAGAGTTGGATGCCCCAGTGTGTTTTGGAGTAAAATGTATTACTCTGATGAGCAGAGAGCTTGGTGATATGAAATGTGAGGGAACAAAGTGCATGACAAGAGTTGGATGCCCCAGTGTGTTTTGGAGTAAAATGTATTACTCTGATGAGCAGAGAGCTTGGTGATATGAAGCAACAGAGCACAGAGTCTAGCAGAACACATGTCAGAGAGTTGTACGCGTGAAGTAGATTCACAAGTCACCTGGAACAGTCAGTGAAAGAGAATGCAGGTTTTCCGAGACTGATGACGGCACATTAGTAGTACCCACAAAATAAACAGAGGAATTGTTAGCTTGATCACTGCATTTGTGACTTCCAAGCAAGACTGGTGAGGCAACACTGTAACCAGCCACAACGTCTACATGATAAAACCACAGAGTCTTTTTCCCCCCATGCAGACCAAACAAATATATCATTGATACTTATCATTATTCAGGCTTTTTCCTGTTGTGTTTCTCATCTTTCCGAGTGTTTCTTTTTCATTTTAACATTAAAACAACAACAAAAAACCTCTGATCCTCCTTCAGTTTCATCTTTTAACCCAACATGCTGCTATTCCCTAACAACCCCAGCTGTATAGGTAACAAACGGCAACTTGATCCAAACATTTAGCACAATCAAATTTTAGTCCAAACACACAACACAAAAGCTGCATCTTTCTTTTTTTTTCTTCTCCCTATCAACTTCAAGCTTGCATGCAGTTAATTAAACATATACTGCAACAGTATTCAAGAACTTCTAGACTCTGTCATGACATTTCTATCCTGTTTCATCTATACTTGGGCCGCATTACTTCCTGATAATTATCTCAATTAATTTAAGAAAAGCCATTTTTATATTTGCCTTTGACAAGTCAAAGATATACTGTTATGATTTTTCAACGGGTTCAGACACAAAAAAATCTGATGAGCTTCTTTATAACTCAGACCACTTTTGCATCTTTTGCCTGATATCACAGTCATTTTACAAGTCTAACCCTGATGCTGATCTATCAAATGTCACAAAAATCTTGAACTGAAAAAAAAAAAAAAAGTCATTGATTTAAACCACTCAATTAGAAATCCTTATGGCAAGAGTGTTACATGGAAGGTTGCCTTCTCAATAAAGCTAGAAGTGTTCTCTCACAGATCTGGCCCCCTCTCGCTGGAAGTACTTTATTCTCAAGCAAAACAGGACTGGGCACATGCACCGACTACTGTATCCACTTTGAAACAAACCTGCACTATCTGTCCTACTTTTCCATTTTCTTTAAATTACGAAAATACAGACAACCACAGTGATTTCTCCTTCGAATTTTTAATCTTGAAAAAAGTTAGATCAAAAATAGGAATGGTTGGCTTCTAATAAAAAAAACAAAATAAAATTTATCTCAGAATATACATTTCTTTTCTCACAGTTTTATTTGTCTGATTTCCTCCATTTTCAATGATTCATTTCTCAATTCTTATCTGGTAAAAACACAAACATTCAATCACACAAGCAAAGAAACAAAAACAGACAGACTCATGCAATTAATTCAAAATAAAAAAAAAATCCTTTTGAATATTAGAATTGTGCACTCCATTTATATAAAACAATCAACACACTACAATTTTTTTTTTTTTTACACAATCCCAAAAAAGAAACATTTCAACAAATTCACAGCACCAACTAATTTCATTTCTGTCAATTATCTATTCTGAATTAATATGTAAATACATTCACAGCAGAATTCAGAGATTGTTGTGGCTCTGTTTCAAATCTATCATTGTAGTCTCCTTGTCTGCTGGACAGTGCATCACATATGCACCAGTTTCGGTATTGTCATCCACCTCTTTATGTATCTTATAGTCATACATACCAACTTTGTCACCAAACTGATTGACCAAAGTGTGGGAGAGTTCTAGTACACTTCAGTCAGCTGGCTGATCCATTTACATTACTACAGCGCAATGGAAACCTGTTGGTGGTTGAGTTCCCCGCCCCTGGCCAAATGTTGGCTATGCACAAGGGGCTGGCTAAAGAAAGCTCTTTCAACATACACACCCTTCAAGTAGGCATTTCTAATGGGTTTTGCCAAGAAGCCAAGTCTATTATCAACTGACTGACATGTTAAGTGGACGTTTCCCTTGAAGTGTAGAGTAAGAGAGTTTGGATATGTGACCACCCCAAGTTGGGGAAAAGGGAAGAATGAGGGGGAACGTGAGGGGGCCTCTGTGCAAGCATTGTGTTCTCTCCCTTGCCACACAGACAGCAGAATAGTGGATGTGCATTGGTCCTCTCTCAGTTCTGTCAAGACAACATGTGGACTGACTTGGTTTTTTGTTGTCCCTGAGCTGTTCTCATAGCAGGGGGGGTGAACAGAAATTAAAGCTTTTGCTCCAGCTGACAAGAACTCAAAACGGCAATATCTCCCCAGCTACCAAGGGATAATAAATGTTAAATACATAAGTGAACACATACACACACTGAAGGGCACTTGGGAAAGTTTCCTCCAGACTGCTTCAGTAGTTTCTGAATCATCTTGCTGAATAAATTCCAGACTTCCCAAGGGATCAGCACTATATTAAACAGCAGATCCCTGGGCTACCTTCCATCTCTCCACCAAGTTTTGTAAAACTTGTCAACAACAAATATCATCAACCAGCAGAAGCAGGTGAAAGCAGCTCTGGTGGAGGTAATAACTAAGTGAGCAATTCAACAAGTTACATGAATGGACTAGCCAGCACACACAGTGATACTTCTGTGCTGAAATTGAAATGACATGGACACATGTGAGATCTACCTTTGCCTAAAAGTTACTTTAGCTGCTCTAGACGTGGCTTTTCCACAAACACTTATTAGTCAGTGTACATGATTGTAAAAGGAAATTTTAATTCTAAAATTACATTTAATCTAACATACTTACCGTGGCTCACTAATGCAATAAGCGGCAGCAATTTGCTATCCCTGCCTCGTATACAATAAAGTCCGTACGGACAACAAAACCCCTGAAAGGGCCTCGTGCCTTGCGCATGCTCAGATCAATCCTCTTTTCGAGGTATATTAAACCTTGACTGAGAACTCCTAATGGAACCAGGAAGGCGGGGAGGTAGGGAGGGTCTCTGCGTGAGCCACGGTAAGTATGTTAGATTAAACGTAATTTTAGAATAAAAATTTCCTTTTAATTACACATACTATACCGTGGCTCACTAATGCAGAGTCGCACTACCTGGAAGGAGGGCTCACCTGGTTACCGTCTGGAGGAGCGAGAAGAGCCGGAGCGTGTGGAAGAGCCAGAGCGTGTGGCGGAGATGGAGTGTTGAGCCCCCACAGCTGATGCGATGCCCCTAGACCCATCATCGCGCAGACGAGAAACGTCGCGCAGATAGAAATGGATGAAGGTGCCAGGAGAACGCCAATATGCAGCATCTAACACACTCTAAATGCTGGCATTATGAGCTACTGCCAGCGAAGACGCCCATGCCCTAATCTCATGAGGTCTTGGTGAGAAAACAGCCAAATCCCCTTCAGGTCTCGCGTACGCAGCTTTAATCACTTCTCTCAGCCATCGAGAGATTGAAGAGCGTCTGATGTCCTCCTTATAACCTTCGTTGTAAGAGAGAAACAGGTGGCGCTGCTTGGAGCGAGAAGATTTCGTGCGTTTCCTATACTCCCGCAGAGCGCGCACCGGACAGAGAGTGCGGTCTTCATCGTCCGGGGCGAGAATAGAAGTGAGAGGAAGAATGGAGATAGTCGGGGATGGAGAACCTGGCAACTGGTTCTTCGCTAAAAATTCTGGGAGGAGGCGAAGAGACATCGAGCCATCCGGTTCGGAGGCGACGTCCCCGGGCAGGCCACTAAGGGCGTGGACTTCACTGCAGCGCCTCCCTGAGGCCAGGGAAATGAGAAAGGCTGTTTTGAAGGAAAGAAACTTCAGAGAACACTCCCGGATGGGCTCGTAAGGGGGGAGCCTGAGGGAGGAGAGAACTAAGAAAAGATCCCACGCCGGGGTGCGGCGGGGGCATCGGGCCTCCTGTAGGGCTGCTCCTCTGACCAGATCCCGCAGAAGAGGGTCGTCCACGAAGGAGGGGCCCCCTAACTGGCGGATAGTGGTGCAAATAGCCGCCCTGTGAACTTTAACAGAGGAGGCAGAAAGTTTTTTCTCAGATGAAAGAAAAGCTAGATAGTTCGCCAACTGACATTGAGAGGGAGAATGAGGGGATACTGCGTGGTTGGAGCACCAAGAGAGCCAGCCATTCCAGTGGACACTGTAGACGCTTTGGGTGCCTGGCCTGTGGGCGTGTTCCACAAGTCCGATTACCGCTGGGGAGGCGCCTTGTGAAGACAGCGCGTCCTGCACAGTAGCCAGGCGTGAAGATGCAGCACGTCTGGGTTGCCGTGTGGAATGCCTGACCGTGGCTGAAGCAGGGACTTTGCTTTTAAGGCGAGCGGTATCGGAGGCACGCGAGACAGGTGTAACAGTTCTGGAAACCACGCTTGGGCCGGCCAGCGTGGAGCCACCAGAATCAGCGTGGCTGCGTCCTCCCTTGCTTTGCGGAGAACCTTTCCCAGAATGGGGAATGGGGGAAAGGCATAGCCCATCAGTCCGGACCAAGGGATGGATAGGGCGTCCACAGCCCACGCTGCCGGATCCGGGACTGGAGAGACATACAGCTGGAGACGGTGGTTGAACCGGGTGGCGAACAGATCTACCTGTGGTTTGAACCACACAGTCCAGAGAGGTTCCAGGACTGAGTGGACGAGAGTCCACTCCGAGGGAAGAACCATGTGCGACCTGCTGAGAGAGTCCGCAAGAATGTTGATTTTCCCGGGAACGTGCTTGGCCGAGATCCGGATGGAATGTGCCTCGCACCAAAGTAGAAGCTGTTCCGCTCTCAAGGACAGGGAGTGAGAACGCGCCCCCCCTTGTTTGTTGATGTAACATGCCACAGTCGTGTTGTCGGTGTTGAGAACGTGTTTTCCCTTCAGGAAGGGAAGAAACTCCTTGAGGGCTTGGAACACGGCTTCCAGCTCCAGCCGATTGATGTGCAAGGACCCCATCTCCGGGGACCATTGTCCGGCCGCCGTCAGAGAGCTGACATGGGCACCCCACCCGGACTGGGACGCGTCCGTGAACAGGTCTTCCTGTGGAGGAGGGGGCGTGATGGGGACTCCCTGAGTCAGCCAGGACTGGGAGTGCCATTGGGTCACCGATGATTGGAACCACTGGCCGAGGGGAACCGGAAGGTCCCACGACTGCAACGCCTGAGACCAACGCTTGCGAAAGAGGCGTTGGAACCGGCGTTTGTGCAGTCGTCCGAGGGGCACTAAGGGGGCCAAGGACTCCATGGTCGGGGGATACTGCCATTGGGCCCATGGCGCCCAAGGCAAAGGGCCCTGACCCCATGATAAGGGGGGCTGAGGTTGTGGCTGCTGGCCCACCCCATTAAATGGGGGGCCTAAAGCGCCGGTCCCCTGAGGGACGCCCGGAAATGAGGGCGAAACCCAAGTGTTCTGCCCAAAAGGAGTGGCAGACACATGAGGTGGGGGAAGGGAAACAACCGGGGCCGAACGAGAATCGAGCCCCTGAGAGGGAGTTGCTTCCCTTGCATCGCCTACCGATCGAGAGGGAGAGGTAGGCGAGAGGGCTGTCTCATTGCCCCACCCCTGAGCCTCCGTTGTCGAGGGCTCGAGCATCTTCGGTTCTGCCATGGAGGCCGAACTGTGATCAGTAAAACCGCAGCTGAACTGAACACAAGATGCAGTAACGGGAACGACAGAACCGCAGCTGAGTCGCTCGCTGTTAGGGGACAAAGGGACGGGATCGACAGAACCGCAGCTGAGCCGATCACCGTCACGAATTATGGGATGCGAGGAAGAGCTCGCTGTCACAACAACAGAACCGCAGCTGAGTTGAAGTGAACCCTTGGGGAAAGAAGAAGAAGAGGAAGAAGAAGAAGAATAGAGAGAAAGTGACGCTGAAGGGGGGGGAGGTTTTGGCGCGGCTAGAGACAAAGAGCCTGCCGGCGAGATGCGGGAATCGAATGACGAAACCTTCTTAACTCTCGCCTTACCACCCAAACGCTTCACGTACGTTTCTCCCTTAAGTGAAAACATAAGCAAGGACACCAAGAACAGCAACAACAATCGATCGATTGCGAGAAAAGCAAAAAAATACTTAGCTGCTCGTGTACACGAGGCTTAACGGGAAAATGGCTGCCGAGAAAAGAGGACTGATCTGAGCATGCGCAAGGCACGAGGCCCTTTCAGGGGTTTTGTTGTCCGTACGGACTTTATTGTATACGAGGCAGGGATAGCAAATTGCTGCCGCTTATTGCATTAGTGAGCCACGGTATAGTATGTGTAATTAAACAGTCTGTTAAAGCACTTACCACAGGCACACAAGATATCTTAATCTATTGCATAAGTTCAGGCTTCACAAGTGCCTGACAGAATGCGAACACATGCGCACACAACGTAGCTGGGCAAAGAAATCACAGGGGGGTCTTGCAGGAAGGATTTTCCTCATGCTAGCATCCCAAATCAGTCTGACTCCAATAAATGCCTTGTAACAGGAGCATGGCAGGTGAAAAGAACAGGTACAAATACACCGAGAATCAAACAAGGTGCAAAATTCTTTCACAAAGTCATGGTCAGAAGACAAAAAAATCGAGGTTCAGCAAGTACCAGACAAAGCAGTTGCAAATTCAAACATTCTGAAAATGCTCATGCTCACGTTGAACATGTTTCCCTCTCTAGGCAGCATATACTGATCAATGTCAGCTGCACAAAGACTTAAAACAGGATTTCCCATGGAACCATGGCAGATTTTTTAAACTGGATCAAACGAATGTTGATCACAAAATTTCTATTTTTGTTTCTTTTGTCTTGTTCATCTTTTTTTCAAATTGCTTTTCAGAGATCATGCCAAAACCTCAACAGTGATTCAGGAAAGATGAGAGATATCAATGTGCATTCCACGAATGTTTTTCTAACTCAAGCGCTCATACATGTGACCCCTCTTCTACGCTACAAAAACATCCATACCATAGAGCACAATGAAATATTTTAAGCCATTTGTGGGCAATCTAGCAATACAAACAATTTTCCAGAAATCTAAGCCAGCTCAATAATTATGAAAGGTTTTGATAAACGTTTACTGATGACAATTGTGTACAGGCCACAAAACACCAAAATGTATAAATTGTAAACTTAATTTAGAAAGACCCAAGACAAGGACTGACATTTCATTCATTTGTTTTCCTACCAAGTCATTGAAAAACTGGCTGCAATTTATACTTTTTTGAACAAATGTTCTTCTTCACCACATTTCAGCCAAGACATGTGCTCTAGCTTAGTTATTTTCCCCTTCCTTTTCAACAATTAAATATTTACATATATAACATTCATCTGAAAGAACATGACCTTTCCTGTGAAACTGTAATAATTCTGGTATCATATTTTGTATACCAGATCATTTCAACCAATGTTCTCATTCTGCTCTGAAGCCAGTTAGATGGGTTTGACAGACAGATTTATGGGAATTTTACAGACAGACAATTCCTCTTTCCACTGCATCCCCTGACAGGCACTAATTGGACATCAGACAACAAGTACCTCTGCAGCTGTTGGACTCTGTCTAAGATAATTTCTTTCATTCTGACAAAAACAGAAACACACAGGAAAGTGATAAGTGCAAATACGATGTGAACAAGGTGACCAAGACTTGTCGGTAAAGAGACAGGAAAGTGATAAGTGCAAATACAATGTGAACAAGGTGACCAAGAATTGTCGATTCTAACTAATCAAATTTGACAAATGTTCATGTACTGAAAAACACACACCACAAAACCATTGCTATCATATTGGTATTTGTTCAACATAGTATTGTTTTTTTTTTTACTTTTAACTACAATGCTAATGTTATTCTATTTTTTCAGCGTAGTATTGTTGTTGTTTTTTTACTTTTAACTACAATGCTAATGTTATTCCTATCAACATTACAAAAGTGACACCTTCTTAGACCATACTTTTTTCCTCCATGAAAAAACTGGGAGGATTTGGCAGAAAGGTGTAGGGAAAAAGCTGGGAATGGGAAAAGTGCAGACAACATATAATACTCTCATTCTTTTTTGTACAATCTCCATTTTCTACGCTTTTTTTTCACTAATAAATTCCTTGTAGAAATGTTCAAAACAATTACTTCAGCTTCCTTTCCTTTCTTGTGAATAAGAAAGCACCCTGTTCTCAGACATCCAGTCATGACTATGTCAATGATGTTTCACTTCACAGAAACTAAAGAAAGAAAAATCACCGACAGAAATGTATCATCCAAACCAAAAAGGCAGATCTCAGCAAGAGTAACTGGAGACCTGACATGCCTGAAAATGTGCACAAAGACTAAATGCATGCAGTTATCTGTAACCAGAGTCAGCTGACCTCTCTATCTGGCGGTCCTTTTCAGTGATGGACTCTTCCAGACTGGACACAGCACTGTCTGTGGAGTCTGTAAACATCTGACGGGACTTCACCTGTGACAGCATCTCCTCCTTCTCCTTGATCAGGTCCTCCTGAGTCTCCACCTGATGACACAGACCTGTCAATTTCAATGTGGGTTCCAAGGATTCAGTCTGCAATAAAGGGGCTTAAAAGGACCTCTCGATATTTGACAAGTAACCTGTAACAGAACTGTTTATACCTAAACTAAGCATAATTCAGTCACTAAAAAAATACAATTGTCGTAGATGGAATCTCCCAGCGATCTCAGATTCAGTTCAAGTCAATGCACATCACTGACTGTGTTCATTCTTTTCAAAACCCCCTGTCCTTTCTTTCTGTTTACCTTGGCAAAAACTTGGTGGTTCACCAATGCTGAGATTTTTGTGCATGCAACCATTTATAATTCCACCATTAACTGGCAACCTGTCAAGAATTAGTACTTTCCAACCATTTTCAGCATAGTTGTAATCAATCTGAATTTCAAAATGATGAATCAAAAATAGCAGTTCAACAAAGTTACACTTCCTGGTTGCTCTCCAAGCTAGTGCCTTGCCAAGGTGGCAGACTCAGCAGAGGCCCTGGCAAATGTTTTGATACCAGCAGCTCCTAATTACCAGGTCCCTGGAGATAGAGGGCGCAGAGGATGCTGGGGGGGGATGCTGGCCTGTCTCCACTGGACCTGTGACTGTATACGGGATGGTGAAGCAGGATGCGGTAGTTGCTGTCCTTGCAAAAACCAGTGGGCTGTTGAGACGATCAAGATGACAGCCAAAAGTTGTACGCCATCATGAACCAGTCGAACTGTCGCACAGCTGCATGAAAAGAAGGGAGAACAGCTGGCACAGCTGATGCAGGTTTCATGAGAGTGGAGGTCAGAGGCAGCTTTGTGACAGGACAAGCACGCTCTGGAAGAACGAGGAGGAGAAGAAACACTGGTTGACTTGATGGACGTCAGGGCGCTCCATGATGATCGTAAATGTAATGACAGGGCCAAATGTAGAAGTTTTCTCGTATTTTCTTCATTGGCAAGATGAAATGCTTTCCTCCTGAGTGACGAAGGCCAACTACGAAAACCGCTTTTGAGAATCCATGATGGAAATCGAACTCAAGAAATCCAGTTGTGGGCGCGTTTCCTTGCCGAGGATAAAGGAGAAAACTGAATTCAATCACTCAGGTGCAATACTGAACTCACTAGGGGATATCATTCCTGTTGGCTTGTTGGTGAAAGGGTAGAGTTAACTTCCTGCTCCCCATTTTTCATCTTTTTATGGGAATCCTGATGTATGGCGTTGTTCCACACCTACTGGAAATAAGGCATTTGTTTGGACAGGTAAGTATGAAGAATACAAATCTTTGTTTCCCTCACAAACAGTTGTGTTACATAAAATCCTAACTTTGCTTTCTCTTCCCTACACACACATTGTCATCCTCATACACAAAATCTCATATGAACTTGGTTTTTCTACACACAAAAACAATTCTGAAAAAGGAAAAAAATGTCAGTAGTAGACTTAATCTGTTTTTGTTTTTGTTTCTGAAAACACCAATTCTTGTTCTTTCTCATGGTAATGTTGCTTATAGCCTAGTCGACCGCAAAGGCCCATCAGGGCTGTCGCCAAGTACAAATTTCTTTCTCACACAAAAATCAGTGCTTGGTCAAGGAAAATGATCCTTAGCTATGAAATCTTGATATTCATACTAATTACCTAAACAGAACTTGATCATAACGTTGCTTATAGCCAAGCCGACAACAAAGGGACATATCAGGGCTGTCACCATGTTGAAATTTCTTTCTCATATGAAAATCGGCATTTTGTCCAGGAAAATTACCTTTTGCTATGAAATCTTAATGTTTAAACGAAGTACACCAACAGAACTTGATGCTACGTTCAAACTCAACATTTGAACTAACAGGAAAACAGTCTGTTCTCATAATATAAGTCTACAAATGCTGAACCACCTGGCTGATGTAACCCAGGCTGGCCTAAACAGACCAACTACCAGACATGGGGTACTATCCTTAGAACTATGAATTAGTTACTTTGAAACTGCAGAAAGAAACGACTTCTTTACACATGCATGCACGCATACATGTGTGTGCATGGGCGCGCTTAGACACATGCACTCACTCAATCACACTCACACACACACACACACACACACACACACACACACACACACACATATCTATCTCACCTTCCTCTGCAGCACAGTGATCTTTCGCTCTTTGGTGTCCAGCTGATCTTTCAGCTCAGCCAACTCTGTCTCCAGTCGGCGTTTGTCGGAGGCCACAGCCTGAGATTCTTTGCTCTTCCGCTCAATCGTCCCATCTTTGTTCTTCAGTCGCTCCTGAAGACCTTCAATCTAAAGCAAAAAATGCAAGTATGATTTAATTTTCTTATACAAAAAATATCAAGATGAAAAAAATTGTTATGGATATATCTATACGTATATGGATATATAAATCAGAGTACTTTTGGGTAAAAACAAATAAAAAAGAAAATGAAAATACAGAAAAGCAAGTTTTGAAGATTATGTCAATGGATCCATAGCTGAGACTAAGTAGAATGATGTTTAATCTACACACAAATCAAACCAGATCACCTTCATGTGTACACATCTATAAACCAACATATGCTTAGCTTCCTCCCACACAAATAAGACAAACTGTAACATGGTTGTACATTTCTCACTGCCAGGCAATCTGTGTAAATTAACACACATGAAGATGTGCGTGCACATACACATACACACACACACACAAACTCACTCACTCACTCACTTACACACACACACACACACACACACACACACACACACACACACACACACTCACACACACACACACACACACACACACACACACACACAGCCCTCCTTACATCGGCCTGCAGCATGGTGGTCTGCTTCTCCTTGGCAGCCAGCTGTTCCTTGAGGACAGTGACATGGTGCAGGGTCTCCTCATGCTGACGTTTCAGTGTGTCCGCCTGCAGCTGCAGGCTGGCGTACTCCCTCTCCTTGCGACTCATCTCATCCTTCAAGCCTTGCAGCTGTGTAAGGGGAACCAAAAGTTCACATGGCGATTTCTAACTGATGTAACCAAGCTGATACACACCGAATGAGCAAAGAAACTCCTGAAACCCGACTTCAACCTTAATTCACATTTCTTCTCATCTATCTTGGGATGAGAAAAGAAATTCTTAAAACTGATTCCAACGATAATTTACATTTCTTCTGATCTCTCTTTATATCTTCCGAGAACCACAGGGATTACCTTCTTGCACACAACCTTAAAGAAATATTCAGTAGAAAAAATTACACACAGCTCAGGTACTCAGTGAAAGACTGAACACTAGGTGGTAACCGCAATCCTACCTGCTTTTATACCCAAGACTTTCATAATAGCTGAAACAAACAAAAGTCCATCTAGAATAAGAATGCTGAATAAACTACGATGCAGAATAGGCAGTTAGTGCTGGACTTAAGTTTGAGATCGGGAATGAGTCCAAATCTTTGCCAAGTCATTACTATGAAGATAGTTCAGTTGTTGGCCTGCGCTTGTTTTTTTTTCCCCCACTATTAGATTGTTCGTCTATGTATTTGTCTGACTTTATTCAAGTTTAAAAGGCTGTGCCAGTCTTGAATAAAAGTTACTCTGTGTTAGGTTTTCTTATGGGAGCAAAAAATACTCCACTTGTTTACTGTTTAAGTTTGAGAGTTGTAATTTTTTAGAAGCAGAACAGTATATCCTGACAAAGAAAACAATTATTCCATTCTTACTGATAATATACAACCAGTTTCAGATTGAAAAGTAAGAAAATGAAAAAGCAAGTAGGCAGCATTACCTCCTGACGTTGTTGTCTGTCCTTGACTCCTGGGCTATCCTTAGAAAGGTCACGACGATCATCCATTGTCAGTTCTTCCTTGGATTTGAGAAGTTTGTCCTCTAGTGACTGGACTTCCTTCTCCAAGGCCGCAATCCTGGCATCCTGTGAACAACGGTGACGCCATCAATTTTCATTCTTTTAATGTAACCTTGTTTGAAATGACCAAACCATTCTCTGACAAAAGGGTCATATGGGTGCTACAACACATAAACAACTGACGTTGTTGTGATCTAAATGATCGTCACAGCTTTTAGCAGGCAATGGGAATTACTTGGTGCTGCCCATCTCACTTCCAAGAGTCCTAGAGCATACTGAATATTTTGTTTCCATGACCTACCAACCAGCATGTATTAAAGCATAAAGGCTGGTCTGTGCATTTGTTGCTTCTGTGCCACAGCCCTTTACAAATCTTCCAGATTTCAAGTGTGATCATTCCTAAAACCACAATTTTTGCCCCATATGCTTGTCCCCTGCGCTATCAGTATGGAGAAAAATCAAATGATTTCACTCACAACATAAAGTTTCATTAAAACACATGAATGATGAAAGGTGTCGTGACTAACTGAATGTGTAATGACAATATTCATTAAAAAGTAGTTTGTATTATACATGAGTAATAATTATGTGGAAATCTGTACAGCACCTCTGGACTTCTTACAAGAGTACAGCAAAGGAAAGCACATGAAACGCATGATTAAACAGGATGCATCTCAACCATCAGGTGTGACTGTGTGTCAGATGAAAAGACCAATGACTTGCGCAGTGGCTCACCGCATTATCCAAGCAAAGCTTCAGATCAACCAGAGATGATTTGAAACACATCACGTTCACATATTAAGTCAAAATTTAAAAAACCCACCCACAAAAAATTCTGCCAAGTCACTCTGGTGGTGTTCAGTGTTGCCTGTTTTAATACAGACTACAATGGCCTCTACTGACAATAAAACCTGTGTAGCCAGGGGGCCAGCATTCCATGATCAATACCAGTCACAATGACAGTCTCATTGATTTTGCTGACAACTTCGACATAAAATCCCTCAGGCATAGTTAAGGAGAGGATGTCAAAACTGATGTCACAACCAGGGCAGGGCATGAAGGGCCATACAATCTGAGACTTCGTTTTAATGGCAATCAACATGGGTGAGGATGATGAAGAAGATTTCATTTTAATGACAATCAACATGGGTGAGGATGACGAAGACGTTTTCATTTTAATGACAATCAACATGGGTGAGGATGATGACGACGATTTCATTTCAATGACAATCAACATGGGTGAGGATGACGAAGACGATTTCATTTTAATGGCAATCAACATGGGTGAGGATGACGAAGACGATTTCATTTCAATGACAATCAACATGGGTGAGGATGATGACGACGATTTCATTTCAATGGCAATCAACATGGGTGAGGATGATGACGACGATTTCATTTCAATGACAATCAACATGGGTGAGGATGACGAAGACGATTTCATTTCAATGGCAATCAACATGGGTGAGGATGATGAAGGTGATGATGATGACGATTTCATTTCAATGGCAATCAACATGGGTGAGGATGACGAAGACGATTTCATTTTAATGGCAATCAACATGGGTGAGGATGACGAAGACGATTTCATTTCAATGGCAATCAAATGGGTGAGGATGATGAAGGTGATGATGATGACGATTTCATTTTAATGGCAATCAACATGGGTGAGGATGACGAAGACGATTTCATTTTAATGACAATCAACATGGGTGAGGATGATGACGACGATTTCATTTCAATGACAATCAACATGGGTGAGGATGATGAAGACGACTTCATTTTAATGACAATCAACATGGGTGAGGATGACGAAGACAATTTCATTTTAATGGCAATCAACATGGGTGAGGATGATGACGACAATTTCATTTTAATGGCAATCAACATGGGTGAGAATGATAAGAAGGTGAGGATGATGAAGATGATTTCATTTCAATGACAATCAACATGGGTGAGGATGATGAAGAAGGTGAGGATGATGAAGACGATTTCATTTCAATGACAATCAACATGGGTGAGGATGATGAAGAAGGTGAGGATGATGAAGACGCTTTCATTTCAATGACAATCAACATGGGTGAGGATGATGACAATCAACATGGGTGAGGATGATGACAATCAACATGGGTGAGGATGATGACAATCAACATGGGTGAGGATGATGAAGACGATACTATGGAGTTTCATTCTGTGTAAATGGAGCAGTGATAGTGATCAGGTGTCACAACACTCTGACATTCACAGGTAAAAACATGTTCTTGTCAATCCTGCAATATGATGCACTCCTGAAAAACTCATCTCCTGCAAAATACAAGGTCCAGGTCTTTGTTTCGATTCTTGCCCAAGCAGAGTCATGATACCAAAAATCATCGTCTCGGAGGTGTTCAGTTAGAAACTGAGGTTATTTCTACGGGGCATATGGGGCAAAGAGTAGAAAGGGAAGTTATGAGCAACACTTCAAACTCACCTTTGCCTCAATCATGGCATTGAGCGTATGACTGGAGCTAGATGATGCTGACAGGTCCACAGAGAGGGATGATGCATCTGTGCTTCCCCTAAGCCGGGCTGACTCCTGCAATGAAACAAACTCCACATAGGACATGATGCTAACGAAAAATAATCAATCAATGGGCTTATTTCACTCTCGTGACTGTGTGCTGTAGGAAGCACTACTGGCCAAGCTGATAACTGAAATGCTTCAAGAACTGGGCATACTCCTAATGTTTTCAGTAATACGCTGTTTTGTTCCAGAACTAAGGCACCTTGGAATAAAGGGTGGATAAATTTTGCTGTGTACCTGTGACTCTTCCTGCAAACATTTGTCTTTCCTCCTCCCATCCCTCCTCCCACTGTACCTACAGTGCATGTATTTTGGCATTGCTAAAAGCAGAGTTGTTGGTTATCCATGGTATTGAACTGTCAGTGGCATTCATGTTATGTCTGGTTCAAGTTCAAACTGGAGGAAATATAAATGCATGCAATAAGCACAAGTATTCTAACAGATTAGAGCAGTCCTTCCTGCCTGAAACGCTTCTGTTGTCTGCATTTCTGACAGTGGAATACAAGACTTGCCTCCATTTCTTATATTGATGTTTCTGGTTCTGCACCCGTCTCCCTTGAGTTTCTTCAGCTATACACTCCCTCTTGATCCCTCCTTTCCTTTTGTAATACTCACATTTTTCACCTGCCTATCTATCTAACAAAACTTAAAAGCAAAAAAAAAAATCGATGAGGAGCATGCCTCTTCTTATATTGATCCTACTTTCTAGAACAAAGTTCCTTTTTCTGTGCGTCATGCACTGTTAGGATTCAAGGTTGCACTAAAATTAAACCCACCTGTTACATAGTTACTGTAGTTTCTCTTGCCACAAACATACATTCATTTTCTTCCTGTCTATGCCTGCAGGTACCTGTCTGTGCACTCTTGTGTGCATGACCAATAGGTTATTTACCTGTGTAAGCTTGTGCATGCACAACTACCTTATGCACTGTCTTCAGTGATTTTGTTTACTTTTAAGCACTCAAAGCTCATTCATGCTATCTAGCGTTCTACACATTCACATTATCCCTATTATAAAAGCATCAGCACTAGAGCACAGAGAACAAACACACACTGTGCAGTTGATTGATCTGCACACTGGATGATCTGTTTTGGGTCGCACTGATGCAGACACTGAACATGGCTTTGACTTGGTCTGTGAAGTTCGGCAAAGTGCTAATAATTATTAACATGTACACAGCATGCTTCAGAACACAAGGTGAATTTTGAAACAGGCAGTACTAACTTGCAGGTGTAACACAGTTCTATTCATATACCATCAATGACAGAATTATTCCTGAGACTAGAACAGTATGCATGTTTTTTCTTTAAATTTATAACTGACAAGAACTTTCCACAGAACCAGTGCCAGAGTAGTTTAAAACATTGCTATTTCTTAAACATATAGTTTGGACAATGTAAGACTGGTGGAATGTCATTGCTGTTACTGTTAGTGATGAAAACCACCTGCCTTTGAAATGAACACTCATATCTAACATTATCCTGAAAATTGTAGGCCAGGGAACCTGGTTGGCTAGTTGGTACAGCATTGCAATCAGATTTTGTGAGTTTGAGTAACAGTCACAAACAAAAACTGCCATTTTTGCCGTCCACCTCAAAAAGATGCTGGCGCCTTAGTCATGTCACTGAAGTGCTAAGTAGGCCCCCTCCCTCCTGTCACACATGCACACACACACCTCCAAACCCACCCCTCTCCCACCCTTTTCCTGGGATGGTTGTCCTAATCTGCCAAACTACCTAAGGTGGGCATTAACCTCACCAACAAACTCCGTGTTGACCTTGTGTGAAACAATATAACTGTCTGTGACTGTGTGTGCAACTGCAATTAACGCAAGTCCCTGTAAGAATGCATGTGGAGGAAAGAGGGGCAGAATGGCAAGAGGCAAGAGACAAGAGTGCATACTTAAATTCATGTCTGTGTAGTCCAGCATGTCAACATGAATACATGCCTGTGTATGCTAACAGGCGAGCATGCAAGCAAAGGAGCAGGTCAGTACCTCAGTCAGCTTGCTGATCTCAGCGTCCCTGGCGTCCATGGCCTCCTCCAGCTGTCGGATTTTGGTGGCATCGTGGGCCACCTGGGACTGCAGATTCTCCAGCTCCCGACGATCGTCCTCCAGCTGGTTCACCGGCAGGCCCTTGCCCTGAAAACCACCGCGCATCTGACTTGACGGTTAGCTCACACTGTCTGTCTGCTTGCAAAATTTTCTTTCTGGTGACAACCACCACAGCGTCAGCAATGGCTGCAGTTCTCCAGCAAATACAGAGATAATTTACTTATATTAGACAAAGTCTTCACTAGAACACAAATATATACCATGAACATTGCAGCGAACATAGAGCTACTTGATCTGTTTACCAGTTCATCTGGTGGCAAGGCTTGATGAAGTATGATTCACTAAGTAAGTTCATTCACAATCAAATCCACAGCACAGATGTTTGAAACCAATCCTAAACTATTGCCTAAAATCCTTACAAAAAAATCAAATCAATATGCATTCCACTACCCCACTCCACCTCTACCCATCTCCCACATCCTCTCCCCCTTTTAGTTTTTTTGCTCCCCAGTTTTCTGTGCCCTCTGGGTGGCATGACACATCAAGAGTTGTGTATATACAGAGAGCTGCCAAGGCTTTAAAAAGACCACATGTAGCATTTTGACATTTTAAGAGTAGCATTCCACTGCTAGCACTTGCATGCTTTACCACAAGTCAGACTGAACAGCACTTTCAGTCCCACTTCACTTTGTGCATGACATGATGGCATACTAAAAGACAGAAATCTAAGTTATTACGTGGCTCTGACTCGACCTAAAAAATTTTTAATAATCAACATGGTTAACAATGAAACTAATAGATAAGGTGGCAAAATCGTGATAATCTTGACCAATTTTTCTTCTCTTCTTCCTTTCTGTGCATGCTGAACTTAAGCATTTTTCATTTTAATGTGTCTCGGTCTAAAGATGGTTTTGTTGAAGCCATCTTTAACTCCATGCGGCATCCTTTTTTTTCTCATTTTTGTTTTTTTGTCGCAGTCTTTCATCACAAACTGTAATGAGATTGTCAGTGAAATCATAGCATGCTATGCCAAAACCTCAGCACTTGGCAGCCCTACATACAGACGCATTCAGGTTCATCGAGTGACCGTCCCAACCTCATCAGTCAAAAAAAAAAAAACAAGCTATCAATATGCATG
>CM065734.1:53962000-54007000 GCA_033310375.1 Conus canariensis
ACAGTGTGTCAAATATATGTATCACCCAGTGAATGTAAGCATTAGCAGTTCTGACACTTCATTCTGAAAATATGATTCTGAGTCAACTGTCACCGCCTTACTCATAATGCTGATCACATTCCTGATCTATAATCCTTATTTCTTGTAAAAGGTGTGTGTGTGTGTGTGTGTGTGTGGTGTGTGTGTGTGTGTGTGTGTGTGTGTGTGTGTGTGTGTGTGTGTGCGCGCAAGTGCATGTGAGTATGTATCTGTTGTGGTGATGCAAGCATTCCAACACACACACACACACACACACACACACACACACACACACACACACACACACACACACACACATTCTTTTAAGAGAAATAAAAGATATGATCAGGAATATGATCCACATCATGAAAAAGGTCATGACAACTAACGGCACATGTAAGAGTATATGGCACTGAGATTTGAGCATGTATTGCACATGTATGTAATTGTAAATTATACATAACTTACCCTTCTTTGATATTTACAATAACTTCTTTTAAGAACTTATCTTCCATTGAATAACCAGAAACCCAAAGATTTTTTTGTGTGTGTGTTCAACACAAGCCTGAACCCAGGATAAGTGTGACACAGTTAATCCAAAAGACAAAGGAAACACGAAATCCTTTTGTACACAATCTCTTGCCCCCCCCCCCCCCCCCCCCCCCCCCCCCAAGCCTGCTTATTACAACACAGGAAATCACTAGACAGACCTGAATTCATACAATCCCAGGTAAAAGAAAACACAGAGCTCTGAGCTGGGGTACCCACACCACAGGGTGCTAGAGAAACAAACCAAACCCTTTGATCTTGATACCTTTATAGTGGTGCAAAACATTTCCCCCCCAAGTGAGTTAATGCAGACCCAAAACATACTGGGCCAGAGCTCAGCTGGTGACTCTGTTCGTGATTTCTGTGGAGTGGGTTAGTCGACTTTCTCTTACAGCTTACTGACATAACTACAAAGGTCAAAATATGCCAGGCACACTATCTATCTCAATCAAAAACACTCTCCCTGAGTGAAACACAAGAAATGTCACTCCATAAATCCACTCCCGTCCAAAGTTTGAAGTTCACACCACAGGCACAGAATCTTCTTTCCACACACTGAATAAGTGAATTATGCCTGCTACAGTGCTATCATGTGATGTACGCGCTGGGGGAGTGGGTTGTCACATTTTGGGAAAGCCACAATTGGATGGTTTTAACTCTTTCCACCCAGTAGGCGCACACAGACGCGAATGGCCGCATGCCCCCAACCTCTATCCGCATGCCCCCCAACCTCTATCGGATGTGAATCTCAGTTCACATCCAGCACAGCCAACCCTTGTTCCATGCTTGAATAATGTGGGGATTATTTTGAAGTTTTGAAATATGGCCTTCTCATATCATATGCTGCTTTGAGAAAGCAAATTTCTAATTATCTAATAAAGGTTTTCCCATATATTTTCTTCTGACCCAATCAGCTTATAGTATGAGGTAAGATTCAGTGACTCAATGAGTCAAGTTTTAAATTATGAAATCATTGTGGATGATCAAAGCAAACAAAAGTGAACACATAAAGTGAAGTCATTGCAGAAAATACATTTCACAATGACACATTCAAGTTCAATCTGCATTTTATCGCAAATGTAATATGATCCATCAAAATAAGATGTACTAATGAAGGGTTGAAGGGAAGAACTGTTCAGCCCCTATTTATCAAGGAAACATATGATGCTTGATAATTCAAGCACAATGAAAATGTAGTATACTATAGAAAAATTACATGTAACTGTATGCCATTTTCGTATGCCAGTCTAGAGTTATGACAGTTTGTGCAAAACCATCCAGAACCACATTTCTTCCCTCGACTCTTCACACTAACAGATTACAATTTAGCAACACTGAAAAGTGAGCTGTGACAACAGTCATTTTCTACTGGGTAGAAACTGTATGACTGTGCAGGAAGATTACTATCATCATAATTACTATCATTATTATCACTTCTTCAACATTTTTTGTGAGGCTGTTTTAAACAAGGAAAACACTGATCATTACTGTGTCTTGGATGTCTGTCAGTAATTTCATAAGGTGACATATTGTTCGATGCTCTGCCAGCAATACCAGACTCTCATCTGCAGAATTTTTCTTCAACTTCTCATGAAAATACTGCACACTGCCATGAGTTAATGCAAACTGTAATATTCATATGAAAACAAACAAACACCACCAAAAACAAACAAACAAACAAACAGCCCACTGTGAAAAACCTGATCTTGCCAAATATGTGTCTGGTATTGATTGCTCCATGGGCAGAAAAGAAAAGCTGATCTGAATGCAGGATACTGAACCTGTATTTTGGTTGAATATACAGAATGAGACTGGATATATACATGTATTCTATTCCACTTGAATTTCAAGTTGATTCCACATGCAGGACCAGATATTCCCAGACAAGTTTTAGGTGTGGGGACAAACAAAACTGAAATCTAGTTGTCTTCCCAAATTTGCTATGTTTTATTCATAGATATACCTTGTCCTAGGTTAGAAAGAGAGCTCAATAGTAGGGATCCCATCTGAAAAAACAACAACAACAAAAAACAAACAAACAAAAAAAGAGATGGGTGGGAGGGGAGGGAGAGGGAAGGGGTTGGGATACAGAAGGAGGGGGGAGTGGAAGTAAAATTAGTAGGGAAATTTGATTGGTTTGCAATGAGGCTCAGTGCTAAGTTACCCTTTTGTTGAGAGAGACTCAATGAGAGTCAAAAATTGGTTGCCCAACAGACAGACCATGTCCACTTGCCCGCCAGAACTTAGCTGTAACAAGTGAACAGGTGGGTACTTGGAGTCCTGACATACATGCATGTATACAATATTCCATTATCTTAGTCTTCTTACAGACCTGTATGATCTAGGCTGTAGACACTCAGTAATAGCATGTTCAAACTGACAATTTTTTTTTTCTGTTTCCTGATCTGCTGCTGTAATACCATCTTCTGTTCACTCATATGTATTTCCCATACTTTTTTTTTTCTATCTGTTCAAACACTGGAAAACTAGCTAAGCTCTTCTATGTTTTCTCCCAACTTTCAGACCATGGAGAAGGAACATGCACCCTAATTTGAAAAACGGATGTATTTCATGTAGATTATGTTTTTTGTTATTGTTGTTGTTGTTTTTCCACCCTGCCTGGGTATATATGCAGAATTATTGAAACCAAGAACTCCCTGGATGATCAAATGGAGTGGCAATTCCTCTGAGACAGCTAGGAGATTGAACAAACTAGTCTAACGATGAAATTTGAGCCCATCAATGACAGTTTACATGCAAGTTACAATCATATACACGCATAGGTCTGTCTTGATTGGAGCTTTTTTTTTTGTCATGGTCATAATGTATGCAGAACTAATGTTAAGGATATGAAACATGAAAATGTTGGGGGAAAAATAAACACACAAAATACAAGCAGCAAAGTAACACTTTTATACAAAAACAGCCAAGGGACTTTTTTTTAAAGTTTCCTTCAGATACATGAAGAAACATAAAAAAAGAATTTTTTTTTTAATACTGTGCACATCACACGGCACAGCCAGCATGAGATTGAGAATCTCATTTGGAAATCATCTGGGAAACTCTCTCTTCCCTCCCTCTCTCTTAGGCAATAAGCGGTGTGTGTATGTGTGTATGTGTGTGTGTGTGTATGTGTGTGTGTGTGTGTGTGTGTGTGTGGGTGTGTGTGTATGGTGTGTGTGTGTGTGTGTGTGTGTGTGTGTGTGTGGTGTGTGTGTGTGTGTGTGTGTGTCACTCTGTGTGTGTGCACACACACAAGTGCTGCATGCACCCCTGTGTGTGTCTCTGTGTGTGATCAGTGCTTCTCTAGTAGTAATTCTACACATTATGCAACATAAATGCCAAGATTACAAATTCACTATCCAGTGTTTCACAAGCCACACATATTCCCTTTGTTTGATACTGCTTTTAAAACATCCCAAGAGTTTTAGGCAGCTATCTCCCTTCCTCCCTCTCTTCCCTGCCTTTGATATGGAGGGGAGGATGGGGTGAGGTGGAGCATCTGGGAAAGTATAGTGCATGTGCTGGAAATTGGGGAGGGGTGGCAGGAGCCGCAAGACATGCTTAACTGCAGGTCCATGCCTGTCTTTGATACAACACACCTGTCACTTCCTAATCCATGCCTCACATGACTTCTTCTTCCCTCTCACCATCCCTTCCTGCTTTCTGTAGATAAACAGGCAAAGACTGAAAAGAGCGTAGACGGAGAGACGGTGCAAAGATGGGGGTGGGGATGGGATAAAGACTGGGCAAAATGCGGAATAATAATTTGTGATCATAAAACTACTGATCAGTTTTGTATCCTGTTTTAAGAAGTGTAGAAGGATCAAACATGAAAGATAAATCACATCCATCAACATGAAAGTTTGAAGTGATTAATTGCTCCATATCTTGTCTAACCTAGATGTTTGAGACTTATCTTTAAACATTGTTTTTATCATTAAAATGCTTACACGGACATCAAAATTCAGGGATCCATGATACACAAAAGCTGGTAATTCCATCTGCTCAATCCATTTTCAATACAGCTTAGCACACTTAACTAAAATACCTTTTTTAATTAATGAGGGAAAGATGCTGAAAATTAAGTCTGATTAATTAGCAACTTTTCCTGGACTGTCAGTGATCTGTTTAGCAAATACAGTAAATTTATGTTTTCAGTGTATAACTCTAGGTTGTCTTATCTTTTTGGCAATGTTGCATGCATGCATATTTGTGTGCCATAGCAATTAGCATGTTCTACAGGCAACATTGCACACATTTTTGTGGAGATTTTGCTTTCCCTTCAACACCTTGCATACTGATTTTAACAATAATTTATGTGATTTTAACAATAATTTACCTTTTGTTTGATCAATTTCAATAACACTTTGTCCTTTGTTTCGTATGTTTCATCATGCCTTAGAACTTAATAGAAGACCTACAGGGACTGCTTTTTTGCCTTGAGAACCTTGCGTTGTATCCAGCAAAAATCCACAGTTCAGGTACATGGTGAAAGAGTTAAAAAGATACATAAATGGGTTTGCGTTTACCAGCAATTACCATTACTTATCCAGTCAAGGCGACAAAACACCAACAAAAGTACTGGCCACCAGATCTGTGTACCTACCTATTATTCATTTGAAAAGATGTTGGTACTTAAGAAAGTAGACTGTTTCATTCATAGCACTTGACTTAAACAGACTGCCATGACCAGGCTACCTTTTCCTCTTGGCCGAGTTTGCTGCACCAGTTTTAAAAATTATTAACCCAATCACGGGTTGGAACAGTTAACACACATAGATTCCCTGTAAAGTAGTTAACACTAGCAACAGAGCAAAAATTGTCTGTTTATCACTTTATGAAAGTTTTTTTTTTCTAATTTCATCTCATGGTGACAAAAATTGTCTGTTTATCACTTTATGAAAGTTTTTTTTTTTTAATCTAATTTCATCTCATGGTGACACTAATACAATAGTAATACAGCTGATGTCCAACTCAAACACATTTACAATTCACAGTATTTAGCAGTACAGCTGATAAAACAATATTAATTTTGTTATCTGTTTTCAGTTTAGAATAACTTAAAAAAAATTAAATGCAATTTTTGAATGCATATTTTCTGAGCTGTGTCAGTGTGAGTGAAATTTTGATCTTGACATAAGATCTTCTATTCATGAATAACAGTAAAGTCTGTGTTCAGAGAGCTTTTGTTTTGTTTTCAATTTATAATGTAAATTTGCCACTAAATAGTTAACAGCTCAATTATTCCCTTAAAAAAAGTATTTCAAGCAGTTGAGTTCTATAAATGAAGACATTTACAGGGTGACGACCCTTTTTCAACAAAATCACTTCATAATCTGTAACACTCAGAGGATAAGAAAATAAAAATTGTACTTAAAGCGGAAATTATCAATGAACACACTGGGTAACAGCTGGCACAAGCAAACGTAACATCCTCTGTATTGTCATGGAACATGGTGAAAAATGGGATGTATCTTAAACTACTTAAAGTCTCTCTAAAATTTGCCCCCAAATGGCTTCCCATCAGAACCGGAGACACAACCTTCTCTGAGTGGACCTATTGTTTCAAATGTTACAAATGGCTTCCCTTCAGAGAACCTGAGACACAACCTTCTCTGAGTGGATGCATTGTTTCATTACAAATGGCTTCCCATCAGAGAACCTGAGACACAACCTTCTCTCTGAGTGGATGCATTGTTTTATTACAAATTGTTAAATGACTTCCCTTCAGACAACCTTCTCTGAGTGGACGCATTGTTTCATTACAAATGGCTTCCCTTCTGAGAACCTGAGACACAAACCTTCTCTTGAATGGATGCATTGTCTTATTACAATCACTGAATCAGTTGTTCTAAAATTTTGTATTTGAAAACTGTTACAAGAGATTTCAGGATCTATTGCAATGAAGCAGCATTTGTTTTTGAGTACTGACCTTAAAAAATGAAGAAAAAAATTACATACTGCATCCAAAATCAGCCATGTAATTAAACCAAATTCTCTTCTAAACAATGCCTACCCCAAGTGCCAGTGCCAGCCCTAAAAATTTCCAACAAATAAAATGATATCATTATTTGCATCAATAGATGACATTCACAAACTCCATTAAAACGTTGTTAGAACTTCATGAAGTTCATATCCCATGTGTAAATGCAGGTTACAGACAAATTTCAAATTGTGCTGCAAACAAAAGATCAAGTATTTCAGGAGACTATAGTGTTTGATATGATATTGATTACCACTTTTTTCCCCTTTCTCTCTTTGAAATTCATAGTCTGAAGATAATTGTGAGTGACCCACACACAAAAATCATGCATGGAACACCATTTATCTTTCACCTTGGAACAATCAAAAGCAGTCCATGGTTAAACTGCATCTCAGTGAGACACCATTCTCTTGGGATTGTACTGAGAAAAACCTGGGAGAGTGGATGGAGGATGGGAACTGGAGGTGTGAAAAAGTGAAAAAGGGAGGAGAAAAGCATGATCAAAGTGTCTTTCTGTGTAAGTGTGTTGAAGGTTGACTGCTCAGTCACTCTTACACTGACAGTGACACAGACAAAAAGTGAAAAACTGGTTGTTTATCGGAAAAGTAGACAGCATTTCCACATGTCCCCTACAAGGTTTACTTGTCTTGGACAATTGGACGGGCTGGTATTTCCAGCTCTGCTCACTGACTTTGCACCTTAGTAGGCTACACACTACAGTCAGTTGTAAAAGCAATCGTTTCCAAGGTTTATAACGCATATTTCCAGTCAGTGCAGTCACCTCTGAATCAACTAAAAATGTTACGCTTATCAAAGTTTCTTGATCAAATTGTTCTTGTGTACATTTTACAGTGAGTAAGTCTCAGATTACACGTCTGTCTTTTTTTTTTTTTTTTAAACTTTTTGTCACACAGCGGTCTACACAACTGTATAACATTAACATGTATTCAAAGTTACAGTACTTAATACTGATCCATACTGATCTGTGCTGATTGCAACCTCAAGGCTTGAGACTGTTAATGCACAATCACAGTGTTAGTGTACACATGCCATTAGCACAAATATTTTGAACGTCATGCATGTACATGGCACTTTGATCAGATGTTCCCATGGGACACATCAAAGTATGGCACATGACAAATCACTGTTAGTGTTTGATACTGTCAGAAATCACTCTACAAAATGAAAAACATTTTCAGAAAAAACTTGAGCACTACATGGTCAGTTTTAACTGGCTGTATAACCCATCAACATTCATTCAGTTTTTCCACAGTCACTCTGGACAGTCACTGTGTTGTTATGATTTCAACATGGCTTCAAAGAAGCATTAATTACCAAAGTTTCTTCGAGCTAAAGTGTCCTTTTAAAGCTATGCAGTTAACAGTAAACTTCTATGATCTCACTTTTACTAAACATTCATATTACTTTTGCCGTAATATATACTGAATAAATGTCTTGACTTTAGAATGAAACTATGACAATGACCTAATCGAGGCATCCCACCTGAAGTTTAGTTTATAGTTTGCGATTTAACTAAATAAATAATCCCCACAAAAATATTGTGTTAAACAAGTTCAAGTTTAGGCACAGACTGAATTCAGCTCCAACCACCACATCCCACCCATTTCTTGATACATAATTTGAACTCAGAGGCAATTCACTTTAAAAACTCATATTTTTAACATTTAATCCCTGATAACATCTCAAAGCAATTGAAAGCTCTGCAAGACGATTGGAAACCTTACATCACTTGAAAGTTCAGGAACAAAGTAACTGGGCATGTATATAATTAAAGAAAAAAATCAATGACAGTTACCACGTATTTGAATTAGGACTGGATCTTCACTCACACTTAACAATTTTTTTCAAACATACACAACTGACCTTCAATTCCGCCTGTGTGACCTTGAGTTGCTCATTGAGCATGTTGCATTTAGCAGACTCTTCCTTCCTCATTGCACGTTCCTTCTTTAGCTCTGGGCTCCAGAAAGTCTTAATACTATTCATGCTGGATCCTAGCTTGTCCCTGGCAACCTCCACCTCTTTCTGTAACTTGGCACATTCCTGATGCAGCTCTGTGACCTGGCACTGGAGCTCAAAAATCAAATTGTTTCGGTAGTCCTGAGGGGATGGACTGGATGTGATGAAAGGAGGCATGGGATAATTCATTTCACCACTACGATCAGACGAGCGCGATCGAGGCACGGAACTATGTTCACGCTCTAATGATCTTGCACCCATGTGGGGGTACTCTCTGTCAAGAGAACGGTCACGATTGTAAGTTCTTTGATTTCTTTCACGCTGATTATCAATGGCAACAGATAAGTTCTGCATACGATCTAAGTGTCTGTCAAGTGAGCGGTCTGTTGAATACACAACATCGCGTTCTAATCTATCAATTGACCGATCACGTAAAGCAGTGGTGGATAAACTACTGGCACTGTTGGTGCGCGCATGCTGACTATGACTAAAATGGCTTCGCGCATGATGTGTAGGGCTGAGAGCACTTTTGGAGGGTCCCTGATTACTCAACTGGCGTGGTATCGACAAACTATCCAGATAGGTGCGTTGCCCCCCTCCATATGTGGCATTGAAAGACTGAAGATGCTCCATGGGCAAATTAAGCGGGCTGTTCATGCTGGAATGACCACTGTCCATTCCAGAAATACCTGAGATGCCTCCATCAGACCCTGTTCGGCTCCGTCTTTCCAATGAATTTGACTTGCTACCATTCCCACTCATACTGCCTCCTGACAGAGATGATCGGGATCCATAACGTGAAGAAGAGGCTCCAGGACCATGATGTTCTGGACTGGTGCCGGGGTGGGCCATCGGGCCGCCTCCGTTCATGTTGCTGGAGCCACCATCCCCACCATCCGAGTCCATCCTGTGGCGGCTTGAGGACCGACTCTTACTGAACATTTTCTTCAGCTTGAATTCAGGCATTTAAAAATCGAAAAGGTGGTATAAACTTAAGGAAAAAAACGAAAAAAAAAAAGTGTGGATCTTGACAAGCATACACCACTTTAACTCAAAACCGTGAAAGTTATGGTGCCATCAGGCACTCCGTACTGAGAGGCGACTTGCTGCTGCACCATTTTTGGTGTAAACATGAACAGCTTCAGCAGTCTCATCTTTTGGGGGTTTAAGCCACAGTCATTGCAGCACATGTGAAAGTAACTGACGAAACATAGAAAGTGGAATTTTCCAAAGCGAAAGCAAATAACTTCACATGTTCCAGAATGATTCACAGGTTGTCATTTTTGCCTGCCCTCAACTGGCTGCCTCCGTCCTCGAGCAGACATTAGCATCCTCACTGCGACACCTATTTCCGGTTCAACAAACCAATGACTTCCGTCAAATATGAATGTTGTCTGCAACTTACACAAGGAACGGCTCACAGACTCTGTACACGATCTGACTTTGACTGGCTGCTTGTTACGATTTTTGCGTTTAAAATAAGTGTACCAGTCTTAAGTTAGGGACCTATCAAAACATTTGCCGATCCATTTTCTGTTTTTGGTAGCTTGAATCAACATAACAGCGCAATGCTATAGGTCTACCTCTCGCGCGAAATTCGAAAATTGTTACGGACATTAATCACAGAACTGGACATCATGATCTGACAGTGATCAGAATCTCAAACATACGGTGATTGACTGCACACTACTGGTCAGCCTGAACAGTTTTTTTGTTTTTTTTTAACCTGACAACTTACACAGGAATGGAGAGGGAGAAGACCACGTTTGGACAGGTGAGATAATTCACACATCTCTTGATCCCTCAACCATCCCATGCCCATTGTTGTGTTGGTTATTTCTGCTTTACTATTAAATATATTTATGACGTTTACTAAATATGTGATAACAGTATTTTAAAGAATTTAAAAAAAGAAAATAATCTCCTTCATCAGAAAGAGCTAAACTTTTGCAATTAATCAAAGATGCAAAAAATATATCTTGATCAGACATCTGAGAATAGAGTCATTATTTTTCATACATTAAGTGATTAAATGTTGCCCTTAAAACAAAACATATACTTAGATTATGAGAGTGCAAAACAAGGTCACATGTTTCAAAGAATAAAGATCACGACAAGTAACAGCAGGTCAATGACTATGGCACCCCACTTACCTGCCAGTTCAATGCTTCTAGTTCTAGGGGCCTGCTGATCAGTGTAGCTGAAAATTTGCAGGCAGGATCAAGATAATGGCTGTATATATCATCACCCAACATCCAATTGGAGATGGATGTGTAGGTCTCAGTTTAGTTGTAAATATGTCTGCTACTACCTAGATAAGTGCCTCTTGAAAATACACATGCTGTTATTCAGCAGCCTACTCTGCCATCACAATCCATGTCATAGGCACATGAAACCAGCCTTCAAATTAATTCTGTGAAACAAACCAGTAATTTCATTAATTGGTTTAGTAAAACTTTAGTCAAAGTGTATCAACCATCACTCTAAGTCTAACACTACAGCTTGGAATACATCAGCATTGCAGTTGTACAGGAGAAGGGTGTTGCAACTGCTATCATCATCATGGGCTTTGTAAAAGCATTCAGCAGGGTAAAGTACAGCCTACTTTCTCAAAGCTTGATTACTATGCCATCAAAGGAAGCACCAACATCTGCACTGCACACTTCCTCATTGATCCTAAACAGGCAGTAGTGGTTGATGGCTCACAGTCAGGCTATGATATCAGTTCTGGAGTCCCCCTGGGTTCTGTGGTCAGGCTGCGCTTCTTAGTCTCCATGAATGACCTGCCATCTGTAGTCTCTCCAGCATCCAGACTCTCTGCTGAGATACAGTTATCGTCTGCACGAAGGAATCTGGCATGCTTTATAGACTAGAGGATGATCAACTACCCTTGTCCTGGAGTAAGAAGTTACTATACTATCTGAAATCTGCACATTTTCAAACACATGATAATGGTGACCAGCATTGGAGAACAAGAAAATTTAGCGTGTCCCATCATACACTGTCAAGCCCTGTGAAGAGGTCTACTCAGTGCACGCAGATGACCGTATGTTTCCTCTCAATACCTCCCCATTCCACTGCCAGCCTCATCCCCTCCCAGCCAATTTAGGGAAAAATTGGAAGTAAGGAAAGGTAATTTTGCTTACAGCCCATTCAACTGCAAAGGGCCATATCAGGGCTGTCACCGTGTTGAAGTCAACTCACAAGTCATTAAAAAAAAAAAGAAGAAAAACTCATTCACACAACCCTTTAAAAACACATCTTCTAAAAACATGCCGGAAATTTTGTCAAAAATCTTTCCTCTGTAAAATCTTAAGTCAGATGAAAAATGTTAATCTCTTTCAGAAATTCAAAGATCACATCAGGTGGGCCATCTCAGAACAAGGTTTTCATAGAGTCTGCTGTGAAGTGTTTAGTCTCACATCATGCAAGCCCCAAAACTCTAAAAAAAAAATGTTTTATTGTGAGTGGTACATGACTTCACTTGGAATGCACCACAGAGCTTCTTCACCTTTTAAAAGATAAGAATGGGTGTAAAAGGAGTGGCCTCTATACAAACAGCACAAAACTGTTCCTTCTTTACAGCTACCTCGGGAACATGGTAAAAAACTGTTTCAGGTTTGGATGGATTTTTTATTAGTTCAAATGTTATATGTCTGCAAGTTCCATTCCTCTTGCCAGAGGTCTTTGATATTCATAGCCTGGGTTTTGGGTTTCAGATCAGTCTGAGGGATAGACAATCTGCTCAACTCTTTCTTTGTAGCACTCATGTAAAGTTCATTGATCACTTTGTTGCCACAAAAAATGCTCACATGGCTGGGAACACAAGCAAAAATTATGTTATATATTCATCTGATTTCAGAGAGGTGTACAGTTTGAATAACTTCGGCAGTTGAGGGTGCTCAGGGTTACGGCCAGCAATGGCTTCCAAAGCAGAAAGCAGAAAAATGAGGAAATCTTTATGTTTTGATTTAGAGGCCATTTTAAGAGCCAGGACCAAGGCTGTCAGTTCAGCAGTGTAGAGGGAGCTGTCAGTGGGAATGTGTTTAGAACATCTCTGAGAAGGCCCTGTTGTACAATACACAGCAGAGGCAACCTCCTTCTCACATTTGGAACCGTCAGTGACAATTCTTTTGAAGGATGGAACCTTTGAACACAATTCGGCAAAAAAGGACTTGTATGCCAAGGAGCTAGTGGAATCTTTAGGGTACAACTACAAGCTAAATCAAATCAGATCTCTGGAGTAAAGAAAGTCCATGGTGGGTCATCAGGAAACTTGAATAAATCACACTCACTCCAAGGTCTATATCTACATTGTTCAAATGAGGAAGAATACGAATTCCCAAGCGTGGGATGGAACTGCGGTGGTCATCGAGTTTCTTTTGGAACTTGGGGTCAAAGACACAGTCATATGCAGGGTTTTGGGGTTCAGAAGACAGATTCAAACAGTAGTTCAAGGTAAGTTTCAGCTGATGGTTAGAGAGGGATGGTTCTCCTACCTCAGCATACAGGCAATAAACAGGGATGGTGCGGAATGCACCCAGAGTCAAAGCCCTTGATGAAGGATGGGATCGAAACTTTCCAGGTTGGAACTAATGGAAGGTCTGGCCGAGCCGTAGACTACACACCCATAGTCCAGTTTGGAGCGGATCAGAGCCCTGTAAAGATGGAGAAGAGTTTTCTTATCAGCGCCCCAATCCATGTGTGTCACAACTCTCAGATTATATTACATGCAATTTTCATTATTTGTATTGTTACACACACTCACTCAGTCACTGACACATGTCCATACACACCTGCACACGAACACACACACACACATACGCACATATGCATGCACGCACACACACACACACATTTAAAGTTGAAAAGTTTTTAAGATTGCAAAATGACTATTTTGCTCTTGTTCTCCCAGGAAGAATTTAGCTGTGAAGAATATGAGGCAGTGCAGCGAGCGCTACGACAGAGACTGGGACCAGAATTCATCAGCCAGCGTGTTGGAGCCGGTGGTGTCAAGGTGAAAGTCTGCATATCAGCAGCTGTGGGGTAGTTGTTGACATCATGGTTTCCTGACTGGGAGCTCATGGGTTTAATTCCCATTACAGTCATTTATTTGTGGGATTTGTCTGTCCCAGCCAGCTCCTAACCATAATTCAGTACGCTAGATTTGAATTAGAACTTTAGACTAGGTCTACACAGTCCAGTTTCATCCACTTTATGGATGCATTGCTTAGAGTTAGGTGTTGCTCAAAGTCCCTGACCAACATATATGCAGGTGTCTGTATCTTTTGGACCTGGTTGACACCAGCCCTGCCATGTAGTCTTAGACCAGTATCAAACTCCGCAGTATCATATTTATCTCACCTCATCATTGATCAGCAAAAAATTATATTAAAAAAAAAGCTTCAAAATCTGTTGCCCTTCGTGCTCTGCTCTCATGATGACCTCAGTTTCGATTTCTGCTCCATATCTGTGCCGTTGGTAAGTTCAACTCAGTGTCACTGGTATTGGCAGTTTCAAGGAATTTTCATTGAACAAACTAGGTGGCGCCTTCTGAAGGGGGACGCTCAATCATGCTGGTTCCACAACTAAGCAGTGATTGTTGTCTGCAGGGGGCTTAGTAGGTGGTCTTCTGTGAATGTAGGTTCAGAACAGGCACCACTAAACGCCAGCAGTAGTGCAGTGTCTCCTCTGGTGGGCTGCCTCATGGTGACTTGACATGGATGGCTTCCTGTGGATTGCCGACAAGCCTGGGTGTGGCTGGAGATGGTGAACGTGAATAATCAGCAAGGAGATAATGCCACTGAAGTGGCAAAAACAATGAGACAGATAAAAGAGAAAAAAAACTGTGGAAACATCTGTAGACTGTGTGAGAAGCAAGGAAGATAGAGGGATGAAGCAGTATGATGGCACCAATGAATCCTTATAATTATATCACCAACACTTGCCAGTCTTGAAAACTGAAGCCTATAAATTTGTCCATGCCATTTTGGATGATAGTTAGTCTGATCCTGGGAAGAAATTTAAGTCTGCTCAAGTGATAATGTATTTCTGTCTACACATTTTAAAACAAATTATTCGAGGTCACTGTATGTGCACACACATAATATAATACACGTTTAGACATACTGTATGTGCACACACATGATGTAATACACATTTACTCATACTGTGCACACAAGTGATGTAAAACACATTTACACGTACTATGTGTAAATGTTATTACATTTTGTGTGTGCACATACAGTATACATATGACGTACACACACACACACACACACACACACACACGCACACACACACACACGCACACACTTTCTCTCTCTCTCTCTCTCTCTCTCTCTCTCTCTCTCTCTCTCTCTCTCTCTCTCTCTCTCTCTCTCTCCCACACACACACATGTATACACACTCACACACAAACACACATTATCTTCCATGATATCATCATCACCATCATCATTACCGTCATCATTATCGTCGTCATCACAGTGAGTTTAAATGTGGGCAGCTGGCTTACATTGAGGGATGGCGACTGATCACAATGGCCAATGAGACGTTTGGCTTCAATGGCTGGTCCCACTCAGTGTCTCAGCAAACAGTTGGTGAGCGTTTTGATGTTGCTCTTTGTGCATGATCAGGATTCTCTGTTTCATAAGATTTAAGGGTTTTCATACCCCATGTAAAACTGTGTGGCAGAGAGAGGGGGGTGTCAGTCAGATTTAATGAAATGCCACTTCCAAAAAAAGAGAACGAAAAACAAAAGAAGCAACATGTCACCCTGATACATGTATTGTCAGCAATCAGTAGAAAGAAACTCGTGGAGAGCGTGGCAGCAGAGAGTCCTCAGAAGAGAAGCCCCCTTCAAGCAAGTGTTTCGGCCCTTATCTCCTGACACTCTAGGGGGGTTGGGCCACACCCGGTTCATGACTCCGGATGTCCCTCTGCTGCCCCCTTTTTTTTTCCCATCTTGGGATGAGCCATGGCTGGGATTCGAACCCATGACCTTCTGGACATGCTCATTTTCCACTTAATGACTCGCGCTTTAACCACTGAGCCACAGGGACACCTGATATTTGTAGGGAAATTAAGCCTTATGAAGTTCACTTTTGTTCCTCCTTGACCAGATCCAGCTTGAACACCTCTCTGCCGCTTCTGCCATTGCTTTCAGGGCTCTGGTTTTTTCCCTCCCTGCAACTGAGAGCTGTTTCATGAGGCTGTATGCAGACGTTCCTACAAACCCCCTAGCTCCAATTTCTGCAGTGAGGACTTTGACCTGATAGCCTTCTCTCCTCAGGCTGTTTGCCAGATCAGCATACTTTTCAGTCTTGTAGATTTGAGCTGCCTCCATTCTGTTCTCATATGGCACCGTGAGCTCGATCATGATCAGCTGCTTGGTTGACTTAGAGTGGACTACTATGTCTGGTCTCATGCCACTCTTGCTGATGATCTCTGGGTGACTCTTCCATTCTGGGAGGTCTGCGGTGCACTCCCAGTCATCTGCCCCGTCCAGCAGATTCTGCCTGCATGTTTCGAGTGGCACTGTTGTTCTTGGCCATGATTTGCTGCCTCCTGCCGTGAAGAATGTTGCGGGTGCTTTTGGAGTCCTGATTTTCCCTTTTGTGGTGTTGGTACTAGCCCAGACTACTTGTATAATCTCTTTGAGCACTTGGTTGTGCCTCCATGTGTACCTTCCTTGAGCCAGGGCTACTTTACATGAGCTTAGGACATGCTCCACTGTTTGTTTTTCATGGCAGAGGGGGCATGCAGGATTGTCTGTTTTCCCCCACTTCACCAAGTTTGCTTTTGAGGGCAGAAGGTCATATGCAGATCTGAGAATGAAGCTGATCCTGAGAGGGGCCATGTGCCAAATGTCATTCCAAGTGAGACTTCTTTGGAGTGCATTCTCCCACGTTGTCCATTGCCCTTGCTGGACTGCTTTTTGGAGTCTTTTTTTGGTCTTCTTCTTTTCTCATCTCCTGAATCATCATGTCTCTTTTGGCTTTTCCTTTGGCCTTTGACCACCATTCAGTTTTGGTCACCCCCAGTCCTTGTCTGTTGGTCTGTGTGTGTCCTGTTATTTCTCTGATCTTGAGACTTTCTTTTGCAGAATCCATCGCCTCTTGAACTTTCCATTTTCTGCCTGTCTTCAGCTGGGGCTTGATTGCTTCTACCGCCTTGTCTCCTGAGTCCTCCAGCATGCTTTGAAGTCTGATCTTCCCTGCTTTGTATTCCTCCAGGATGGATTTCAGTGGTAGTTTCAGCTTTGCTTGGCGACAGTACAGCGCTATGTCAGTCAGACGGTGGGACACCAAGCCATTTCCTTGTGAACTTGTTGATTTTGGCTTCCATTGCCTCCACTATGCTGGTGCAGATGTCGTATATCATCAGAGGCCATAGCAGCTTTGGTATCAGCATGAACTGCAGACACCAGACCTTGTATTTGCCAGGGAGCCCACACTGGTCAATGGTCTCCAAGCCTTCCTCCGCCATCTGCTTGGTTTCTTTTGCTCTTTGTGTGTCTTTCAGCGTATCATCATACCATCTTCCAAAGCTCTTGACTGGTTCTTCTGTGACTGTTGGAATGGCCTGGTTGGCAACACTGAAGACCACAGATCCGGCCACTTTTCCTTTCCTCAGTGAGAGACTTCGTGATTTCTTTGGCTTGAACTTCATTCTGGATGAGGCAACTATGTCGTCCAGCCTCTCCAGCACATGACGTGTCTCGTCTTCTCTGGATGAAATCACTGTAGTGTCATCCATGAAGGCCTTGAGAGGAGGCATCTTGTATCCATCGCCAAGGTCTGTTTGTCTCGCGTTGTTTGTTGCTGCTTTCAAGATGAGTTCAATTGCCAGCACGAACAGTATTGGGGAAATTGCACAGCCCATTGCAATACCCACTTCCAAGTTGATCCAGTCTGTTGTGTACTCCTTGGTAGAGAACCGCATTGAGAAGCCATTGAAGTACTTCTTGAGCATGTCGCGGATGTTCTTTGGCACATGGTACATCTCAAGAGCCAACTGTATCATCTCATGGGCCACAGATCCACATGCGTTTGCCAGATCAAGCCACACTACGTCCAGGTCTCTCTTTTTTGTTTTTGCTTTTTGGATTGCGTCCCAGATCATTGTGGCGTGTTCTACACAGCCAGCCACGCCTGGGATGCCACCTTTTTGGACTGACACATCCAAGTACTTGTTTTCCATCAGGTACTTGGTCAGCCTTGCTGCCATGACAGAGAAGAAGATTTTCCCTTCGACGTTCAGTAGTGATATTGGCCTGAACTGGCTGATGTCACTTGAGTTTTGCTCTTTGGGGATGTACACACCATCTGCCGTCATCCACTGGCCGCTGATCTTCTGGTTTCTCCAAGCCGATCGCAGCAGCCTGTGGAGCCACTCCAGCACCTTGGGACATTTCTTGTAAAGCTGGTAAGGTATTCCGTTTGGCCCTGGTGATGATTTGGCTCTGGCTTTGTCGACCACCTTCTTGATTTCCGCCAACGTTGGAGGCTTGCCATTGAACTGTTCCTCAGGGTTGGTTGGCCACACCAGACCTTGAATGTCGAGTGGTGCTTTGCTCTGTGGGTCAGAGTATGTTTTCCTCAGATGCTGCTCAAGAACTCCTTTGTCCACACTTAGGGTCCCAGATTTTGGCTGCTCAAACAGTGTTCTGGCAAACTGGAAGGGGTCTCTGAAGAAGCGCTCTTGTGTCTTCTTCTTTTTGCTCTTCCTCTTCCTCGCAGATTCCGCTTTGCTGAGGGCGCTGTGTTTTTCTTTCAGGTCTTTCCACAGTTTTTCCAAGCCTTGTTTTTCAGCTGGCAGTGCGGTCTTCATTTGCATCTTGAGGTTTTTCTTTTGGACCCTGATCTTGTCCATCTTTTCTTGGCGTCTGGATTTCTTTGGAGGTGTTTTCTCTTTGGGTAGTTTTGCTTCATAGGCGTCTTACATGTGGCGTACACAATGTCCCCATATGTGGCTAGTTTGTGTTCCAGGGTGCTTTTCCCTATCAGTGCATCGAGTCTTTGGACGATTTTTGCATCCAGTTTCTCCCAATCTTCAGTTTCGTTTGCTCGTGGCAGGTTGAGTTTCAGGCGCCTGGCATCGAGGGCCTGTGCAAATTCCTCATCCGAACCAACAGCGTGGATGTCCTTGGCACTGTGGTTTAAATCCTGGCCTTGGTCTTCCGACGTCTTATCTGCTGATGCAGTGCGCTGCTGCTCATTCAGATGAGTCTTCACACATCCCATCTTTGTTCTGTGGATCTTCATGCCACGGGTGGTAGCGAAACGCTTTCCACAGACACATGGATATTCCATTTGGTCCATGTTCATAGTCCGTTTGGGATTTGCAGTCATGATTGGTTGAGCACCGATGGATTCATCATTCTCTCCCCCTTTCGGTGAATCCTGGGAGCATCTTTTCCTTTTATTCTTAGTAGCCACATGTTTAAGGCAAAGTGGGGAGCCAGCCCACAGAGCCCTTGGTTCTGGTCTTTCCCAGTGTCCTCCGGTCTTTCCCGGACGTCCTCCGGCCTATTCCCGGAAGTCAATGGTTTACCCATGCATCAGTAGAAAGAAACTCGTGGAGAGCGTGGCAGCAGAGAGTCCTCAGAAGAGAAGCCCCCTTCAAGCAAGTGTTTCGGCCCTTATCTCCTGACACTCTAGGGGGGTTGGGCCACACCCGGTTCATGACTCCGGATGTCCCTCTGCTGCCCCCTTTTTTTTTCCCATCTTGGGACGAGCCATGGCTGGGATTCGAACCCATGACCTTCTGGACATGCTCATTTTCCACTTAATGACTCGCGCTTTAACCACTGAGCCACAGGGACACCTGATATTTGTAGGGAAATTAAGCCTTATGAAGTTCACTTTTGTTCCTCCTTGACCAGATCCAGCTTGAAACCTCTCTGCCGCTTCTGCCATTGCTTTCAGGGCTCTGGTTTTTTCCCTCCCTGCAACTGAGCAAATCAGCATTTCACCTGCTCTGTTTACAAGCCTGTCACTGGAGAGTTGTAGTGGTGCCCTTTGGAGGACGACAGTGAGGTGGACTCCATGACTGAGCCATTATAATGGACATAGTAAACGTTATTTTATGCATGTTGGATGAGAATAGGCACCGGTGAAGTGACCACATTGGTGCAGTATCTACTCTGGTGTGTTGCCGCATGACAACATGATAATTGCTCCATGTTCACTGATGCTGCTTTTGCTGCTACAGGACGAGCCTTGGTGTGGCTATGTGTGGGGATTCAAGTGAGCCGTTCAGGAGCATTTCAACTGAGAAGGAACTGAACATAAAATGGCGTAGGGGGGGGAGGGTATGGTGTGGTGATAAATTGATGTTAGATGTAAGATCGTTGCTGATTGCCTGTGAAATGAACAATGTCGATCTAATAAGGACATGTAAGGGAAAGCATACGTTTCCATACTTCTCTGAACAATGAAGATCTAATAAGGACATGTAAGGGAAAGCATACGTTTCCATACTTCTCACCAAAAGAAGGCCTGATCATTGCTGAGCTTTCATTTTTTCTCATGACATATTCTCCTGCTGTGGAACTGGACTAGTTATAACGAGACCCCTTTGTCCTTCTGCATGTCAGCAGGCCAGGTTTCTGCTCCAGGTTTCTTGTGTGTTGGAAACTCATGATGGAAGTGTTCCACTGTCATCAAAGATGTGTCACAGGGTCACACTGCAGAATCAAGTAAATGGAACCTTTTGAATATGTGATGCCTGGATCTACTGTGTCATTTCCTCCGATACATAAGGGTTGCTTGGTCTTCTCTTGTCAGGAGGTAATAGGCATCTCCACTGTTGTAGTCATTGTGAATGTGATGCCTGAATCCACTGTGTCATTTCTACAGACGCAAGGGTTGCTTGGTCTTCTCTTGATAGGAGCTAATAGGCAGCTCTACTGTTGTAGTCAGGGTACTGTTTGAGCCATATTCTCTTCTGTTTTGTTCACATTCACAGTACACTTTCATGCTTTTTTTTGTTTGTTTTTTTAAACATAATTTCCAATTTTAAAAGATTAACCCCTCATAACTGATGAAAAAAAGATAACATCAGTCTCATTCTTTCTTTGTATAGTTTATCTCTTTTTTTCTTCTTTTGTCGTTGTTAATGTTTTCATAGAAGATTGATCATGTTTCCTGTATATATTACACATTTATTTCTAAGATTTCATTGATTTGTTATTGTTGTTGGTTTTGTTTTGTTTTGTTCATTTTACACCTTAATTTGAGCCATCTGTAAAGAGATTGTAAAGAAATGTGATAGGACAATGGTAAATTTGTTCAAGTAAGATTATTTACCATGGTTGATTTTTGTACTGCCAATTTTATTTCAGATTTTGTAGATCACCTGAATGGAAAATTTTATGTAGGGGTCAGCGCACTTGTCAAGGTGCGGCTCAAAGTGAGTTTATTTGATTTTGATTTGTTGGTGGAGTGTGTGTGTGTGTGTGTGTGTGTGTGTGTGTGTGCGTGCGTGCGTGTGTGCGTGCATGTACTCATGCCTTAATGCATGCTATTTTCTGCGTGTGTAATTGTTAAGAAGATGGTGAAGTGTCTGATGCATTCAAGGTTTTTTTTTAATAGTTTTTCTTGTTTTGTTTTGGATGGTGGCGATGGTTTCTTACTCATTTTAAGTTTATAAGAATAATTAAGTTATTCGTAGCATTGCTCCCAAACAATTGGTAGTAAGGTTGCCATGATGGATAAGCATTTGGGATCCCCACAGCCTTCTGTCTTCAGACAGATGCAGCATAGTAGAGGTAACCATTCCACTTTCCAGTTCTTAATGTCAGTCCACTCCATGATTTCTCCAGTATACCTCTGGGACAGCCACTCTCCCCTGTCTCCCAGCACTACAGTGTTGGACAGCGAGCCATGAAATCAGTATATACACACATATATATATACCAGTCCAGCTTCTGACGCCAGAGAGAGGAGGTTCTTGTGTGCCATTGTTCATGTACATAATGTGTTGAATCAGGATGGGTCTTTCCATGAAGACGTTGGCTATGGCGTGAGTGAAGGAATGAGGTCCAAAGCCCTGTCTCTGGAGAAGGCCAGGAAGGAGGCTGTTACAGATGGGCTGAAGAGAGCATTGAAGTAAGTTGTGGATGAATCATACTGCGATGATTATTGTATGTACGTTGTTGTTGGGTTTTTTTTACATTGTTTGTTTTGTGGGGATTTTTTGTTGTTTTTTCAGATTTTTTGGTTGTAAGTATATAACATGTATGTGCGTTACCTTATGGCTGGGCAGCATTTGTAAAGGTCTATCCTCAAAATTCCTGACACTTTACCTTGTTACAGCATATCATATCTCTACATTGAAAAAGAAAGATTATACTACAGCTACATGGTGTGATGAAGCCTCTGAATGGCTAGTGAATGTAATGTGTAGTGGGATTCTTCCAATTTCCCAAATCAACATAAACCCACGACTGCTGGTGGCTGAACTTGATTCATACATAAGATTCTCCAATCTAAGACCTGTCATTGGTGTCACTGTCAGGGTTTGGTGAATTATGGCAACGCAAAAATATTCAGAATGCACCATGACATGTGAAGCTCCAGGGGAGCCCAGTGAAATGCTGTAATGGACCCTGAGGCTCTTGTTCATGCGGGAGGAGTTGTCTGTCCTGTTGTCGTCAGAAGATGTAATATGATTTGTTGTAAGAATCAGTGTGACAGTCTGCTGCTCTGTGACAGTGTATACCCACTTACGTGTGTGTGTGTAATTTCTGAGGCTGTAAAGAAATATATGTCCTTTCATTTTGCAGGTGTTTTGGAAACTGTTTAGGAAACTGCCTAGGTGATAAGACATACCTCAAGTGTATTACTCAGGCTCCCAAACCAGTAAGTGCATATTTCAATATTTTGTCTGTTTACAGTGCTTTTTTTTCTATAAACTAGCTGGTGTATACTGGGTTTTTTTTTTCTTCTTCTTCTTCTTTTGCTGTGTACAGTTTCGTTCTTTCTTTTTCTCCAGAAAATGTTATACCAGTAAGCCAGTTACAAGGTCTTCCTGCGTAACGACTTTTGCTGAGTGCAGCTTGTTTGATAGTGCCATTTCCACCCACAAAGCTACACCCAACACTCCCCCCCCCCCCCTCCCCATCCACCCCAGCTCAACAACATTTTTCTGAAGGTTTGATTCTTCCCTGATAAACTGTGGTCTGAAGGGAGCCATACCTTGATCCTTTTACTACCAGTCCATCATCTCTGGCACAGGTTGTTTGGGAAGGGCTGAGGCAGTACGATGTGGCATTTTGAACTGGTATGCTTTGGTCTGTCAGGTGTCATAGGCAGTATGCTTGAAGACAAACCAGAATGTTAAAACATTTGTATTTTGCCGCGTCTTACTTGTGACTGGAAAAGCAGTAAGTGATACTAATTATAGAGAACACCCAGGCACCATCAAATTGACAGTACTGACTCTGTAGAATTGAAGAAAGTGTTTTAAGCCTGTTCAAATTTAAGTTGCAATGACTAAAGAGACCATGACAAGGTGGGTCTGCCTCAGTGTTCAGATCTTCACAGTGCAAGTGAGTAAGTAAAGTGGTCATAAACATCATCATCACACAACCAGACAAATGCACATCAAACAGAATCTACAATTTTTTTTTTAAATACAAAATTTGGTAGTATCTGGTCCCATGAAGTTTTATCTGTGAAATGATTTTTTAACAGTACCTGAGGTATATGTGTTCCATCTTGTGCTCTCGAAAAGTGCTTGGTAGTTTGGTACCCGTTTCATTAACAAGAAAGAAAAAAGTTAGTTAGAGGTATTCTTTTTAAAAAAAGACAAATAATGTTTGGAGCCCTGTTTTGCACTTGAATGTTTTACATGACGTAGTGGAAAATAACTGAACACAAGGTAATAAAAAATGTACCGATTGCTTTGCATGATAATTGTATTCAAATCAACAGAAAACAACTTTTGATCACTGCTGGATGATAGGCCCACAGGTGTGCAGCCTGTGTTTGCATTTATTCTCTTTTTTTCTTTCTCAAAATCAGCCACCCACAACCTACAACATTGCCGACATGCGCCATGGGGCACTGGATGAAAAGGCGGCCCATGCTCGCAGAACGAGCCGAAGCAGGAAACAGGCAAGTCATCAGACTCCATTAGTGTCCAGGACAATGGCCGTGGCAGCTCCAGCGAATGCTGTGACACCTGCCTCTGAAGGACATGAGACTGGTGACGGGAACAAAACTGGAGCTCTCACAGCTGTGTGTTTGGAATCTACTGAGGGTAAGGCATGTGTGAACATTTTCTCTGACACTGGTTTTATAATGACCTGAACTTAGTGGGTGATAACATTGGTGATAGCTCACAAAGTGTCAAAAAACAGGTGTTTGGTTGTTTTTTTTTTGTATTTACATATTGTTTGTTGTGTAGAACAATTTTTTTTTTTTTTTTTTTTTTTTTTTTGCACATACATAATGAAACACAAATTCAGCATGAAGGGTTTTCAATAATTAAAGCAGGCACACACTTGAATATGTGCTCACATACGTACAGGTGCAGTACAGCATATTTAGTTAGTAAGTAGTGCAAAAAGAATTTGCTCTGCGGAATTAAAGAATGTGAAAACATTAATCTTTGTATTGGAAATGCATTCTTAAAAACATACACATGCATGCACACACACACACACACACACACACACACACACACACACCACAGTATGTTACAAAAAATACTTGCATGCCTGCCAACCATATTTCAGGAATGTTCTTATACTGAATATTAATTCCCCAGATCCTGAATGCAATCACAAAAAATCCAAACTGCAAAATGTTGTTTAAAAACATGGAATTAGGGAATTAATTAAGGAAAGGTAAAATAAAATTTTGCCACCAAAATTATGTTCTGTAAACATTAGCTACTACATGTATTGGGTAACACATTTCCTGAATGAGCCATGCGTTGATTAGGTCAACCAATCAGGAATGAAAATGCTTTCAGTGAAAAGCTGTTCATCATTTTGTTCCCCTGAATTTGGTGTCCAAAAGTTTGGCATCTTTGTTATTTCAGGATGGTCGTAGAATGGCTTTCAAGGCACAATACAGGAAATCATTGTAATCATGTTTGTCATCATTTCAGGTCATTTACTGTGTTTCAGCTGATTGTGAAAATGACCAGATTCCTGCACACAACAGAAATTTCAAGGGAACCGACTCGAAAACCAATGGATCCACATCTCAAGCACCTGAAGCACCCGATTCTAAAGGCAGGTAATACTTGAATTGATGACATAGTGAGACCTACCTGTTTTATATAAGAAAGAAAGAGTAACGTTCATAAAGTGTTAAAATGTTTAGTTTTTTTCAACAGAACATGTGCTTTGTTGCAGTCACATTAGCAGTATAATAAAATTGTAGTTTTGATATATGGTAATCTAGATGTTCCCTCCGTGTATGAAAATGCCCAATTACATTTCTCATTCTTTTGACCCCTTTCCAGTGACGCACAGTCAGCTGAGGAGCAGGAACGGCAAGAAAGACTACGCCGTAAGAAGCAGCGACAGCAGGAATTTCAGGTGCTGCGAGCCAAGATCCAGGACCAAAAGGCCCACGGTGAGATGTTTTTACAGGATGGGTTAATGCAAGATTATAGCAGTATCTTCTGAAAGCTGGAGTCAAGCATTGCACTGTCATGGTTGCCAGATGTGTGCCTTCATTGCAGACAGTACCCAAGTCAGCACAACTGTTACTGGGTGCCTGTACCTCTTTAGGGAGAGAAGGAGGGCAGCCAAGAGAATTTTGCCATATTGTATTCCAGGATCCCTATCCTTACCCTGATGATTTCACGGTTGAGCCCTGCTTAACCCCAGTGGTGGTAAGTCTGGGCTACTCAGGGAACGCTCTCCTGAGAGTGTGTGCTGTTCTCAGTTCTTTGCGTCAAGAACACCATGCCCAAGACAAAAGGCCAGGGATGCTTGTCTTGAAAACTCAATGGGCCGGTTGTACGCCCTGGATACAAATTATAATTTGCAATGAAGATTTTCCTGTGTTTTCATTTGTTCACACTCAAAATTTGGCTTCGATCCAATGTCAGTAACATTCACTTTGTTCAGCTGAAAAATGGGCATACTGTGTCAACCTGTATACGAAGAACTGATCGAATCACTGTTTGATTTGAACAGCAAAGACGAATTTGATGGATTAAGCGGTAGCTTTTCTTGCTTTGATGCTGATAGTGATGGTGTTTAGAACACCCATATCTCAAATGAGCTCTGAGAGCTTACACATGAAATATTTAACAATAATACATAGCAAAATGCATGCAAATTGAAACAGTAGTACACTCACTATTTTATATACACTCTTGGAAAAACACCTACCCAGACAGGCATATAAGATCCAAGTGTGTATAAAATTTCAAACCATAATTCATGTATTAGAAAATCGTTAGGGCAAAAATAATTTCTAGGGATGGGGGGAGGGTTAAACAAAAATTTATCCAAATGTTCACTTTGATTGCAAAGGATTTTTATCGTTGAATTTATGTTGTAAGTTCCAGGTAATGCCAGCTTAGAGCTCATACACTGCAAAACAAAAACAAAGAAAAGAAAAGAAAAAACAAACTATCCCTTCAGGTAGGCGTTACATCTTGACCCCTACAGGGGGCCTGTGCTGTCCTCTTCTATGAAATTTTTCAGCCTTTTTATATTAGTATCTTTTTTCCAGGCCTGAAGAATGCATGAATGCACACACACACGCACACGCGCACACACACACACACACACACACACACACACACACACACACACACACACACACACACACACACACAAAAGAGACTTCCCCCTTCCATGGAAGTCCCAGTGATTACATGTACTGCTTTCACCTGTCCTGCACACAAAACCACAATAGCAGAGAAAAGTGCAAACCAGTTATAGCATTTATGAAATAAAGTTATTGATCTAAAAAGAAAAGACACAGAAAACTCAAAATGCGAACAGTGTCACCTCATTGTGGCTGAATTAGAAGAAAATCATAAATGAAGCTTGAATCAGAAGACGGGGAGAAGGTTTAGGGTAGAAGGTGTGTTTATGTGTAAAGGATAAGGGGAGTGAGAGGAAGAGGATAAGGCAGGAGCATGTATGTCCACATTTGATTATGAAATGAGTTTGCTCATAACGTTTTAAGACTGTACTTCTTTGTTATGTTCCTTATCTTACAAAGTAAATCAAGCCACTGTATTAATTTGACGTTTATTATTTAATGCTAGAAGCCTCATTTAAGATTTTTCCTGAGACTAGTAAGTATGATTGTATTATTGCTCTCGGGATTCTAGTGCTCTCTTACCACATGAAAATTGTTTCCCTGTGATCAATAAGAATAATGGTAATAATGCTCTAGAGATCCTGGTTCATACTGATCACACACAAAAATCTTAAAAGAGGCCACTAGCATCAGATAAGAAAGATCTGACATTTTGGGGGATATTCTTCTTATACAATGCTAATGGCCTCATTCAAACTTTTTTTTCTTCATGTGATCAGCAAGAATGATTGAAACAATGCTCTAGAAATCCTGATTTGGTTTGAGACCAAGTTTATACCTTCTTTCGTAGTGGGGTGACAGCCGGAGGAATTTGAATCAAGAGCAAAAACTGAATTACCGCACTGGCAAACAAAAGAACAAAGTACAAAACAAATACAACACATTTCGGTGTGTTTGGCCGTCTTCAGGCAAATTTTGCACACGGTTTGAAGAGATAAGGGTCTTCTGTTCGTCTTTCGTTTTCTTGCATGGAAATAGGTCGAAATGTGTTGTGTTTGTTTTTTTGTTTGTTTATTCTTTCATTTAGCAGTGCAGCGATTATTTTTGCTCTTGGACCTTCTTTCATGATTTGCCACAGCGATTGCCACAGACCTAAGCGATTGGATATTGGCCATGATGTCATGAAATACAAACACTTTGTGAAAGTGATGACACTCGGTTCTGTGGTGCCAGTGATGACACTCAGTTCTGTGGTGCCAGTGATGACACTCGGTTCTGTGGTGCCAGTGATGACACTCGGTTCTGTGGTGCCAGTCTTTCCTTTTAAGCCCCTAGCACACTAAAAATAACGTTCATTTATAAGGTACCAGTTGAGCCCATAGCATACTAAAACATAACACCTGGCTGTGTGTTCCAGTCTTCACATTTGAATGTATAAATCAAACTCAGCTCTGGGTTGAACTGACAAGGGCCATAACTGCTGTATTGTTCAATATTGTACCAATCTCTGCGGCACTGCTGTCGTTTCCTTTGTGCTATAGCAGTCATAATCATGTGATTTTGTGTAATCCGAGTGTGTGCGTTTATCTGTGCTTATTCATGCACATATTTGCACGTAAATGCACATCTGTCTGTACATGTGTTGAAATGTCACAGAGTGTAACAGTTCACCTGAGTCCTCCGAACATACAAGGCACTGCAGCCCCCATCTTCGCACATCCCCCAAGCCAGCTCGCTCACTGGTACCACCCACAAAGACCATAGCCAGCACTTTGCCCACGTCTGCAGAAACGCCTGCTGGTCCTGCCCAAGGCAGTGAGCCCAAGGACCCATCAGGCTCTGGCAGTAAAGAATCCATCTGTACCATGAGCAGACTGATCTCTGAAGGTCCGGTGGCAACCTCCACCCCAGCGCCTGGGTCCGTGGTCCAACCAGGAGGTGGCGCCAGTGTTGGGGCAACTAGGGATCTGGATCCAAATACATTGATTGGAGAGGATGATTTTGGTAAGCTTAAATGAGTTTGAGGTTCAGTTTTTCTGTTTGTTTGTTTGTTTTTCATGGGACATCAGACATTTTATACGTTCATCAGGGATGAACTGGACCACAGTCAGTCCCTCTAGTTTGTGTTTTCATCTTCTGTTCTTGCTTGTTGTGGTTAAATTTCCGCCTGATCTTGCAAGTTGCTTCTCTCTCTCATTTTCTTTTTCATCATCTTGCTCATTATCATCATCTTGTTCTTCAGTTTCTTCTTGTTCTTGTTCCTCTTCTCCTTCTTCTGCTTCTCTGTTGTTGTCTTCATATGTAACTTTTCTTTTTCAGGTTCTTCTGTTGTGATCTTGTTGACAGTTGAGTGCGCTAGAATAAGTGTGTATCCGAGTGTGCGTGCGTGAGTGCGTGCGTGTGTCTTTCTGTTTGTGTGTGTGTGTGTGCCTGTGGTCTGTGTGTGTGTGTCTGTGTTCTTGTCTGTGTCTATATGTGTGTCTGTGTCTCTCTGTGGATATCTGTGTGTTTTGAGGTTCAGTTTAATGAAGGAGGTGTCACTGTGTGCAGACTAGTCCACACGCACTACAGCTGCCAAGCCAAGTATACAGCTGGACAGCTAAATAAGTGACAGATTATATGGGGGGAAAATGAAAGAAAGAAAAAAAAACAAATTTATGTGGTACGAGGGTCTCATGGAATAGACTTTGCAAATTACATATGGTCCATCTGTTACGCACTGGTCAAACCTGGCATACCCAGCTAACACAGTCTGCACCACTACATGTGCAAGGATGTATATCAGTCTGAATCGATCAGATTTAACTTTTTATTTAAAAAGTCATGCACATACATATGCCCTGATCTGTCACAAAATTTCTAGTGTGTGATTGGCAAATGGATGGTAACATGCTTGTTCCAAATAAAATTCTTGCGTCAAAAATTGTACATAGTTTTTAAGTTCATAGTTGCATGTTTTGTGTACAGTTTACTGTGGTTTTCTTTTCATGTTTGCACCATTTTCAATTTTGTAAGAGGACGTAGCTAGCTTTTTATGCTATTTGTTAAGGTTTTCTTTCGTATTATGATGTTGTGCATGCCTTATCTTGATTTCTTCAGAGGACATACCTTACGTATGATTTTGTATTACTGTGTGTAGTCACTGGGTTCCTTGCTTTTTTCTTTTCAGTAATGAAACAAGAAAAAACACAACATACATTTTGTAAGACCGTTGGTGCATACCCAGGATGTAATCAAACATTCAAATATACTGTGTTGCAATTTCAGATAAATACTCCTGTTCTGTACTTGTGTGGCATCTTTCTCAAGGCCAGTGATGTGTTTCAGATGAGATTGAGATCTGGAGTCAGATGAGTCAAAATGTTAATTCAGCAAAGAGAAATTCTGTTGGTAAGTTGAATGGCAGGTGGGGCTTGGGATGGGTGTGTAGTTATGTGCTTATGAACACAACTGCTTGATTTGTCAGTCTAGATTCATGCTCGTCACTGAGATAGTAAAGCACTGAATTTGATGATATTGAACAATGAAATGGAGATAAATCTTCACAATAAAATAAATCTGAGGCAACCACCTGCGTTATACACAAGTCATCAGAAATTGAATAATCCTTTCCTTCCTCGCGGTTAGAATTGGGATGCTTCAACTGTTCCAAGTACAGCACCGACTTTACCCCTTTGTTGCCCAATCTATTCCAAGAATAGATGAGTAACAGTAATAGATGGGTTGTTTGGATATGATTGTGGCAAATGGTTGCATAAACAGACCTTATTTGTCCATCTTATTGTTGGCCTTTTATACTTTTCTTGCACTCCTTTTCAAGTTTTGTTTTCATGTGATTATTTTTTTCATGTAATGTTTTTTCATCTCATATGACCATTTTATTTTCAACGTTCATTTTGTTTGTGCATTTTTGACAAGTGAAGTTTTGGGACTGGTCCCTTCTCTCACCTCTCTCCCTTACTGCCTTCTCTTTCTCTCCATCTCCTCCCTATGTATTCTTCCCTGCTCCCACCCCCAGTGCCGCTCCCCATCAGCCATGGTCAGATCAGAGAATTGTTTCAGTTGCTCTGTAGTTTGTGTTGGTTCGCATGGTTTGCAATTTACTAATGCTTTTTCTTTTACAGAAAGAGCAGAAACTGCAAAAAGAAGAAGAGTGAATGAAGGTCCTTGAACAACACCAGGTTCCTGTTGACAAAAATATTGTTGTTGATAAACATACCCTTTAAAAAAGAAAAAAGTGCATGCGTATGTGTGTGTGTGTGTGTTCATGGTGTGTGTTTGGGTATGTGAATTTTATTTGGACAAAGTCACCTTCATAAATGACATCACTTCATCTCAACATTGCCAGCGATGCCTATTTGTGTATACTTGTGGTTTTGATCGGTGCTATTTATACTGACGTACTGAATTTGTGTGTGTGTGTGTTTGCAGTGAAGTGTGTCAGTCTGTAAGTTTGCCAGTGTGTGTGCCTCTGTGTAAGAATGCATCAGAATCAGTTGTTGCAGGTTTGCCACTGCACGAAGATCAAGTCTTTGCGAGAATGTGTGCAGATGAATGGTTGGATTAGAGTGAGAAAACACTTTAGTGTTGACCTTCTAATCAGTAGTTGAACACAGCTTTCAAATGCTTGTATTGTTATGAACAGGCCAAATAAATTGCAGAGGTGGGCCTATACAGTGTATGAGATTTAGGTATAGTGATTTTTTTTGTTTTTTAAATGATACTTAAGAGGAACAATAAAATCAACATATGTAATGCCTGTCTGTTTTACAATTTGTGTGCATTAGAGCATTTGTGTGTGCGAGTGCTACGTCTGTCCATGTATGTGTAAATGTGTGTGTGATGTAGCACCCTCACTGGCTGTGCTACAAAAAACACAGGAAATATACATTTCTCATTTGTTCTATCTCATTGTCCGTCTATCTATGTGTCCCTCTCAAAGTGTTAGCTGTTTGTCTGTCTTTCTTACTGTTTCTGGATTTCTTCACATTTACTCTTGAGCACAAGTTTAAGTGTGTGTATGTATTCTTCCCTCTCTCACTCATTCTATATATCGATATGTGTCTGAATGTGTGTGTCTGTTATTTACCAACCCAATAGTTGTTCCCAGGCCTGCAAACGTTCCGGTCAGTAATTAGCAGTAAAGCGACAGTAATTGAGAAAATGCCCTGCTTACATAAACACACACACACACTGAGGCTTACTTCTCTCCCTCTCTTTTTCTCTCTCTCTCTCTCTCACTCTCTCTCTGTCACCTGTCCACCTTTCATTGACGTCTTCGTTTCTCTCCTTCTTTTCTTCTCTTCTTCTTCTATTTATTTTTGTTTTGAATGTATTGCAAGTGTTTTCTCTTATCTTTGTGTTGTGTGTGTGTGTGCGTGGGTGTGTGTGTGTGTGTGTGTGTGGTGTGTGTGTGTTGTTGAAAAGTTGACTGTCATATTTTGGATTGCCTTTTGTATTTCAGCTAATATTCTTTTCACTATCTAGATGGTTCGTTGATTTTGAAGTCACATATTGTCATATTTTTCTGCTTCATCGAGGCAGATGTAAAAGCCTGTTGTGCTATCTTTATCCTCATTAAAAGATTCGTTCGTTCGTTGTTCGTTCGTTCTTTTCTAGATATATGTGTTTGTGTTCACTCTTGAGCGCAAGAAGTTATGTGTGTGTGTGTGTGTGTGAGTTCCTTTCATTCTCACCTATTCTATGTATTGGTATGTGTCTGTCTGAATTTGTGTACGTTGTTTTCCAGCCCAGTATCTTGTACCAAAACCTCTGAACGCTTGGATCAGTAACTAGCAACATGGCGGCAGGTAATAGTAATTGCGAAAGGATTCCAAAAGGTACACTTTCATTTGTGCAAGTGCCCTGCTTCACGCACAAACACACAACACATTCTCTCTCTCTCTCTCTCTCTCTCTCTCTCTCTCTCTCTCTCTCTCTCTCTCTCTTTAACCATTCTCCTGACCAGGGAAAGACTCAAAGAGATAAAGACTGACGTTAGAACTCAGATTTGTCTCCATATTCAGTATGTCGGACATTTTTGAGGAGACTAAAATATCCTGCTAAACAGCAAAATATTATAGATGTGGCACTTCTTTTTTATCAGAAGTAGAAATTATGTATCATTTTAATTCTGCCCAGGTATACATTTAAAAACATTTTCTATGAGAAGTGCTCGAATTTCATGTTCAAACCGTTGACCATTTTTGACAAGAAACGTCATCGAGAGACAGTAGCATTCTGGGGCTGGGCTGACAAGTCGAATGACCGAGAACCCTTGTCTGTCTCACTTGGGACAATGAAGATTTACTCAGCTGAAGAAAGTACATGTCTAACGTTAACACAAAGTAAGTTAATGTTATTTTTTTCAGATCCATACATATAACTTTGCGTACAGTAGAGTCCTGTAGTCAGACTTTTAGGAACCATGAAAGAAAGCTTTGTTGCCTTACAACAAATGCTGAGACTGGAACTGCTCATTCTTCTGTGCTTTTGGTGACATGAAATCTATTCTTCACCTCTTCCCACATCAGTGAAGTATGCGAAGATCACATGCTCGGTCAGGTCTAGCTTTCCATGTTCAAGAATGGTGCCTTTGAGTAGCAGCAGCACGACATCCTAGGGACCTTCCACGTGGTTTACCACAGAGATTAGGGCTCGACCTTGGTCTGGCTTGTCCAGCCAGAAGTTGTCGGGCGTTGCCTTGGACACCCCTGGCAGAGCAGGCGTCGCCACTTTGAGCTGCAGCTTGAACGTGGTTTTATTTGCTTTATCCTCGGCCATTCTCACAGTGTAGATCGGCAGGGGAAGAGACGTGTTGGAAGGAGAAGTGAAGTAGAAGAAATTCAGGGCAGCGCTGCATCTCCAGCACTGTTCATTCCTCCTACATAGCAGGTGTCTGAATGGTGGGGGGACATGAGGATGGACAGTTAAGAAGTTGAGAACGTGGTGGTGATAAAGGTTCAAGTGTCGGCACGGTTAGTTGGTTGGTTCGCAGGTTGAAAGCAGCGGAGTTGCCCGCAGCAAACCAACAAACAAAACTAAGATCAGGAATAAAACAGAATTTCAACATCCGCATGAAACAAGCCCCTGGCCACGAACACTTCATCACGCAAACAAACACTCACGCACGCACGCGCGCGCGCACGCACACACACACACACACACACACACACACACACACACACTCACTCACTCACTCACTCACACTCTCTTCATGTAATATTACGTCATTTTGTGGAAGGATATAAAACGATCTGTTCATGCTATGGATCACCACAATACTGGGGAAAGGACAAATCAAGAAACGCCACCCAGTGTTTGTAAACGCCAGAGTTACCTTCCTGGCTTATCTGAACTTTCCGCTATGACCGAAAAGACTGTACCATGAAATGATACCTGTTTTTGCAGTTTGATGTGCACTTGCTACTGTTAATTAATTAATGAAATGCAAGGGCCAGTGCACAGAAGGAGCAAATGTGCACATAGCACAAGTTTATTGCAAAACTTCACCTTAACTGGTCTGTGTTAGCAGTTCTGAGTTGTCTTTTCTTTTCTTTCTTTTTTTTTTTTCTTTTTTCTTAAATCTCTTTCAAAATGAGAAAACAAAATATAGGCCGATTCTGTATTATTTGGACATGATAGCAACATGGGCTGGCTTATAAGACTCGAGTGGTTGTCTAACTAGCCATTCTACAACGGTTTCTTAATATTACCCCTGTTTGAATTAGAAAATAATCTGAATGCAAAATTCCATCTTAAATTGTTTGTTATGTTTTAATTTTGGGATAGATTGTATCGTTAGCAACAAGAACACACACACACACACACACGCGCGCGCGCGCGCGCTTATGCATGCACGCACGCGCACACACACGAACACACTCGCATACAAACGCACACATACACACACACACGAACACACACACACACACACACACACACACACACACACACACACACACACACACACACACGGAGAGAGAGAGAGAGAGATGGAGCGTCAGGTGTATACATAAAGAGCTACAGCCTTTAACCAGTGCAGTTTGTTTTGGCATCGTTCGGTGGATGATAAGTAAACTGAATAGCGCTTCAAATACCTACCACTCCAGAATGGGACTGAATAAGTCATCATTAAATTTCCTTATTCTTAAACAACGTGGTAGCAGAACCTGAACAACACCAACAAAATAAGCGAGTGGGAAGATGAGCACTTTGGCTAGGCATCAAGTCTTATTAAAAAAAGAAAAGAAAGGTGGATGATGAAGTCAATCAGCGAATGTTCCTGGCGGAAAAAAAGCCTCTTTGGAGTCACTTGCCAAGAAACAAAGAAATGCACAAAAGAGAGTGCAAAGTGCTGTTTTACTAATCCACACTACTAAACAAAGTGTATTTCTCAACAAGGATATCTTATCAGGATGCTACAAACAACTGGTATAAGAAATGCTCCACACAGTACTCCCCAGAGTGTACCTAGCATGAGAAAGAGGACCCTCATGTTGTTGGGTGTATTGTACTGTGCATGTTTTATGTTTGCTATTTGTGACGTTTTATAACAATCGATTGTATATTTTCAGACATATGTGTGCTCGTGTGTATACATTGAAAAAAAACCCTGCCAAATTCATTTAGTGTGTTGCCCACTGGAAAACAACAAATTTGCATACCATATTTTGGCTTTGAAACATCTTGATATGGGAGAGAAGACTCGAGTTTCAATAAAATCTTTGGGAAAAAGAACCCCAAAAATGTCGTAGACATCACAGGAGTTGCCAATGAAAACTAAGGGATGTACTCGGCTGAAAATAAAGGACTTGGAAAAGAAGAAACCTCTTTCTTCAGTTCAACAAGTTGGCTTGGCTTCCCGTTACTTGTACAGTGTGTGTGTGTGTGTGTGTGTGTGTGTGTGTGTGTGTGTGTGTGTGTGTGTGTGTGTGTGTTGACAAACCAACATGTTTGGCAACAGAAGCGTTCGTTGAGGATGTGAAGCAAAAAAAAAAAAAAAAAAAAAAAAAAAAATCAGACCATATTTGATTTAAACGAGGTATGAAGTTTCTCACCTGAACTTTGGGTCAATGACGTCAGACACGTTGTTGTAACCGCTGGGACAGCTAGGCTTTGGACATTTACAGGTGCCAGGGATGTTGAAGCAAACACCCCCTCCGGAGTCCTCGCAAACATTGCTTTCCTGACATTCATTGATGTCTGCAAACAGAGCCACTAGTCACATTCTATAAGTAGTCTGTTTCAACCAACCAACTAGTTCACCCACCAGCCAAGATATAGGTGTCCAAGGCAATGTCAAACGATGATCCCATGTGCTTCCAACAGCATCGTAATAATGGTCTACGCTACATCGATATCAATCAACTTTTCACACACACACACACACACACACACATTAATCGATTAATGGATAGACAAATATAGATAGGTAAATATCTGCAGGGGAAAGGAGAGGAGGAGGGGAAAAAGAGAGAGTGACATTGGACTAATCACGGTGCTGTTTGAAATTAAGTAACGATGTAGTAGAAAGAAACTCGTGGAGAGCGTGGCAGCAGAGAGTCCTCAGAAGAGAAGCCCCCTTCAAGCAAGTGTTTCGGCCCTTATCTCCTGACACTCTAGGGGGGTTGGGCCACACCCGGTTCATGACTCCGGATGTCCCTCTGCTGCCCCTTTTTTTTCCCATCTTGGGACGAGCCATGGCTGGGATTCGAACCCATGACCCTCTGGACATGCTCATTTTCCACTTAATGACTCGCGCTTTAACCACTGAGCCACAGGGACACCTGATATTTGTAGGGAAATTAAGCCTTATGAAGTTCACTTTTGTTCCTCCTTGACCAGATCCAGCTTGAACACCTCTCTGCCGCTTCTGCCATTGCTTTCAGGGCTCTGGTTTTTTCCTTCCCTGCAACTGAGAGCTGTTTCATGAGGCTGTATGCAGACGTTCCTACAAACCCCCTAGCTCCAATTTCTGCAGTGAGGACTTTGACCTGATAGCCTTCTCTCCTCAGGCTGTTTGCCAGATCAGCATACTTTTCAGTCTTGTAGATTTGAGCTGCCTCCATTCTGTTCTCATATGGCACCGTGAGCTCGATCATGATCAGCTGCTTGGTTGACTTAGAGTGGACTACTATGTCTGGTCTCATGCCACTCTTGCTGATGATCTCTGGGTGACTCTTCCATTCTGGGAGGTCTGCAGTGCACTCCCAGTCATCTGCCCCGTCCAGCAGACTCTGCCTGCATGTTTCGAGTGGCACTGTTGTTCTTGGCCATGATTTGCTGCCTCCTGCCGTGAAGAATGTTGCGGGTGCTTTTGGAGTCCTGATTTTCCCTTTTGTGGTGTTGGTACTAGCCCAGACTACTTGTACAATTTCTTTGAGCACTTGGTTGTGCCTCCATGTGTACCTTCCTTGAGCCAGGGCTACTTTACATGAGCTTAGGACATGCTCCACTGTTTGTTTTTCATGGCAGAGGGGGCATGCAGGATCGTCTGTTTTCCCCCACTTCACCAGGTTTGCATTTGAGGGCAGAAGGTCATATGCAGATCTGAGAATGAAGCTGATCCTGAGAGGGGCCATGTGCCAAATGTCATTCCAAGTGAGACTTCTTTGGAGTGCATTCTCCCACGTTGTCCATTGCCCTTGCTGGCTCTGCTGGACTGCTTTTTGGAGTCTTTTTTGGTCTTCTTCTTTTTTCATCTCCTGAATCATCATGTCTCTTTTGGCTTTTCCTTTGGCCTTTGACCACCATTCAGTTTTGGTCACCCCCAGTCCCTGTCTGTTGGTCTGTGTGTGTCCTGTTATTTCTCTGATCTTGAGACTTTCTTTTGCAGAATCCATCGCCTCTTGAACTTTCCATTTTCTGCCTGTCTTCAGCTGGGGCTTAATGGCTTCTACCACCTTGTCTCCTGAGTCCTCCAGCATGCTTTGAAGTCTGATCTTCCCTGCTTTGTATTCCTCCAGGATGGATTTCAGGGGTAGTTTCAGCTTTGCTTGGCGACAGTACAGCGCTATGTCAGTCAGACAGGGTGGGACACCAAGCCATTTCCTTGTGAACTTGTTGATTTTGGCTTCCATTGCCTCCACTATGCTGGTGCAGATGTCGTATATCATCAGAGGCCATAGCAGCTTTGGTATCAGCATGAACTGCAGACACCAGACCTTGTATTTGCCAGGGAGCCCACACTGGTCAATGGTCTCCAAGCCTTCCTCCGCCATCTGCTTGGTTTCTTTGGCTCTTTGTGTGTCTTTCAGCGTATCATCATACCATCTTCCAAGGCTCTTGACTGGTTCTTCTGTGACTGTTGGAATGGCCTGGTTGGCAACACTGAAGACCACAGATCCGGCCACTTTTCCTTTCCTCAGTGAGAGACTCCGTGATTTCTTTGGCTTGAACTTCATTCTGGATGAGGCAACTATGTCGTCCAGCCTCTCCAGCACATGACGTGTCTCGTCTTCTCTGGATGAAATCACTGTAGTGTCATCCATGAAGGCCTTGAGAGGAGGCATCTTGTATCCATCACCAAGGTCTGTTTGTCTCGCGTTGTTTGTTGCTGCTTTCAAGATGACTTCCATTGCCAGCACGAACAGTATTGGGGAAATTGCACAGCCCATTGCAATACCCACTTCCAAGTTGATCCAGTCTGTTGTGTACTCCTTGGTAGAGAACCGCATTGAGAAGCCATTGAAGTACTTCTTGAGCATGTCGCGGATGTTCTTTGGCACATGGTACATCTCAAGAGCCAACTGTATCATCTCATGGGGCACAGATCCATATGCGTTTGCCAGATCAAGCCACACTACGTCCAGGTCTCTCTTTTCTGTTTTTGCTTTTTGGATTGCGTCCCAGATCATTGTGGCGTGTTCTACACAGCCCGCCACGCCTGGGATGCCACCTTTCTGGACTGACACATCCAAGTACTTGTTTTCCATCAGGTACTTGGTCAGCCTTGCTGCCATGACAGAGAAGAAGATTTTCCCTTCGACGTTCAGTAGTGATATTGGCCTGAACTGGCTAATGTCACTTGAGTTTTGCTCTTTGGGGATGTACACACCATCTGCCGTCATCCACTGGCCGCTGATCTTCTGGTTTCTCCAAGCCGATCGCAGCAGCCTGTGGAGCCACTCCAGCACCTTGGGACATTTCTTGTAAAGCTGGTAAGGTATTCCGTTTGGCCCTGGTGATGATTTGGCTCTGGCTTTGTCGACCACCTTCTTGATTTCCGCCAACGTTGGAGGCTTGCCATTGAACTGTTCCTCAGGGTTGGTTGGCCACACCAGACCTTGCTTCCAACAGCATCGTAATAATGGTCTACGCTACATCGATATCAATCAACTTTTCACACACACACACACACACACACACACACACACACACACACACACACACACACACACACACACACACACACATTAATCGATTAATGGATAGACAAATATAGATAGGTAAATATCTGCAGGGGAAAGGAGAGGAGGAGGGGGAAAAAGAGAGAGTGACATTGGACTAATCACGGTGCTGTTTGAAATTAAGTAACGATGTACTAATACTACCAACGCTACTTTTGGTTCCGATGGACATAATTTACAGATAACAAACTGATACATCATTGTATGCGTTTATCTAATACTGGACATCGATACTGAAATAGCGTAATCTATGAACCTATAATGATCCACGTTGAATGTGTGCGTGGGCCTTTCCATATATATTTAGATAGATTGCTAGACTTAGATATGAAGGGTCGCTTCAACAGGCCCAACAGCATAAAACTATCAGCTCACAAGTTTGTTCAACGTGCGTTTACCAGTTTAAAAAAAATGAGTTCACAGAATCAAGTTACAGACATTCACTTTAACAGCTAGCCCAGCCTATTTCGACTCTCGTGTCGAACAAACACCACAGAAAAATTTAAAGAGAGGATGAAAAGATGTTGGCTAGGCAAATGGTAAACAGTGTGAGCTAAAACGGGGGGAGACCAGGATGAGGGAAGGGGGGAGGCTGGGGTCCAGGATGAGATGAGGAGGGTGGGGCAGGTGCTTGGGTGAGAATTGGGATGGGAATGAGGACACTTGTATATTGTGCTTGTATTGCAAACATCTAATTCATACTAACACAAACAGAATCGAATTCCAGGGCTCTTCGACCACGCCAGCCTTAAACCTTTGGTTGATTGACAGCTCATTCACAGACATACGTCCCGTACATTTTTTTGAGTGAAATAGGAAATACATTCGTACTTGTAATTCATAAGTCTTTCCCCTTTCCCCAAGTGCCCTTTGAAATCCCAGCGGCTTTCATTAAAGCTCTTCACAGAGCTAAAAGCTTTTAAATTGCTGAAATGTTAGTGTCTACACAGTGACCATGTTCATCTACAATTACTTCAGGCAGACATCTTTATTTGTTCCAGTGGCACTGTACGTCGATGACATGCTGCTTACACAGGCAGCCATCTCATTTCCACACATAAAGATCTGTTGTGATTCAAAACTAAGCAATCATCATCATTTAATTATCATCACAATAATGATGACACTGTACCTCACCCTGGCACTTTTTTTCCCCACCTATTCTTTGTAACTTACATAATGGTAAGCTTAACACTATAGCGCAATATTACCCCAACCTATGTGTACTATATAAATAGATGTAATATCTGTATGACCAGCAGTTTTGATTGTTAATGAAGGTCGTCTCGTTATTTTAGTGTTAAATCTTTTCGTCTTAAAATATTCCCATAGTTTAATTTTAATGCGAAAGTTCATTATCCGAAGACTTTCTCACAGTTTCAAGTTTTTAAAAAAAAATTTAAAAAAAGTATACAATTTCAAGGATCTTTGAAAGATGATACCAAAATTTTCTTGGGTTTCAATGACATTCAGAGGATAGTATGAACCCTGTGTAGAGTGTAGCCCAGTCTATCAAAATGACGCGACAGTGGTGCAGTGTTTCCTCTGCCGGGGTGCCAACCGACAACCTGCTATACTGTTGGTGGGCGCATGGACTGCAGCAGAACGATCCTGAATACGACAATACATGAGACGGTCAGAATGAGCAACGGGAGAGTCACATGCCAGTGAATGAGCATAACAGATGAAACAGAAAAAAACAACATTAACAACAAAGAAAGAATTTTTAAAAAAAAAACAAAAAAACTCAGAATGTTTAGTAGAGTTAAGTCCCATAAATCTACATTTATCGGCAGCATTGCAGATTGGGAAAAGATGATGATAATAATTATGACAGTGATTGTGATGATGATGATGATGCTAATGATCGTGATTGTTGTTCTTCATCACCTGAGCATGTCCGACCATCGTCGTTACGGTTGAACCCGTTATAGCATTGACACTCGATCCCGGAATTTGCTTCTACGCAGCGATATTCGCATGGATTGTCTCCCTTGCATGTCGCGTTGCCTGTGTCGTCTGTTCCCTCTGGTAGAGGTACGCTTGGTTCCACTGATTGTGCTGGTGTTCCCACTGAAACGAGCAGTGTGTAACAGTCCAATGGATTCTTTCTATTTAAATGGTGATCGCGTCCTACTTTTTTTTTTTTTTTCTACTTTCAGCCAATAATGTGAATTCGTTTGCGCGGGTAGGCTACACATACGGACGCGCAATAACACACACACACACACGGTCAACACACACACACACACACACACACACACACACCTCTGTCTCTCTCTCTCTCTCTCTCTCTCTCTCTCTCTCTCTCTCTCTCTCTCTCTCTACCTCCCATGTCTCAGATGCTATCAGAATGTCGTCCATGAAATTCACTACGCCTTCCAAACCCAGGATGAACTTTTTAATGTTGTGAAGATATGTGTGTTTGTTAAAAGTTTTGTAAGTCTTAGTCGCTAGTCATACTTAGTCCCTTAACGGGGCAAGGGCCGGATGAAAAAAAGCATGTGTTTGCTTATCTGTTACCCTTGGAAATAAAGATTATCATCATCATCATCATCATCTCTCACGCACACACACATATACAGAGAGAGGGATACACACACACACACACACACACACACACACACACACACACACACACACACACACATACATTCATACACGCACGCACACACACACACACACACACACACACACACACACAAACACACAAACACACACACACACACACACACACACACACACACACACACACACACACACACACACACACAGGCCTACATACAGAGAGAGAGAACAGTTATTAAAGCCCAGTGTAACTGCCAACTTTTATTTCTCTTTGTCCTTGAGCGCATTCGCGCGCGCACACACACTCTCACGTACACACGCACTCGCGCGCGCGCGCACACACACAAACGCACACGTGCATGCTGGTATATGAGCTTTGGGAGAAAGAGATGAAAAGCTTTTTTTTGTCGATGGTAGTGATGATGGGCTTTGCTGACCGGCTGTTTGATTTGATTCACAGACAAGGAAACAAAACATGGGAATGGTACACATGCATGGATGACCGAGGAGCTTATGAAAAGACGAACGCCTCTGGTCTTAGTCAAACTAACCGCTTTTTTACATAACTATTTGGTGTGAGATAACAAAAAGTAATTAACACCGCAAGCTGTCACTAATCAGTAGCCCATTTTCGATTAATTCATCGACATTTCACCATTATCACTAATCAGTATGCCATTTTCAAACAAACATACTGTATCTGAATAATTCATTATCAATATCTTCCTGTTGCTTTCTGACAATATTGCACGTACAACTCGTCACAACATCGCACAGGAGCTGGATTGGTACTAAGCGCACGAGCATGTTACTGAACATACGATGGGGTCTTAAAAACTATCAAAATCTTCCCAAACAAGAAAGGTAAATTGCATTCTTTAACGATCAGGACAAAGGTTTGTATTTATACCTGCATTGTAAATTACTCTTAACAGTTATGCAGGGTTTTGACCATGTTAAATGATCATTCCCATTCTTCGCTTGAAGACACAATCTTTACTCCCACCGCCCCAAATCTAACGAACAATCGGTCTGTGTTGAATTGTTATTCATCTCTTAAATTGGTAGGAGAACTGTGTTGTCTCTCTTTCAGAAGCATCTTGATTAAAACCGTTTCCGTTATACCTTCTTATCATAATCATTATTCATAAACTGATGTTTTCATGTGTGTGTGTGTGTGTATTTTTTTTTAGCTATGATTGTATGCACAACCTATTATGTGGTGTCATCGTCAAGTCTTCTGAAAGGCACAATAGACTCCCTTTCTTTACTGGCACTGAGTTGAAGATTGAGATTCATCACACTACGCAATGAAACACTTTGAATTTGGACCGACGGTCTTCATACCCAAAACAAGAGGAGATTTAGACCTTGTGTATTTTGTCTTGCAGACTGCCACGAACAGAATTCTCCACGTAAAACATAAGATTTTGAAAGGCGCAGGTTTGCACTCTGACATTTAAAACGCACTCATATTTATGATATATTGTTATTTTCAAAATAAGAAGTCATAGCTGATTCAGAGCTACGTGTACATCATTGAGACATTAAATCTCAAAATGTAATGATTTCAGAAGGCAGTCAGAGGCTATCCTATAGAGTCTACCAGAAAAAAAGGATCAAATTCGCCAAGACGTGGGGCAGAAATTAGGAGGATAACATTTGAATTTTCACAAAGTGCAGCGAACCCTTTACAAAAGTTGTCATTGCATAGGGGCCCACATGATGTAACCACACTCACCTCCTGTTCCAGGATCAAAAACTATCATCACTTTCTGAGAATACTCTATCCTTGCTGAAGGTCTCACGTCATGTCTAGGAGGCCCCTGCGGCAACATTCCTGGTGGAGGCAAAAAACAACAAATTGATTAAAACCCTGGTGAGTGTCTAGAAGCAGAACATGCAATGCGTGACCATGTACAAAAGACAAAAATCAAGTTTCCTAAATTTTGCATTCAATTATAGCTGCTACACGTTCCACACGATCTTCACCCTGGTGCCAGTTCTGAAATCATGAAGGTTACCTGAATGCTGATTTCCCAACACCTGAGGGTGTCGTGATGGACCCAAGACAGCACACTGGGGCCAAACATCAGAGTCGGGGTTTTCTTTTGATGCTCCACAGGTACAGATCAGTTACATATGAGAAGAGGGCTTCCAAACGGGGTCTGAGGGGTCCTCACTCAGTGGGGAAGGTGGGGGGAAGATGTCCAGGCGTGTAACCAGAGCAGAAACGTCAGATATTTTTGTATAAGCGGGGGAGAGAGCGGCTGGGTGGACCAAAATTTTGTACAATCAGGGTGGAGTTAGGGATGGGAGTAGGGATGAGGGTTCTTTTCCGAAATATATTTCAACAGCAGCGAGAAGAGGGGGGGGGGGGGGGGGGGAGGGGGGGTCTCAAATCTTCCTCTCTCCTGGTTCAGTTCCATGAAAATAGGGGGGGGGGGGGGGGGGGGGGAAGTGGGAGCAGAGGGGATTTGAGGGTCCTTTCCCAGTGGAGAAAAATGGCGGTGGGGTGGACTGGATTTTGGGGAGGGGGATGGGTGGGCACTCCAGACACCGCCACCACCATCACCACAACCACCACCACCACTAACACCACTTACCCCTTGTCTGGTCCTGCCCCGACATATATACCAACCATTATTCATCAGCACAGTATTCCATCGTCTGTATTTCCATGAAAGAATCAGCTAATCCCATCAGCAATTTTTTCACATGATGATGTGTAGGCTAATGTTTATGAAAATCTAGTTTTATTATTGTTTACCACTATACATAAATAGGATTTTTTTAGGTGTGTGTGTGTGGTGGGGGGGGGGGGGGGGTAGTCTCTGGCCGGAATAAAGCCAAACAGTTAAGTTTCAGACGGATTAAATTCTGCTTTTCAGTCCTGGTCCGGCTTGAAATTCTTGAAGATCAAATATTTCTGCCAGTGTATGAAATATTTTCAACGCCCGAGTGAATGATGGCATTATGTACCAATACTTAGACAGTGGATTGAATTTCGATTGCAGTACAGAAAAAGGAGCAGGAATGGGCCAAAGACAGAGCCAACTGAGATGGAAATGTAGGGCAAATAATCTGTGGAGCAATCTCGTTATGAGATGTGTCATGTCCACAGCAGTCAGTTTACTTAGATGAGTACGATTCTACGGTTGTCAAATGATTGACATATATCGAAGGAAATGACCAATACGTTTAAACACACACACACACACACACACACACCACACACACACACACACACACACACACACACACACACATATATATATATATATATATATAAGAAATTTGTCGTGATCACAAGTAGTAAGCAACTGGAAAATCATCAGAACTAAAGAAAACCGCTCTTTCAAATTCTGTGACCGGATGAACAGCTATAATAATTCTGATCTGAGTCATTGTGGACAGTACTAGTTATCACACACGTGTGATAAATGGTGCTGGGATAATGTGATACGAATATGATGTCATCTTGATCAGATGTCCGTTCTTCTTGCGGAACATTTCCTGTTATTGTTAAGGTTTTCTTTGTTTGTTTGTTTCTTTCTTTTTATGTATTTTATTTGTTTTGTTTTGTCCTCGTCTCCTGCCTATGATGTTACTGTCATGTTGTTTATGTTGCATCTTCAAAGAAAGCACTCCCAGGCATGTCTTGTTGCAGTCATGTCACCAACAGTCCACGCCGACTTACTTCTATCAGGTTACCGTTACACTTCCCGCCAGAGTTGAC
>CM065734.1:54024500-54027000 GCA_033310375.1 Conus canariensis
GTGCGTGCGTGCGTGCGTGTGTGTGTGTGTGTGTGTGTGTGTGTGTGTGTGTGAGAGAGAGAGAGAGAGAGAGAGAGAGAGAGTGAGAGAGAGAGAGAGAGAGAGAGATGTGTGTGTATATATCTTTTTCCATTTTTTTTTCTCCACATTTCTCTTTCTTTAATTTTACATCGGCTCATGAGATTGCGTTGTTGGTTTTTTAATTGCATCCTGTGGTTTGTTTGTTTCTTTGTCACGAAGATTGCGCGAAATTCATTCAACCGATTTTAACAAAGCTTTCTAGGAGGATCAAATGTGTACCAAGAACGATTACGTGTCTTTCTGGTGCGAATCGGTGGTGCAGATCTGAAATCAAATGGCGGATTTAGGATATGCTTAACACCCGATTGTCCACCGACCATGAACATGTGAAGTTATTTTCGAATTGATATCTGTGAAGTCATCCATTTTCATAAGACAACAAAACTTTAGAATAATGCGATCGTTAGCATTAAGAATTTTATATGCGGTTGAAAAAAAAAAAAGAACCACATGGGAAGTAATTCGTTCAGTGTGTACTTACTATTAATTCCCCTCGTGGGGGAAAAAAGTCTGTTTTCTCTCATGAACTTAGTTGCTCACAAAGATTTTTTTTTCTTAGTTTGCTGTCTTTCCTTTTCCTTTTTTTTTTTTTTTTTTTTTTTTTTGGGGGGGGGGGGGGGGTGTTGAATAAACACCTGGACCTACCTACTAAGCCAGTTTATTCTCCCAAGTTACAGTAAAGGCTTCTTGTTTGGCCTCATATGTTAGTGTGAATCCGGAGTAAAGAACGGATCCATGATCCGTTCCACCTTGACGGAGATCTGAAAGAAAGGTTCATTGTCCGTGGAAAATGTGTTGTGATCATGCTAAACTGATTCTTGACTGGATAAAAAAACGATTTACTACTTTTGTGAGTAATCTTACCGACAAACAAACAAACAAATAAACATACCAATGGTTGTGCATGAAAACCTGACCGCCTTAGAAGAAGAAACTACCACACACAAAACGGGTGTCATTTTCCATAATGACTCCACGCCTGAAATCAGTCCCCGGCGGATGAGAAAAGGTGTGTGCCCAATTTCGCCCTCTGAGGAAGAAATATACACCAGCCTCCTGCTTTGTTCCAAAACCACACCCCCTCCCCCTCCTTTAAATTTTTCAAAGTGTTCGAAACGATAAAATGTTAACGATATGTCAACCAAAGCATTTGGGGGGGGGGGGGGGGGGGCGTTGTGTGTGTGTGTGTGTGTGTGTGGGGGGGGGGGGGGTAGTATCTGAACCTGAGCCAGAACTATCCCCTATCATCTATCATCTATCACTTATCCTGGAGTCTTGAAGACCGTTGTGGTGCCACAGAAGACTTCGCAACCAGCTTCCTCCACTCCTCCCGATTCTCAGACGCTCTTAGGCACCCGGCACCCGCCCACGGAGTTGAATTTTTGTTTATCAAACTTTCGCCTGTAAAAGGCTTCTTCAGGAACCTTGTACAACCAAACGCAGCTCCGTTACAATTTAACATACACACACACGCGCGCGCGCACGCACGCACACACACGCACGCACACACACACACACACACACACACACACACACACACACACACACACACACACACACACACACACCTCTCTACTCACACGCACACACGTCCATCCTCCTCCTCTGCCATCTCTTCCTCCATCTTCTCCTCCTCCTTTGAGAGAGAGAGAGAAGAGAGAGAGAGAGAGAGAGAGAGAGAGAGAGAGAGAGAGAGAGAGAGAAATGAAATAAGATGAAATGAAATCTGTATTCCATAAGACCAAGGCCCTCTTTGGAAGAGGGGAACAAAAACAAATACATTTGTACACCATTACATACAAATACATGAATATACATTAGTTATAGCAATCTGCCGCGCTTTAAACGCTTGATGAATTTAAAGTGCTAATTTTCTGACTGTATTGCTGTTCGTTGAGGCCAACAAGAGAGAGAAACTACTACTACTACTACTACTACTACTACTACTACTACTACTACTACTACTACTTACTGCAATTGCAGCTGCCAATGTTACTGCTGTTGCTAAAAATGATACCACAGCCGTCGCCAACGCTGCAGCCGGTAATGGTACTACAGCTAAAACTACCACTACAACTACTACTGCTACTATTGCTACTACCGCGACTGCTACTACCACCTCTACTACTACTACCCCTACTCCTACTACTGCTACTACTACTACTACTAGTAGTAGTAGTAGTAGTAGTAGTAGTAGTAGTAGTAGTAGTAGTAGTAGTAGTGTGCAACCACTACTTCTACCGCAACTACTACAACCACCTTTACTACTACTATTCCTACCGCTACTTCTACCGCTACAACAACAACAGCAACAACTACTACAACAACAACTACTACTACTACCGCTATAACAACAACAACAACTACTACTACTACCATTACTACTACAACTACTACTATTACCGCTACTACCGCTACT
>CM065734.1:54042000-54047000 GCA_033310375.1 Conus canariensis
CTCTCTCTCTCTCTCTCTCACACACACATTCACTCACGCACGCACGCACGCACACACTCACACGTACACCCAAACACGCACACTCACACACGCACATGCACACTCGCACTTGCACACACACGCACACACACACAAACGCGCGCGCGCGCGCACATACACACACAGATGCATGCGCGCGCGCGCGCACACACACACACACACACACACACACACACACACACACACACACACACACACACACACATTCACATTATGATAGGTAAGTGTTATAACTATTAATTTTTCTAATACATTGTCGCTATTTGAGAACTGTTTCCAGAATTGTTTATTCTATTCATGCACTGTAATCACATCATGAAAATGTATGCGATCTGTTGATATTATTAATGCATTGTTGTTGTATATCTATCACCCTCACCAGTATAGTATGTAAATAATCTGATAATAAGTATGGAATCCTCTCTCTCTCTCTCTCTCTCTCTCTCTCTCTCTCTCTCCTCTCTCTCTCTCTCTCTCTCTCTCTCGTGCGTACTGCTGTTACTGATGCATTGTTGCTAGTTATTAAAATCCATAGTCGGTAGTATACCAATATTGAAAAAAAAAATTATAAAAGCATCTGTCTGTCTGTCTGTCTGTCTGTCTGTCTGTCTGTCTGTCTGTCTGTCTCTCTCTCTCTCTCTCTCTCTCTCTCTCTCTCTCTCTCTCTCTCTCTCCTTTGATAACTAATAGGAGGATCGCTTTCTATGTGTGTGTGTGTTGTGTGTGTGTGGTGGTGGTGGTGGTGGTGGTGGTGATGGTGTGTGTGTGTGTGTGTGTGTGTGTGTGTGTGTGTGTGTGTGTGTGTGTGTGTGTGTGTGTGTGTTTTACCATTCCATTTGTTCGTAATCAATTCATTTATTCTCGATTGTTGTTTCAATGTTTTTCGTTTTTTCTTTAAGTTCATGTATACGTCAATGTCGATGCAGAAACAGCTCATCCAGTTTCAGCAGGGCAAGGGCCGGATGTTAAAAAAACCCCATATAGCTCGTATTTGCTTATCTGTTACCTTTGGAATAAAGATCATCATCTTCATCAACTCTGTCTGTCTGTCTGTCTGTCTGTCTGTCTGTCTCTCTCTCTCTCTCCCTCTCTCTCTCTCTCTCTCTCTCTATTATATGTATATATATATATATATATATATGTGTGTGTGTGTGTGTGTGTGTGTGTGTGTGTGTGTGTGTGTGTGTGTGTGTGTGCGCTCGCGCGCGCGCGTGTGCGTGTCTGTGTGCGCGTGTGTCTGCCTGTCTGTCTGTCTGTCTGTCTGTCTGTCTGTCTGTCTCTCTCTCACTCTCTCACTCTCTGTCTCTCTCTCCTCTCTCTCTCTCTCTCTCTCTCTCTCTCTCTCTCTCTCTCTCTCTGTCTCAGACCGCTCCATTGCGCAGGTCACGAGCTTATTCATGGGCAAGGCAGAGAATGTAAGCTTGGATCACGGAGGAAAGTTCCCGCGTGATCCGTGACCTTTAACGCTTTCTGCTTTCAAAATGACTCAATCACAGCCGTGCCCCGGTGCCCAGTGCAGAGGGACGAGCACGTTTCGGCCATCTGCCCATCTTCGCTGAAGAGGAACTAAAGCTATGAAATACATGTCCAGAACTGGGTTTTCTTCTCCAGGATGGGGCGGTTCAAGTGGTAAAAGGAAATCAGGAAATGAGGCAAGAAGACGCAAATAGTGATAACAAGACAAGAAAGATAACTCTTGCTCCCTTTGGTGGGACAGTTGCCTGCCCATAATACCGAACGAGCTAAAATGAGCAGAAAGGTGCAAATAATAGCGAATACAAGACAAGAAAGATAACTCTTGCTTCCATGGTGAGAGTTGCCCGCCCATAATACTGAACGGGCTAAAATAAGGCAGGAAGGTGCAAATAATAGCGAATACAAGACAAGACAGATAACTCTTGCTTCCATGGTGAGAGTTGCCCGCCCATAATACCGAACGAGCTAGAATGAGACAGGAAGGTGCAAATAATAGCAAATACAAGACAAGAAAGATAATTCTTGCTCCCTTTGGTGGGACAGTTGCCCGCCCATAATATCTACAGGGCTAAAATGAGGCAAGAAGGTGCAAGACAAGAAAGATAACTCTTTCTCCCATGGTGAGACGGTTGCCAGCCCATAATACCACACGGGCTAAAATGAGGCAGGAAGGTGCAAATAATTGCTAATACAAGACAAGAAAGATAATTCTAGTTCTCATGGCGAGATGGCTACGGCCCTTAACTCCAAAAGGGCCGCCCGAGGCACAGATCCGTCCACGAGGAACAGAAAACAAAGGATGTTTCCTTGTGTTTTATGTGCAGCCTTGTGTCTGCGCTTGTGCCAAGCGAATTGGTGTCCTAAGCAGTTGGACTTTTGGACCCTGTTAAGGATGCTGTATGACTCTGAAAGACGCATCCGACTGCAAAGGATCTTTGATCTTCGCAGCAGGCTGTCTGTGCATCGGAAATACTTAGAACTCTCTCTCTCTCTCTCTCTCTCTCTCTCTCTCTCTCTCTCTCTCTCTCTCTCTCTCTCTCTCTCTCTGAATATTTACCCGCTCTCTGTCCTAAACTTTTCTCACGTCCTCTTTCACTAAAGGATTGATGACAAGTCACCGCAAGTGTAAGCCTGTACTTGTTCTCTTTGCTCTTCGTTCATTGTGTGAAAGTCATCACCAGTGGAGGATTGCATCTCCATTTGGTAGAGCCAGGGTAGTGTCTAACATCAATTCTTTGCAGTTTCCTTGGAACAGGAGTGAATCTGACCAATTTTGCGAGGGAATTTAAAGAGTTACCCCTCCCTCCCCCTTTCTTTTATCCATTTGGATCTGCCTGTAAGGACGAACCGTTTGCTTCTTCCTCATGATACTGTTCAGAATTCTGCGTGAACGTTATGTCTTACGCTTCTGTCATTTTATTACATGTTACTTTTCCCGATGACCTTGGGGACACATCAAACATAAAGGTATTGAAAACTGATATTTTCAAATATATCCATCTCCATAATCACATTTGTTTGGTCTCAATAGACTCCACTGATTGGGACAATAGATGGGCTTGCTGGGAAAATGCAAAAAATTTCAAAATATATTGTGCATTGCAAATCATCGTTCTAAATTTGGGGAAAATGCAGCTTTTGAAAAGCCAGTTTAATAAAGATAATTTTGTAAAGATTCAGATTGAATTAACAAAATTGCAACCGTCAATAAAACTAACGGGAAAAAATACTGCAGTCAAACACACACACACACACACACACACACACACACACACACACACACACACACACACACACACACTATATATATATATATATATATATATATATATATATATTATATATATATACAGAGAGAGAGAGAGAGAGAGAGATTTCCTTTTGCTGGATGCAGTGAGTTAGCGAATCCGAACTTACTTAGCTAATTAGTTTCAAATGAGAGAAAAAAATAACAGCGTTCCTGATTACTACGTGAATCTTGAGAACTATCTCACGTCTCTGAAAGCATTTGATGTAGCTGGGTATCTTATAAACGCGCCTGTGACAAATAATGATTCGGAGTAACAAACATTTGTCGCGATGTCATGCAGTGTTTTTGAAGGTCTTTACTGTCAGTCACAAACTATTTCTTGATTCAACTGTTTCTTGATTCAACTGTTCACCAGTTCAAGTCATGCTGAACACAGTGAATCTCTAAAACAGTTCTTTTTTTTCTTCGTTCTTCTCAAAACCACCAACACTGAGATACGAGGTGCTTGAATTACAGTGACGCTATAGTCTTTCTCGTTGTGGTACCGACTGTTTCAGAAGAACAATGGCCATATTTTGAATTCTTTATGGATACAACAAATCAACAACAAAAAAAGAAAAAAAAAAAAACACCCGAAAGTGCGGATGGGGCAAAATCTAGCAAGCGTCTTCCTCTGCTGTTGGTGTTGTAACGTTGATTATGATGTTCTTAAAAAAGTCGATAAACCCAGTTTGGGGGTTGTGTGCTTACGTATGTGTGTCTGTACGTTGCGTGCGTGCGTGCGTGCGTGCGTGAGTGTGTGCGTGAGTGCGTGCGTGTGTGCGTGCGTGCGTGCGTGCGTGCGTGTGTGTGTGTGTGTGTGTGTGTGTATGTGTGTGTGTGTGTTTTGTGTGTGTGTATGTGTGTGTGTGTGTGTGTGTGTGTGTGTGTGTATGTGTGTGTGTGCGTGTGCGTGTGTTTTGTATGTGTGTTTAGTGTGTGTGTGTGTGTGTGTGTGTGTGTGTGTGTGTGTGTGTGTGTGTGTGTGTCCTCAACAAATATATGTTTGAAATCTGCTTGGTGTATGTACTGATTATATGCCTAATGTACGTAATTGAAAGAGATAAGCGGGAAGAAGGGGGAGAAAGCGTTGAGGGAAAGGATGGGTGGGTATATGACATGAATTTAAAAAGAAATAAAATAAAAACTGGACATGAAAAGGATTGAATAAGACAAACATCATAATTAAAACAATGTATAACAGCAATTGAACCATTGAAGAAATTAGTAAATTATACAAAAAAGAAGAGATATAGCAACTGCAATCAAAATCTCTTCTGAATAATTCTGACTTTAAAGGATCGCAGTCACTGATGGCAAAATTAATGTTCTTGCTAATGTAAAATATATGACGTCAGGTAATTTTTTTCACCATATTCGCACCTAAATATTTTCCAATATTTCATTTATAAAGTATCAAGCTTAAGAGGAACAACCTTGCCAGTAATAAATACCAAATAGCATATTTCATGTATAAAGTATCAAGCTTAAGACGAACAACCTTGCCGGTAATACATACCAAATAGCATATGAATGAATCAGACAATTTCTGCATAAAGATCTCAACACACACACAAAAAAACTATTTTCTGCTTGAGTATAATGTACTCATTTTATATGTAGTGTAGCCCAAGTATCTCACTCTAATGAACTATAATTTCGTGTACTGAAGCACTAAAATTATTTTGATCTTGTC
>CM065734.1:54054500-54069500 GCA_033310375.1 Conus canariensis
GTTAGTCCTTCAATGAATCACTGCGTCAGTTTATCTCAATCTCTATTTCTTCCTTCCTCTCTCTTCCCACCTCTTTCTTCCTTTGCTATCAGTTGTTCACCAGCACGTACTGTGCATGTCCCTCAGTGCCTTATAGCCGTGATGCACATACTGAAATAACGCTGTATAGCTTGCTAGAAACATAGGGGGAAAAAAACAACAAAATAAAACAACAAACAGACGAAAAAATCAACGAAAATCCATAACAAATTCTGCAACAATGAATTACGTTCCAAATCACAGAAAGAGAGAGAGAGAGAGAGAGAGAGAGAGAGAGAGAGAGAGAGAGAGAGAGAGAGAGAGAGAGAATCTTTTTCATTGAGGGGAAACAAAATTAAGCGCATATAGGCTCCTTTAAATCTTGCCCTCAGAAAGGTAGGTGGATCAAGTAAGTAAATGAACAAATTCAAGACAAGCACAATAGTAAGAGAATAAAGTATACTGTTCAAAAAAAGTTAAGGACCAACATTGAGAATGCACAAAAACTTTTTTAAAATTCACAAAAATTCAATTGTACCGCCTTTGTGGTCCAAACAAATTGAACCACACGCACAAATTGATAGTGAATGCGGCAACTGCAATGTTGTGGCACACATTTCTCACGCGCCTTGAAAAACACGTGCCGCGACTTGTCATTTTTGGAACAAATTCGGGTGAATTTCTGGTGTGTTTGGGATCCGAGGAGCATGTGCTGAATCAAAATCATGTGAAGCACGAGCTAAATCAGGCTGTAGGTCATAAAGTATGCTCAACCAAATGTCTTTAAAAGCCACTGTACTGGCGAAAAATGCAATGCAACAGCATGCCTCCACGTCGAAGACTGAACGAGCTGGATCGAGGAAGAGCAGTAGGATGGCTCCAAGAAGGAGTTGCAGTCCGGGAAGTGGCACGGAGACTTGGGGTATCACACTCTGTTGTTATCAGACTCGGACAACGCTTTCAAGACACAGGAAGAGTGCAAGAACGACCACGCTCTGGTCGACCCAGAATGACAACACCACGAGAGGACCGATACATTGAAAGGCAGGCCACACAAGAAAGAACAGCAAGTGCAAACAACATCAGACGTCGCCTTAGAGATGCCACCAACACTGTTGTCAGTGATCAGACCATACGAAACCGCCCACACGCCGCTAACCTCTGTGCTCGACGACCAGCCATAAGACCTCGTTTGACTGATGCCCACAGAGCAGCACGCCGAGTATGGTGCACGCAGCACGTGAGATGGACACATGAACAGTGGGCTAACGTGATGTTTACAGACGAGTCGCGGTTCTGCCTGGATCCCACCGATAGACGGAACAGGGTCTGGAGACGCCGTTGGGAGCGTTTTGCAGAAGAAGCTGTCCTGGAAAGGAACCGCTATGGTGGGGGATCCGTTATGATTTGGGGCGGCATAAGCACACGCTACAGAACGGTTCTCTACAATGTGGCAGGGAACTTGAATGGTGTTCGCTACCAAACAGAGATTTTGCAACCCCTGGTGCTGCCAGCCCTTCAACAGCTTGGACCTCAGGCAGTCTTTCAAGACGACAACGCACGGCCCCATCGCACCAGAGCAGTAAACACGTTTCTCCAAGCTGCTGGTATCAACAGAATGCAGTGGCCCGCAAACAGCCCAGACCTGAAACCCATCAAACATCTTTGGGATGAGATGGGCCGGAGACTGCAGCAGCGTCGTCCTCCTCCTGCTAACCTGGGTCAGCTGTTTGAGTCACTCCAGCAGGAGTGGGCTGCTGTCCCCCAGGCCTTTCTGCGCACACTGGTGAACTCCATGCGACAACGCTGCCTTGAATGCCTTGCCAGTAACGGGGGACACACACGTTATTAATCATGACATTGAACAAACACTCCTCCTGTGACTTTCAAATTCTGGGGTGGGGGTGTTTGTACTGCGCTCGATTCCAGTTTGTTGATTCCTCGGACTTGTCATTGTCTTTTCACATTTTCAATAAATTCATGTTACACTTGGAGATTGATCACTTCCCAATTTTCTTTTTTGTAAGTCAGTGAAATGTTGGTCCTTAACTTTTTTTGAACAGTATATAAACAACACATTTGGAGTTATGGGGGGGAGCCTGTGTAATTTCATCATGGGAGCAAGTGTGTTTACCCTACGTGTTCATTAATTACTGTTTACTGTCCCTGCCTTATTTAGGCTTTCCTTTTACGTTAATTGAGGTTTATGAAATAAGGGTGGACTACGTTTGGTAGAAGTGAACGGAGAGGAGGGTTAGGCAAAAGTGAACGGAAATGCGCTTCTGTAAATGTGATTGATTGTATGCGTTAGGTACATATTTGTGAGCGAATATGTACGTGTGTGCGCCTGTACACCATGTGCTAGCGTGTTTATATAATAAATACACTGTCTGACAGGGGCGGTGAAGGAGGATAGTGGGACGATTGGAAAAAAGAAGGGCATTGGTAAGAATGGGATTGGTGCTACAATGATTTATATGGTCGTGGGAGCGGTTTATTCGAAGCACAAACTACGCAAGCGAGTGTAGAATTTTATAAAGGGAGTACGAGATGAACCGCTAAAACGGTGGATTGTTGTTGTTCTTTGTCAATAGTAACCCGTGGGATAATTTATTTTATTTGCTAAAGTCTGATAACAAAGAAAGGCATACGCATCCTTGTACTCTCTCATATGAGTATAGACTAACAAATTTGTCCATCAATATTTTTTGTCAAAAAAGGGTGTGTGTGGGTACGTTAAAAGAGAACAAAAAGTCAAAACCATAATATCATATAATTTTCTTAAAAAATTACGGATACCGCGAATCCAAATTGAGAATGTTCAATTTCATGGCTTTCCATCCGCTAGATTAAAATCGATAGGAAGCACAGCTAATTGCATCTTGGTCTTTGGCTTCGAATAGGTATACAGTCTCATTTTCATGTATTCTCAAGACCAAGGGTTCAAAACCGGAATCCAACAGCACCCCAAAGCACCCGTGAAGGATAGAAATTGAAAGGAAAAGAAATACGGTAAAGAAATAAGTTGCTGAAAAATCAAAATATTTTGTAAAATATTAGGATAAATCTTTGACACCCTTTTCTTGGGTCCATTTTTGGATGCAAGGGAGATTAAAAAAAAAAAAGTAAAACAGAGTGGTCAGCTCAACGGGTAAATAACCCATGATTTTCCCAGGTAAGAGTTGTACAGGTAGGCTTTATTTGGATCTGTAAGAGATGGAATCTCCACAAATTTACCAAGCAAAATATTTCTGAAAATTTAGTATAGTAAACACACAACACACACACACACCAAAACCACAACAACCCAAAACACACACACACCACACACCACACACACCCACAACACACGTATGATGACAGATACAGATTATAGATGGGTACATAGATAGATAGTAGATACTGCATAATAATACATACAACATGCACTCACGCATACAACACAAACTAATACATACATACAAATAAGATACAACATACACCAATATATAGGCTACACGCATTAATTTTACACAATACATAATAATACATACATTTAGAAGATAGATGTGTGTATTTGTGCGTGTGTATGTGTGTTTGTGTGTGTTGTGTTGGTGTTGTGTGTGTGTGTGTGTTGTGAGGGGAGAGAGAGGAGGAAGAGAGAGAGAGAGAGAGGAGAAAACAATGCGAAGAAAAGGGGGTGCGAATGCGAAGCAAATACGTAATTTTGAATGAGGGTAAAAACGTGAAGTAATTATTGTTTTCAGCACACAACCTCACAAAACGCAAACAGCACGCACGCACACGCACATTGCAACACAACACACACACACACACACACACACACACACACCACAAACACAACACACACGCACGCACGCCGCACGCACGACGCACGCAGCACGCAGCGCACACACACACAACACAACACACACACACACACACAACACGGCACACACCGGGATGGAAAAAGAAAAGGGGAAAAAGTGAGATTCAAAAAAAGTATAAATAACGAAGGTTAAAAAAAAAAAGCATGAAGAGAACGAGGAGTAATTTTTAAAAAATCTTATTTTTACATATAGCGTGAATTTACTCAAATACATATATACATTAAACATTTTTTAGTATTACAATATTCTTTCCAGAAAAATCCCCCCTCCCTCTTTCTTAGTTTTACACTAAGAAGAGGAGAGAGGGGGGGGAGAAGGGAAAAAGAGGGGGAGGGAGGCAGAGAGAGAGAGAGAGAGGAGGCAGCAGACAGAAAGGGAGAAGAGAGAGAGAGAGGGGAGACAGAGAGAGAGAGAAGAGAGAGAGGAGGAGCGAGAGGGGGGGGGAGAAAAAAAAAAAGGGGAGAGGACAGAGAGAAAAGAGGGGAGAGAAGGAAAAGGAGACAGAGAGAGAGAGAGAGGGGGTGGGGGGGGGGGGGAGAGAGAGAGAGAGAGAGAGAGAGAGGGGAAAAGGGAGAAAGAGGGGGAGAGGATGGGGAGAGAAAAAGAAATGGGGGGGGGAATGAGACAGAGGAAAGGAAGAGAGAGGAGAGAGAGGAGAGAAAAGGAGGAGAGGGGAGGAGGGAGAGAGGAGGAAGAGAGAGGGGGAGCAGATTCTGAGCCTGAGTAATAACCTGTGGGAAAAAAAATGTTATTTGCGGGACGGGGTTTTATAACCTTGCTCCCCTGCTGCGTATTCATTTGCCCACTCTGCCCCCGGGCACGAAATTCCAGACTGGGAGTCACTCTAACGGGTCTCGGCTTTTACTGTATGAAACGGGTATGCATGCCTGCGTAGATATACGTCTGTAGTTCCACATTTCCAGGGGTAGGAGGGACCTGTATGTGTATATTATTTTTCAGGGTGTGTCGTGGGTGCCAGATGGGGGCGCAAGACTGCGGTTCCTCCTCCTGCGAAGTGCGGGTCTGGGAGAACCCTGCGATTCAATTCGCCGAGGTTTGCACAGGTCGTCCCAGTGCCAATTTCACCTTCCCAGGTGTGGGGGGGGGGTGTTAAAAACGGGGGAAATTAGGGGGGGGGGGGGGGGGGGGGTGGGTGAGGGAGGGGGAGATAGTATGGTGTGGTGAGAGGGGTTAGGGGTGAGGGTTTTTGTTGTGAACAAGGAGAAGGAGGAGGAGGAGGGGGAGGTGTGTGTGTGTTTTTGTGGTGTGGGTTTTGGGTTTTGGGGTGTGTGTTTGTGTGTGGGTGTGTGTGCTGTGTGTGTCTGTGGTGTCGTGTGTGTCTGTGTGATATTGTAAACTTGAAAAACGATAGTATGTTGTATGTGAATTGTGTTGTGTGTTGTTGTGTGTGTGGGTGGGTGGTTGTGTGTTGGTGTGTGTGTGGCGTGTGTGTCTGTGTGTGTTGTTTTCTAAACTTAAGTTTGATAGTGATGTGGTTCTGAAATGGTGGTGTGTGTGTGGGGTGGTGTGTGGTGTGTGTGTTGTGTGTGTGTGTGTGTGTGTGTGTTGTGAGCGGGGCGCAGGGCCACACAGCGGGCAGCGTACTCTTATACCGGCGCGCGCGGGGTTTGTGTATGCGTTGGGTGTGAAAGAGGAGAGTTTGTGGTGTTGTGTGGTGTGTGTGTGTGTGGGTTGGGTGTGTGTGTTGTGGAGAGAGAGAGATGAAAGAGAAAAGAAGAGAGAGAAAGAGAGAGAGAGGAGTGTGTGTGGGGTGTGTTGTGTGTGTGGTGTTTGTGTTGTGGTGTTGATTTTGTAAATTTTGAACATCGATAGTGATGTGGTTTCAAAATTTGTGTGGGTGTGTGTGGTTGTGTGTGTGTGTGTGTGTGTGTGTGTGTGTGTGTGTGTGTGTGTGTGGTGAGCGGGCGTACGCGCGCACCGAGGTACATGCGCACATACTTCAGTGGTGTGTTGGTGTGTTGTGGTGTGTGTGTGTGGTGTGTGTGTGGTGGTGTTGTGTGTGTGTGTGTGTGTGTGTCTGAGAGAGAAAATGTGGTGTGTTTAAATTTGTACAGTTGGTTATTATAACAATAATGATAATTCTGGCATCGTTAAGATGATAAACATTATTTCCATCTGGGCAAAAACAGTAAAAGCCAACAGCAACGTGCGTTTTCAATACACATCATCACCACCACCTGGTTGTCAAAACATTGTTTAAACCTAAAAACATATTGCCCCGGGTTTTTTCTCTTTCTTTTTAAATTTTTGTTTTCCTTTTTTTGTCTGTCCATCCTTGTCCCCTTCCGTTATCGCCCAAAGAAAACATACAAGTACCATCACTATGTATTATTGTTGTTGTTGTTTTGTTTTTGTTTTTCTTCTTTTCTTCTTCTTCTTCTTCCCTTCTTTTTCTCCTTTTCTTTTTTTTTTTCTTCGTATCTTTAGCTGGGTGGTGTTTTTTTGTCGTTTTGCATACTTTTCATTTTTATATGTTGATTATGTTTGCCATAACAGAGAAGAGAAGGGAAGAGAGAGGGGAGAGAGAGAGAGGGAGACAGAGAGAGAAAAATGAGGAGAGAGAAGAGAGTTTCCATTCTTTTCTTTTACTCCGCTTCATGGCTGTAAATGTGAATGTCATTCAAATATTAATGCGGTGACCCGTATATTCAGTTTTAAATTTGCGAAAGTTCACATGTTTATCATCGTAAACAAAAACTTAACAAAATATTAATTTACAGCTTTGAATGCAGAATGTCTTTTGTACACCTATTACTAAAAAACATGCGCAATGTTCTCACTAAATACTTCAACGTGATGCGATGTGGGTGACTATGCATGTGTTTTGTGATAGAAACACTAATTCTAACCCGGTTTCGGACTAAATAACGTTATCGTTTTGGGTGGAAAAATGTAAATGTCTTTGAGGATTCTCAGAAAAATTATAAAATGAAAAAAAAGAAGAAAAACACAACAAATCTCAAAAAACGTTTCGGTCTAAGTTTTTGGGAGTTGTACGACGAATTGCGTATTCGGGGAGCAGCAGATCCCCGGGTTGGTAGATCCCAATCCCAAAAGATCCCAAAAATCGAACGATCCTAAAAGGGCGAAGGATTTCACTGCAGAGACCCATTTCGGATCACAGTTTACCTTGACCCTTTAATTGTTTTGTTTCTTTTCGATTTCATGTTTGTTACACTCAATGCATCTATTTGTTCGAAACTTAGTTCTTTTCTAGAGTCCTTGTGCCAAAAAAAAAAAAAAAAAAAGGAATAATTGGTGAGTTTGTCAAAGCTGTGGCATCTTTTTCAGTTGACCCTTTAGTTTCGCGGGTAAATACATGTGCCAAATCCTCTTTTCCAAATCAGGAAAAATTGCCATGTGGACTAAAGGTTCTCGTGTTGTGGACATATATATATATAATATATTTTTATATTAAAAGCAAATTTAAAAACAAGCTTCTAAAAAACTCTACAAAATTTGTTTCACGTGGCGTCGTCAGGATGTGATGACTTGTGTTGCCAGTGCCCCGATATATTAGATGGTTTGCTGTTGTTTTTTTTCCCCCCTGCTAATGTGTTTTTCAGGTGTTGTTTTTTCGTGATAGGAATTCCCTTGTTTTGCAATTGTTAACCCTTTCGGTTTTTTCTTTGAGTTGCCCAAATGTGGGTTTTCATGTTAATTATTTCTCTGTTAGCATAGTTGCTTTTTTTTGAATGTTGTTGTATGATCTGTCTTTTTAAAAAATTTTCCAAGATTGTTGTAGCTATGTTTTTTTCTTTAAGTTTCCAAAAGTATTTACTCAAATTTTGTTTGGTTTTTGATCTTTTTTTTGTTGAAGTTTTTTATGTTTTCATATCTATTTGAATTGGTTTTTCCCTGATACCTACAATTTTTTTTTTTGCGTTCTTGTGTTCAGTGGGTTTGGGACCCCTGTTGTTATAAAGGGATTTGTTGCTTAGGGGGAGTTCTTTTTTGGTACATTCAAAAATTTCCTTTTTGTTTTCCCCCCTTTTTTTTCTCGCTGTTTTTTTTTGTTTGCTGAATCGGGCATTTTTTTTGGGTTTGGCATACATGAATATGATAATTTGTTTTTTTTTTGTTGAATATCTTAAATAATTTATGGTCTTTTTTGGGAAAGATGATGTCAAGATTTTAAAAAAAATTTTTTTTCCCCACTTTTTTTTTAACTCTTGCATCATATGGGGGATTGTACCATTTTATATTCCTTTTCTTTTTTTCTGCAAACTTTTTTGTATCATTTTGGAATTTTTTTTAGTTTGTAATTTGTAGCACTTGTTTTTGTAACGCTCTTGGTATTGGTAGCGTTGGGGAATTTTGGGTTTTTAATAAAATTGGTTTTTTTATTTTGTTTTGGGTATTTTTTGTTGGGGGTGGGGTGATTGCTTTTATTTTAAAAAACAGGGGTGCATTTGGCTTGAAAGTTTTTTTTGTTTTGGGAGGCAACTTATGTCTTTAAAAGTTCCCATTTTTTTGTTTTTGTGAATTTTTTATTTTGGTTGTTAAAAATTTTTAACAATTTCTTTTTTTCTATTTTAATATTTTTTAGGGGGTTTCAGAGGGGGAAGGGTATCCCCGTGTCCGTTGTTTTAAAAGTTTTTTTTGAAAATTAAAAGGAATATGAAATTTACACAAAAAAAATTTATTTCCAAAAAAAATGGGGCCTGGGTTAAGAAAAACAACCCAAAACAATTTCGAAGTAAAATGGGTTTAGTTGGTGGAAACTTGGAACTTTGGGGAAATAGTATCCAATATTAAAAAAAACTTGGGGAAAAAAGGACGTAAGGGGTGAGGATTTTCCGTTGAATAAACCCCCGAAAAATTGAAAAAAAAAAAAAAGAAATGTGTAAAATTTTCCAAAACCAAAACTTAAAAATCACAATAGAAGCAAACAAAAAGATAGTGAACTATTTAGACATAACGTTAGACCTCAACCAACACACATATAAACCATACAAGAAACCAAATGACACGCCTGTTTATGTAAACATCAAAAGCAATCACCCACCCTCCATACTGAAAACAATACCCAAAAGCATAAATAAAAGACTATCCAATTTGTCATGTAACGAAACAGTATTCAACAACGCTACAGCTGAATACCAAGAGGCGTTACATACAAGTGGCTACAATTACAAACTAAGATACGATCCAGACAATGATACAAAAAGATGCAGAAAGAACAGGAAAAGGAATATCATATGGTACAATCCCCCATATGATGCAAGAGTTAAAACAAATGTAGGGAAAGAATTCTTTAAAATCTTGACATCATCTTTCCCAAAAGACCATAAATTATTTAAGATATTCAACAAAAACAACATCAAATTATCATATTCATGTATGCCGAACCTTAAAAATGCCATCGATTCAGCAAACAAAATGAAAAGCAGCGCAGAAAAAAAGGAGGGTAACGAAAGGAAATCTTGTAACTGTACCAAAAAAGAACAGTGCCCCCTAAGCAACAAATGCCTTTATAACAACATTGTGTACCAAGCCACTGTAACATCAGAGAACGCAAAAGAAACATATGTAGGTATCACGGAAAACCAATTCAAAACTAGATATGCAAACCATAAACAATCATTCAACAAAGAAAGATACAAAAACCAAACAGAATTGAGTAAATACATTTGGAAACTTAAAGAAAAAAACATAGACTACAACATATCTTGGAAAATTTTAAAAAGAGCAGCATCATACAACAACATTTCAAAAAAATGCAATCTATGCCTAACAGAGAAATACATTATACTATGTAAACCACAGTTGGCAACTCTAAATGTTAGAACAGAAATGGTTAACAATTGCAGACACAGATGGAAGTTCCTATCAGCGAAAAAAACCAACACCTGAGAAACACATGTAGCACGGGAAAAAAACAACAGCAAACCAGCTAGCTATATATATACGTGGCACTGGCAACACAAGCTCATCACATCCTGACGACCGCACAGCGTGAAACAAATTTGTAGATGTTTTTAGAAGCTTGATTTTAACTTGCTTTTAATATAACAAATGTCGCTCCCACTGTGGTTGAGCACTGTTTTTAAGATTGCGCTGATCCTCAGTACCATTCTATATATATATATATATATATATATATAAATATATATATATATATATATATATATATATATATATATATATATATATATATTAATATATATTATATAATATATATATATATATTATATATATATATATATATATATATATAAATATTATATTATATAATATATATATATATATATATATATATATATATATAATGTGTGTGTGTGCGTGCGCGCGCGCGCGTATGTGTGTGTCTGTGTCTGTGTGTCTGTGTCTGTGTGTCTGTCTGTGTGTCTGTGTCTGTCTGTGTTGCGTATTGTCCAAAAGATAGCCACACAATACACGCATGCACTCTCTCCCCCCCTCCACCCCATCCCCCCCCCCCCCCCCCCTCACCACATCTTTCTATTGACTAAGAGGTCTGCTCAACTGCATGGATCTGTCAACATGCTGCCATTTAACAACTCACCCACACACCTACCCCCTACCCCCTCTCCCACCTTCTAACTGCATGCCAATAACCTGTGTGTGTGTCACCCCACCTCACCCCCTCTCTCTCCCCCATATACATTTCAGCCCTTAGACCCACAGACAACACCCCTTCAGATCAGAGCGGGGATGGAGGTGAAGAAGTACCACAGGCAGAAGAAGAAGAAGACGAAGAGGTTGAGGAGAAGAAGAACAAGAAGGACAGGAATGAAAACATGGACAATGACAATGACGGTAACGCCGAAGAGGAGGAGGAGGAGGAGGAAGAAGAAGAGGAGGAAGAGGAGGCGGAGGAGGAGGAGGAGGGGGAAGGGCCTCAGCCTCAGCAGCAACAGGGGATGGGGTCGACGAGTGCACGATGTTCGCCGGCCACGTGTGTTCTCACCTGTGCGTGGATCTGCCGGTGGGATTCCGCTGCGACTGTCCGCCCGGCTTTGAACTGGCCGAGGACCAGCGCACCTGTGGCTTCCTGGACATAGAGGGTCGGTATGGTCCGTCCGGGCGGTGGTTAGTAGGGTGAAGACATGAGGGGTGGGGTTGGGGTGGGGTTGGGGTGGAGTGGGGTGGGGTGGGGTTGGGGTGGGGTGGGGTGGGATGGGATGGGGTTGGGGTTGGGGTGGGGTGGGGTGGGGTGGGGTGGGATGATGGTGGTGGGGTGGGGTGGGGGCGGCGTGGAACACGAGACGGGAAGGAGGGGTGGGGGATGAGGGATCAGGTTTCACTTGCTGATCGATAGATGGAGAGACAGATCGATCGACAAATAGATACATACATACGTACGTACGTACGTACGTACACACACACACACACACACACACACACACACACACACACACACACACACACACACACACACACACACACATGAATACATACATACATACATGGAACATGATTATGTGTGTTTGGGTTGCAAAACATTTTATGAAAAGAGAGAGAGAGGGAGGGGGAGAGAGAGAGAGAGAGAGAGAGAGAGAGAGAAGAGAGAGAGAGAGAGAGAGAGAGAGAGAGAGAGAGGACGGGGTTGGGCTTGGCGTTGGGGATGGGGTGAGGAAGAATAATATAGATGTGTTCTTATTGCGTGAATTGTCTCGTCAGTTTTGCAGATTGTCACGTGTGCAGTGCGCTTATGTTACGCCTAATCCTAACGCGTTTGGTTAGCGCTTAGAACCTGCGTGGAATAATCAAACGATGCATGCAAACATTCTAGAAGTGTGTGACGCTTGTGCGTTGTGGTTATGACTGAGTGCATGAATTAATTTCTTAAATCCAAATTACGTTAGATCTCTCCTCTCTCTCTCTCTCTCTCTCTCTCTCTCTCTCTCTCTCTCTCTCCTCTCTCTCTCTCTCTCTCTCTCTCTCTCTCTGTGTGAGTCTCACAGAAGTGTTTGTGTGATATGTGCTTGTGCACACACACACACACACACACACACACACACACACACACACACACACACACACACACACACACACACCACCTCTTTCTTACTTAATACATCAACACACTGCAATACACTCTACTGTACTGATTTATATTACCTGGTACACTCCGCTCTACTCACCATTTTTTCTGCGTGCACATCATCCAGCCTCTATTTATTTTACGTAATGCTTCGCCTCACATCACTGTTTTATACTGCGCTTCACTGTTTTACATTAGATTCCACTTCACTTCTCTACATTACACTTTACTCTATACCTATTCATTATAACACACATACAACACTCAGAACACTCCACACCACTCACACTTCAATTGACTCCATTTATTTTCAGTACACTCTCCTGCTTTAGACATTACAATAGCTGAAAATACTGTATTTGTTTACTGGCTCCAGGTTGTGTACATGCATGTTATTATGGAAGCTAAAGATGCTGTATTTGCTCACTGACTGCAGATTGCGAACTTTTATGTCATTACGGTAGCTAATGATGCTGTACATATTTACTGGCCCAAAGTTACATACCTGTGTGTTATCATGGGATCTGAAGATGTTGTACTTGTTTATTGACAGCAGGTTATGTTCCTAGTTGTATGTCATTACAGTAACTAAAGATACGGCACTTGTTCTTCGAATTCAAGTTAGGCATCTGTATGTTATTGAGGTAACTTAAGATACTGCACTTGCTTATTGACTTCAGGTATCAGAATATCACTAAAGCAACTAAAGATACTGCACTTGTGTCTTCAGTCCACGTTATACATCAGTATTTCATTAATGGTATATATATATATATATATATATATATATATATATATATATATATAACAATCAGGTTTCGAAATATCGGTATCTGACCAGGAGTTATATGTTAGTGGGTTTCCTCCCATTGGAGATCGTCTCCTACTTGGAGACTATAAGCTTGCTGAAGGCTCATTTTGAGAAGCATTTATTTTATTTTTCCCCATTCACCCACTCAAGCACATACTGTTAGTTAGCAGAATGATCTACCACTGCAGATATGAATGCTTATCTCCCCTATTTCTTCAATCTAAGACATAAGAGCAAGCTTTGTTTATAATTGAATATTTCTTGCAGTCATTGCAACACCAAGCTGCTCTGTAAGTTGCTGAAATGGTGCTCGGTACTTATCCTTGGAATTTATTAGTTTATTGTAATTTAGTCCCTTGCGGATTCATTCCAAGAACTGGCCCTCAGCACTTGTGTCTTAAGAGGTTATCTTTTTATATTTTCTACTTTTCACAAGAAAATGTAGCTTGTTTTTGCTCTTTCATGATTTTCTTTTGCTTCTTAGGTGGCACCTTTGGTTGGTTTTTTGAAAACTCAACAAACATACTACGGTATTGCACACCAGCCTTTTCTGGGATAGCATTCTTCTTAAAACCGAAAAGGCAGAGGAGTCAAATTACCACTTTCCGCGGTCACTGAGGAGAAACAATCAGGTTTCGAAATATCGGTATCTGACCAGGAGTTATATGTTAGTGAGTTTCCTCCCCATTGGAGATCGTCTCCTACTTGGAGACTATAAGCTTGCTGAAGGCTCATTTTGAGAAGCAGTTATTTTATTTTTCCCCATTCACCCACTCAAGCACATACTGTTAGTTAGGCAGAATGATCTACCACTGCAGATATGAATGCTTATCTCCCCCTATTTCTTCAATCTAAGACATAAGAGCAAGCTTTGTTTATAATTGAATATATATATATATATATAGAGAGAGAGAGAGAGAGAGAGAGAGAGAGCTAAACAATTAAGTAGTGGGGGAAAACAAGTGCAGGTTAACAATTCTTCCATCATTATAGTAATGATTTGAAATTTAGAGAGAAAAAAGAAGAAAATGTATATTATTTTTATGAAAACCCTTCACTATTAATATATATGAATAGAGAAGGGTTTTCATATTTATAATATACATTTTCCCATTTTCTTCTTTTTTTTTCTCTCTAAATTTCAAATATGTGTGTGTGTGTGTGCAAATGACGTGTCTGTGTCATTGTGGCAGCAAAATTACTGTATCCGTGTATTCTTTCCAATTCAGTAATCATGACTTTTTTTTTTCCTTTGTCTTCAATAGAAGAAATGGACTGCAGGGGAAATAACCCGTGTGAACAACGCTGCGTCAACAGAAACTCCGGGCCTGAGTGCCAGTGCTATGAAGGATACAGGATCAACAACGACAGGCGTACCTGTGCAGGTGAGAAATCACTTTCGTCGTCGTCGTCATCATCATCGTTACCGTCATTATCCTCCTCCTCAAAATCATCGTCGTCATCATCGTTATCGTCATTATTCTCACCATCAAAATCATCGCCATCATCTTCATCAACACAAGTTGTCTTCATCGTGGTTGCTGTCACCATCTTCATCATTATTGTCACAGCTACCATAATTAATACGTTGTTGATACCTGTGGAAGAGGTGAACATTCTGGATATATTTCCGTAGGAAAAAACATTGACAAATAAAAACGTTGGTAGAATGCTATCTTCTACAATGATCTCGTGGTTAAAAAGTGACATTAACGGTAACGATACTTGTCGTCGATGTCAGCCCAATTCAACCATAATCTAATTCAGTTCAAATAAGTCCACTCCAGTTCAACCCAGTCCAGGCCAGTATGGTCCCGTCCTCATCCATGTCAGACCAGTCTACTCCTGTCATATCCATTTTAGCATTTCATAAATCCCTGTCGAAAACTGCAATATTAAGACTGACAGGCACAGGTATGAAATTAGGGCAGGGGTAGGGGTGATGCATGTGTGTCTGTGTGTGTGTGGGGGGGGGGGGAGGAGGGGCGGGGCTATTAGTGCTCATCTGTCCAAGTCTTATCACTAACCAACCATCAAAAGCCTGATCCGGCTTTCACGATATGCTGAACTGCAACAACATGCTGAACTGCAACACCATGCTGAACTGCAACACCATGCTGAACTGCAACCACATGCTAAACTGCAACAACATCCCAAACTGCAACAACATGCTAAACTGCAACAACATGCTAAACTGCAACAACATCCCAAACTGCAACAACATAACATGCTAAACTGCAACAACACGCTAAACTGCAACAACATGCTAAACT
>CM065734.1:54079500-54084500 GCA_033310375.1 Conus canariensis
AATTTTAATGCCATCGGTCAACGGTAAGCGGCATGCGTACGTACTTGTGTCATCCAGCCCTAATCTTGTATATACCCTCGGAAAGTAGCGTGAACACATTCATACAACACACAATCTATTAAGGACTGAGACATGGGTCTTGTGCACCTTCATGTCACGACAGAACAGTTTCAGCTGAAGCTTGCTGTGCAAATGTGCTTGCCTTTGAACGGCCCCCACCCCCACCCCTCCCCCACCCCCGCCCCCACACTCATACCTACATCCTGAGAGTTCCTGGGTTCAATGTGTGTGTGTGTGTGTGTGTGTGTGTGTGTGTGTGTGTGTGTGTGTGTGTGTTGTGTTGTGTTGTGCGTGTGTGTGTGTGTGTGTGTGTGGTGTGTGTGTGTGTGTGTGTGCGTGTGTTCAGACATCAACGAGTGCACATCCAACCAACACCGCTGTACCCCGACCAGGAGTGCGTCAACCGACAAGGCAGCTACTTCTGTCAATGTCCGCGAGGCATGAGGCACGACCCCTCGGGCAGATGTGTGGTGAGTCCCAGGAGGCATTGGGCCGGAGGGGGGGGGGACAGGAAGAGAAATGGTGAGGTGTATGTGAGTATGAGGTACGATCCGTCAGAGAGAACATGAGTCAGTCCAAGAAGATCTGGTGCTTCTTCATGTGCAGGTCTGTTTGGGATGATGATGAATGATGATGATGATGAGATGATTGATGATGATGATGATGATGATGCCACAGAAGGCCATGTTGATTCATGGAGAGATATGAATAGGAAGAGCCATGAAAAATCGTTGTAGGGTGTCTAAGTGATCCAAGGCCACATAGCTTACAGACCCAATACCTTGCGAGTGATCAAAGAACCAGCATCTTCATAGCGATCAAAGACCCAATACCTTATCAGCGATCAAAGACCCATCTTATCAGCGATCAAAGACCCAATACCTTATCAGCGATCAAAGACCCAGTACCTTATCAGCGATCAAAGACCAGTACCTTATCAGCGATCAAAGACCCAGTACCTTTCAGCGATCAAAGACCCAGTACCTTATCAGCGATCAAAGACCCAGTACCTTATCAGCGATCAAAGACCCAATACCTTATCAGCGATCAAAGACCCAATACCTTATCAGCGATCAAAGACCCAATACCTTATCAGCGATCAAAGACCCAATACTTTAAATCAAGCGCGATCAAAGACCCAGTATGTTACAAATGATTGAAGATGATGCATGTCTTATTTTAAGTGATCAAAGATCCGATACTTTACTAGTAATCAAAGGCCCTGAATCTTATGTAAGTGATCAAAGACACAATATCGTTTTTATTGATCAAATATCCAGTACGTTACAAGTGATGAAAAACTCAATATCTTACAGAGTATGTGAACTAGATTTGTACAACGTTGATGGGGAATGTCGCAGGTCAGAAACACGATATATCATGAGGAGATACGGGGTGAATTAGAACCACGCTGTACCTGGACGAAGACAGTAAATCAGAAGCAGGATATGGTCTGAAGAGAATGAATGGAAATCCGTAGCATCATCTTTATCATCTTCATTCTCATCGATCAGCATTAAAAAAAAAAAAACTGTCTCAAATTCTGTGGCCCTTCATGCCCTGCTTTCATGGTGACCTCAATTTCGATGTCCTCTCCACGTCTGTGGCCTTGGTTTGGTTCCGTCGGGATCACCGGTATCGGCGAGGTCATGGGGGCTGTCGTTGGACGGACGTGGCGGCGCCCTCCGGAGGGAGAGCTCACTCACGCCGGCTCCGCGACTAAGCAATTATTGTCGTCAGTAGGGGGCTTAGTAGGTGGTGTCCTGCGTATGTTAGATCAGAACAGGCGCCACTGAACACCACCGAAGTGACTCGGCAGCGGTGCAGTGCCTCCTCGGTGGGTTGCCTCTTGACGACTTGACATTGACTGCTCCCTGTGGATTGCTGGTGCCGGGGCTGCGGCGGAGCCGACCGGGCTGTGGCTATGGACGGGGTGTCAGAATGAGCGGCGTGGGTGCACTGCCACTAAGATGGCACAGGGTTGGGACAGCAATAAAGAAAGAAAGAAAAAAGAGGAATGAATGACACAGAAGCATAATATATCTGGAAGAGGAATGGAATAAATCAGAAACGCAGGAATAATGATAAGAAGAGGAATGGTTTAGTCAGAAACACAATGTCTTGTTAAGCGGAATGGTTGAACTGCTTTGCGATGGTCACGTGGAAATGGAGATTGTGCCTCTGCTACTGGGGATGGAGACTCAAAACTTGTCATTACAGCTGACCTGTCGTCTGTTCGGCGGTGACCCAGCCAGAGATTCAAACCCAGTTTTTGTCAGTCATTTCAGTCAATGTTCTGCATCCTTAGAGCGGGCAGTTAGTAACTAATATAATACTGGAATGAGGCTGAAGTGAGCTTTGTAATTTACACAGAGAGTGACACAAAGCCTGGATGTTTGAAGAATGATGCCACAATTGTTGAATTGTGCCGCTGGTCAGCTGTAAGTCGAATCCGGTGCGTCGGTGGATGCAACCACTAGAATTAGGAAAGCACTTACAGACTCTTATGTCTAGACGGCAAAGAAAAGATTTCCAGTACTACAGAGATGTTTGCCAACAAAGGTTTTAAAATGAAATACATGGGCATCAGGCTATCTGTTATTCTTATTGCTCTTCTTCTTCTTCTTCTTCTTCTTCTTCTTCTTCTTCTTCTTCTTCTTCTTCTTCTTCTTCTCTCCTCCTCCTCCTCCTCCTCCTACTATTATCATTATTGATATCATCATTATTATCATTATTGTTGTTGCTGTTGCCTGTCAAATGTATATTCAAAGGTGCTTTTTTGTGCATGCTGACATGTTTATTAGACAAGTTTGTTTTGATCTACTTTGCAATGAATTGTACGATTTTTTTTTGTTGTTATTAACTTACTAAATTCCTGTTTTTTATTCTTGTTTTGTTGTGTTTGGTGCTACGATCCTAGAATGCTTGCATTCAGTTTATTGAAGTAACTAATTTGCTAACTGAATAACTACTTATCGTAGTCATCATCATAATCATCAAAATTGTCACTATCATCATCTATCATCTCCCTCAACTCATCACCTCATCATCAATCTCATCTCTCCTCCACCGATCAGTATCCGCGTTATCTTTTTTCTGTTATCGTGTTTCTTGTTGTTGTTTCTGTTGTCGTGTTACTTGTTGTTGTTTTGTTGTCGTGTTATCTTGTTGTTGTTTCTGTTGTCGTGTTATCTTGTTGTTGTTTCTGTTGTCGTTTATCTTGTTGTTTCTTGTGTGTTATTGTTGTTGTTTTTGTGTCGTGTTATCTTGTTGTTGTTTTTGTTGTCGTGTTATCTTGTTGTTGTTTTTGTTGTCGTGTTATCTTGTTGTTGTTTCTTGTTGTCGTTATCTTGTTGTTGTTTCTGTTGTCGTGTTATCTTGTTGTTTTTGTTGTCGTGTTATCTTGTTGTTGTTTTGTTGTCGTGTTATCGTTCTTGTCGCCACCGTTATCACGACAACCATTACTTCATTCACTAACATCAATGCCAGTATCATCATGATCATCATCATTGTATAACACCATCATCATCATCAGCAGCAGCAGCAGCAGCAGCAGCAGCAGCAGCAGCAGCAATATCATCATCATCGTCAACATCACCACCATCATCACCGCCATTATCCTCCTCGGTCGTTATTCGTATTGCCGCTGACTTCCTCATCACCACCAAGATCTTCATTACTGTCGTCGTTGTCATGATTTTCTCCTCCTCCTCCTCCTCCTCCTCCTCCTCATCATCATCATCATCATCACCGTCATCGTCATCGTCATCATCGTCATCATCTCATCATCATCATCATCATCAGCAGCAGCACGCAGCAGCAGCACCATCATCATCATCGTCATCATCATCGTCATCATCGTCTCATCATCATCATCATCATCATCATCATCATCATCATCATCATCATCATCATCATCGGCGTCGTCGTCAGCCATCTGTCATCCCCATGGAACTGTTTCAGACGTGAACGAGTGTGCCTACGGTGCGGCTATTTGCCCGTCCTCTTCCCGCTGTGTGAACACTGTAGGTTCCTTTAGATGTGAATGCAAAGATGGCTACATCTCTGACGAGAGTGGGGGCTGTCTTGGTGAGTGTGAGGCCATTAACATCGTAACAACCACTTGCTTGTGTCACTAAGGCTAGTGTTTGTGTGCTAACCTGCCTGCTACCGTTGCTGCTGTTGCTTCTACCACTTATAACTGCGAATTGTGTGGGGGGTCTTGTGAGTGTAGATGAAGGATTGGAGAGGGATGGGCGTGGGGGTGGGGTGGGGGGAGGGGTCTATGTGAGTGTGCTGCAATTAACTCGATAATGCTAAAATTAATTTCTTCTGTTGTGGTTCCTAGTGTTGCTGTGGAAGATGCTAATTCCCCCGCCCCTGTCTATCTACTTCTACTACAGCAACTGCTACTACTACTGTTGTTACTGCTGCTTCTGCTGCTGCTACTCTTGCTGCAATCACCACTACTACAATGCAGCTGCTACTGTTATTGTTAATGTTATTGCTGCTGCTGCTATTACTACCACTACTAACTACTGCTGCTGCTGCTACTGCTGCTGCTGCTACTGCTGCGACTACTACTACTACTACTGCTGCTGTTGCTGCAACTACTGCTACTGCTGCTACTACTTCTTCCACTACTACGACTGCTGCTGCTGCTATCAGGTACAAGTACTATTACAAACATTAATACTACTGCTGCTGCTATTACTGTTGCTGACTGCAGGTGCTGTTTGTATCACTACTTCTACCGCTACTGCTATTGCTGCTCCTGCTGCTGCTACTACTACTACTTTTAACTGTTGTTGTTGTTGTTACTGCTGCTGCTGCTGCTGCTGCTGCTTATCTCTGATGTAAATGGAGACTGCCTTGATGGAGAAGGATGCCACTAAGAACAACCACCACTGGAAGTAGTGCTGCTAAGATGGTTGTTTCTG
>CM065734.1:54089500-54164500 GCA_033310375.1 Conus canariensis
GGTTAACTGATTTGTAGTCTGGTCAGTTGATTTGATTAGTCTGTTGATCGGTTCATTGGTAAGTCAGTCGTTTGTCGATCAGATGGTTGGACGATAGGTTGGTTGCTTAGTTGGCTTTGCCCTCTTTGGTTTGTTGGCTGGTCGACTTGTATGGTGATGGGCTGCATGGCTGGTCGCTTGCTTGCTTTGCTGTCTGGTAGGTCATTTGGTAGGTTGGTTGGAACGGTTGGTCAAATCAGACGTTTCTCTCTTGACCATTTTTCCCTTCAGACATCGACGAATGCCAGGAAAACATGGCCTTCTGCCCGCAACAAGACAGCGTGTGCATCAACACGCGAGGCAGCTACAAATGCCCCGTGGTTCGCTGCCCTGAGGGATTCGCCAAAACCACCTCCACTGGTCCCCAGTACAGGTGAGCATGATAGCATCATGTGCAGTTTAGCTCAGGGTATGTGTGACTGTGTTCTGGCGTGCATCGTGAAATTCCATTCTTTTCCCTCTTCCAGGCTTTTAATTCTGGTGAATTTTGTGGTTTAGTTAAGATCGGGCTGTTAGGCGGTAAAATAGAACTAGTGCGAGTCGTAAACAGGAAGTTTTTTTCCGTGTGGCTATGGCAGTGAAGGTAGAGTGGGCCTTATGTGTTCTGTTTCTTTATGTTGTTCATCTGTACATTTATCAGTGCAGCTATTTCTGTGCATATAAACATATCTATCTATCTACCCACCTACCTGCCTGCCTATCTACCTGCCTACCTACCTATCTATCTATCTAAATGCAGTTCAGGGTATTTGCAAATGCTAAGAAATATCCCATTACTGGAAGTAGCACTTGCAGTGTTGTTAGTATTAGACCACTTAACAATTGTAGCCTTGTAGATGATAAGTTATGGGAACAATGTGACGAATTATCAGCAACATCATCTATATTTTGTAATCCTTTTTTTTTTTTAAGTAGGGAAAACAGTCTGTCACATTTTTACATTAAACTTACACTCAACAAAACAACGGTTTTAGTGTTGTTATCGGTCATCATTTCAAGTTTTAAGGAAACTTCTCGTTGATATTGTTGTTGGTGGTGTTTGTTTCTTTTTTATTTTCTTCATCATCATGATCATCCTTATTGTTATCTTAACCGTCATAGCCAGCAGCTAGAACTTTCGCTCTCTTTGACGATAACCTCCTAGTAGTTAACACTTCTTTTTCGTTGGTTGCATGTGGGGTTTGCTGCTTTAACTCTCTCCCTTCTGAGCCTTGTTGTTTTTTCTCTGTCCTCTGCCTGCTCACACACCTGGCTGACTGCTAACCAACCAACACCCCTGTCAACACCTAACTACCACCTCCAATCTTCCCCCTTCCACCTCTCCCTCCACCTCCTCCCCTCCCACCATTCAGCATCCGTTGCAAGCGCGTGGAGACGGACTGCCCGGAGTGCCGCCGAGGCTTGCTGTCCAGGTCCTACAACTTCCTCACCTTCCCCTCCAACGTGCTGGTCCCGCGCCGCTCTTCTCCATGACAGGGGCCCGGGACCAGGACAAGACCTACACCTGGCAGCTCTTCCTCATGTCTGCACGGCCTCTTCGGGCGGGGATCCTGCCGGCGGACCTGCGCTTCTTCCAGCTGACCAAGTCGCTGGACCAGGCGGTGGTCAGTCTGGTGACCCGCGCGGAAGGTCCGCAGGACATCGAGCTGAGGCTGGACATGAACATCACCAGCCGGGAGTCCGGCTTTGAGGGCGTGGCCGAGTCCCGGATCTATCTGTACATCACGGATGACGGCAGCGGTGGACAGTAGGCTTTCCATGCGCTAAAGGAGAAGACATGAGCGACCGGCCTGAAGCACGGCTTTAAACAGTTTTCATTTAGCAATAAACGTATATTTTTTTAACAGAGCTTGTCTGTCGTTTAGCAAGAAGTCCGAGTCTCTCTCCATAAACAATGAAAAAATACCTGACTTTTTTTTTTTTTTTTTTTTTGTCATTGACTTAAACGATTTGTGCGTCCTTTTCCTTTGACGTTCTTCGCACCATTCGTAGAGACTTCGACATGCACCCAAAGCGAGCGAGAAAGGTGCAGTCTTGTATAGGGTGAAAGAGAGAAGAGTTGCCGGTAGGTCTTTGTGTTGTCAGAGTATGAGGCTATTCCTGTTCTTAGTAAATATCAGTGTGTAACAGGGCTTGTGTTTTAATTTCTGGGATATTCGTGATTGCTACACTGGTGAAAGTACTGAGCAAGTAGTCTACATGGTCCGTGCGTAGATTCCAGAGCGATTGTACACACATTGTATCTAAGCTTTGAAATATAATGGAATGTCGTATACAAACCGATCAGCTTTATCTTTACCCCACCAGTTCCAACAGTGGATGGTAGCAGCTGCTACCTTTCAAAAATCACATCCCAGTATATTGCCCAAAAGAAAGTTTTGTTCAGGCGCAAAGGTATCGATGTAAAGGCAGTGTAACACACAGACTCTTGCGCAGATTGTATATGGAAGGGAATGCAGCGAATGTCCACTTCACTCATGATGAGGTGACCACACAGCCAAAATATTCAACAAAGCAAGGACAGGAGAGTGTTTAGATTGTGTAACAAGTTGAAGCTAATGAACTGTTTGTCGTGTATTTATTAGCTGTTTCTCATGTAGGCCTACATGCTTTTGAATAATATGTTAATGAATTGTTTGTAGCGTACTCGTAACTGTTTGTCGTATACAAATATAATTTCTTGACTTTTTAATCCATGTTTACCACTCGTGTGTTAAGTGTAAGCTTCGTAAAGACACATTTGACCCGAATGTGGCCTTTGCTGTATTTTTGTTCACTAAACTGCGAATTTTCTGTCTGTTTGTTTCTATTATCCTACAATTTGTAACCAGTCGGTTTTTTGGTTTTGTTTGCTTTCTGTCTCTTTCTTTCTTTCTTGTTTGTTTGTTTGTTAACAGAGCAATAACAATATGAATCAAAACAGGTAGAATGTTGGGTAACACGTTAGGGGAGTGGGCATTTACCTTCTACCGGCAGTCAGACTGATTTTCACTTCACTTGTTTTGTGACAGATTGTGCCCATCTGAAGAAAAAAGGTTTATATGTCATTGGGTTGCCAATTTTGTTGCAGCTAAATCATGTACTTGCTCAATGTCAGTCGATGTACTCGTCCACAGTTTATATAATATGTTGTTCTGTACTGTCTTTCCGTCTGTTCAAAATAAACACCAGAACCATTGGCATCCGTTCACGATTACTGTAAGTGTTGGAATTTGTCTCTGTCCCCTGTCACCTCTCTTTTCTTTGTCTCTTTCGTTCTCCCCCCCCCCCCCCCCCCTCTAAAAATTCCCTCCCCGGGCCTCATCCTCACTTACCCTCTCCCTCCTTCCTCTTTTTCTCTCTTCCTCGGTTTCTTCCCCCCTTTTTTTTCCTTGAACGATCGAAACAAACGAATTACAGGAGTAATATGTAGGACGGATGCTTATCATTTTAGTTGAAAGGAATGTTTTGATTCTTCGTATTGATCACAGGACAGGTCTTGTGGAAAATATTCCATTCATATATGTTTTGACCTCTCGTTTTGTTATTTATGGAGGGATGAGAAGGGGGAGGGGCTCAGGAAAGTTCGTGATTGGGATGGAAAGAAATAGATTGAATTAGAATAAGTGTTCTGCCTTTTTATGTACACAAAAAATTCAGTCATCCCCTTATTTTCCATCGACACGAACACACAAATAACATCATGACTTCGTGGACAGGAATGGGTTCTCAGTTTCCACGGGTCAGCTAAAGCATTTAAGAATTGTCAACCGGTTAAATTTCTGGGTAAGAGAATTCAGAGATTGTTGAATCTCACTTCTCTTTCTTTACCCCCACTGCTAATAATGTCAAGCTTGTGAACGAGTATTAACGTATAGTAACAGACTATCATTCAGATCATGCTTTTGTTTGTTCGTTCGTTTGTTTTTTTTAACTTCAGTTCTGTCATTTGGCTTTTCTTGCTTCCATGTTACAACTCCATGAACCAGAAATTGTAAACACCACACAGATTCCAGAACCGACAGCAAAAACAAGCGATGAAGGTGTTAGTCGCAACAAATCCTGGATTCCACGGTTAGGGTAGATGTGACTGTCCCAACTCCTTTGTTGTTGTTTTAAAAATCATGTCAACATGGCAGCTTAAACTCGTGTGTTCGGTGTCTCCAACAATCGCTGTATATTTTGTGTAGAATCAGAACTAACACAGACTTGCCTGTTGTTGGTGCAACCTTCAAACTAACAAAGCTATGACTTGCATTTTAGAACCAAAGGTAGTGAAGACGTGCACCATATTTTCGAGTAGATTCGAAACTAATACGTATTGTGATGGAAGAAATTAAGCTAATGAAGACTTGCAGAGCATTTTGGTGTCGAACCAAAAAAATGAAGACCTGCTGTACATTTCAGAGTACGACCATATCTAATGAACAGCTGCTGTGGATTTTTATTTCAGAAAATACAAACTAATCCAGGCGTGCTGTGCATATTTGTGTAGAGTGAAGTTTACTAACGACTTGCTGTGCATTTTGCTGTAGAATCAAAACTAGCGAAGACTTTTGCCTCCTGCGGTGGTGTCAAAACTAATAAAGAAAGGTACGTAAAAAAATGATGGTGAGTTTGAGCTCCTTCGTGTTTGTGTGTTGTGTTGCGGTGTGCGTGCATGCGTGCGTGCGAGCGTGCGTGCGTGGTGTGGTGTGTATATCAAACTTACGGAAAACATAAGTGCGATACATTGCGGACTCAGTGATTCCGATTTTGTGCTTTTGCTCTTATTTCATCATTGTCCGCCTTTCACGCTTTTTATCATCGCCATTTTCTTTGACTGGAAAGAAACTGTGTCATGGGGTACGGATGGAGGTTGGTGTGGTGATGGAGTAAAGGTAAGGGTGAAGGAATACGGAGAAAGGGTGAAAATGGTGGCTCCCACACAGACCAGGAACATACAGGCAGAGCCTAGTCATTTCTTTAACGTACATGAAAGAAGAGATATTAAGGAGAAAACATTACTGAGAAGACACAAAATGAAATATTATAGATCACACAGTGATCGGTAATACAACAGCGGAATACTCTCAGTGGTAGATATGAAATGAGAATATTTTTTCCAGCTAAAAGACCTACTTGTTCTTCAGGAAGAATCTTTTCTGCTTGTGGTTAAAGTCTGTCGAGTATGATCTTCAGCATGACTTCACTGGAGTGGCTGACGAGGCGGATCGTCTGATAATTCTGACACAGCCGAAGGTTGCCATTCTCTGGGAGTGTAAATTGGTTTTACTGAGATAGTCCGCTATGTTTCTTCCATGGCTTTCTTCGTGCTCTTTTGTCTTATTGTTGATTTTCGTGTGTGTGTGCGTGTGTGTGTGTTATTTTCTTTTTTTTTTTTTTTTACACAGCAGCCGCCTTATTGGATTGTAATTTCTTTACTCTGTCTCTCACTGTTGGTTACACTCTGCTTCTCTATGCTTTTTGTGGTTCTTTTTGCTCTTCTGTTCTCTTCTTTGGCAACACAGGTCAAGGATCTTTGCACTGACTCAGGGGATTGTTAATTCAACGACGCCTGCCAAGAACCTCATTTGTAGTTTCTATCATCGATGAATGTTGTAGTCAGTGTTTCTACATCTGCATCGTTGTGACCAAGGGCAGTCAGTAGTGTGAATTGTTCCTCTGACATTGCCCGGAATGGTCAGCCAACCCAGGGTTCTTCAGGAATTTAGGTCAAACCCGAGTCTTGTGTTCTTCACTGTGTTGATTTTTTTTCCCTAGCAGATCGCTTCCATCGTCTGTTCCTGAAGATGTTCACATTGGAACGGAAGTGTTTCTTAGTCAAGATGTAGTCAGGCTGGTTGTGATGTTCATCGTGTGGGCTGTGCCAGGTTAGTCTTCTGGACGCTTTGTGGGCACCATACATGTTTGCCAACATGATATCTGTGTATTGCAGAAGTGTCCACAAATGTCTGGTCAGCTGGTTGTTGCATTCTCTCCAACTTTGGATTCCAGTCTCCCATCATCAGCAATATGTCTTTCTCAGGTGTTTGGTTGAGAACCTCCTGTAGCTGATCGTAAAATGTCTAAGCCGGACTGTCTTCGTAATGTGAGGTTGGGACATAAGCTTGAATGATGATTATGGTAACGATTGTTGCCCTTAGTCAGATGGTGCTAAGTTGGCTGGAGATTGGGGGCCGACCAGTCACAATGTTCACGATGTTCTTGTGAACAAAGTAGCCAACGCCACGTTCATGTTTGCCCTCTCAGCCGCCGAAGTAGATCTTGTGTCCACCTTAAGAAAGAGCTTCTCAAAAAAAAAAAAAAAAAAAAAAAATCCAGCGAACTTCACCTAATCCCAGTATGTTCCAGAGGTCCGTTTTGATTTCATGGGTGAAGGATTTTTTTTTTTTTTTCTGTGATATTCAAAGTTTCGAGATTTCAAGCTCCTATAACGTTGTTTCCTCTGCAACGTAGCTTACTCTTTTGAATATCAGTGGCATACTTTGCACCTACACAACGCTGGCACGCAACGGGATTGCGGGTGGGGTGGTGGTGGTGACGTAGTCCCTGTTGACCTAGCGACGATCAATCTGGTATGAGATGTGGTTGAGTTCCTTTGATATGGTGGCTGGTGGGCACGTTACGATCTGGCGGAGGCCAGCCCTCTAGCTCTCCACATGGATCATTTTGGTCTGCCTCCCCACGTGTGACAAGTGGTAATGACCTTTCACGGTTACCACTATCAAAGCAGTCATATGTCTGACTTGACCTAAATCTCCCCAACGAGCTGAACTAAAATCGGTTCTAGGGTTTTCATGTGATCTTGCTGGAAGACCGACAAACAAACAGAAACATAGCCCCCTTGGCGGAGGCATTTAAATCTTTTGTAGTGAAGATCAAGAACTTGTGCTCACGTGGTGAAACAGCATATCTGTCACTCCAAACTACATGCTGCTCGCAGCGCCAGGAAAGAACTGCACTGGAACTTCTTTCCATTGAAGAAAAGTCCGGAGCATTCTTGTATGCTTTTCATTTGAAATGTGCTAACAGCGACAACAAAAACAAACAAAATGTGCACGCACGAACTGAAATACTTTAGAGACTGGGGCGACATCTGGTGTTGAATAAGCGACACGAAAGAGTCAACCAATGCAGAATAGCATCAATACGGTTGGTATGGAAAACATGTTCTTCCTGTAAGATTTCCTTTTCGATTCCACGTAGCTGAGGATCCAGCAGAGCTTGCCCCAAGAAAACGATTTCATTTCTTTATTCATGTGCTTGCTTGCTTATTTACTTATTCATTTACTTACTATTTTCTCACTTAATGTCCTCTTTCTTCTTGTTTAATTTTACTGCAAAAAGATAAGTACATGAAGCATCTCAGACTCTCTTTTGTAAGGCAGTGAAACTACGAACTTACATTTAAATAAACAGACATGACACCCTTCAACAACGTGTTCCAAACGTCACAATAAGTTTTTTGTCTCTCTCTGTTCTAAATAGCATAATGTTTCAGTTTCAAGTTATTTTGGCGGGAGTTTCTCATTGGGTATATTGCTTCCATGGCCTGTCTTTTTATAAAGAATATCAACACAAACTAAATCCTTTATTTCTAAATCTTTACACACAGACCTATATCTTTCTCGGTTTTAATACTTATTTAATATTTGTAATTCCTATTTATCATTTTAATACTTATTAAAAAAAATACTTCCATACTTCTTCGTTTCTGTATGAACATTGTTATTTACTGTTTGTAATTCATATGTATCATTTCAATACTTATTGGCTACTCCCATACTTATTCGTTTCTGTATGACCACACCACCCAGAGAGTTCATCACAGAGGAAGATGGAGTGGTGTGCGGGCGGATGGAGTGCGATGACGACGATCGTGCGTGCCTGCAGAACAAGACCAAGACCATCGCATGGCAGTTCCTAGCCATCCCTACTGTGGAGTTTGTCAGGGAGCCCACCAACCTGCTCAACATCCGCACCGTCGCCTACTCCATCTACCCCAACCTGCACCTGCGCATTTCCTCAGGGAACGAGAGAGGCTTGTTCGATGCCGTGGTGAAAGGGGATAGTGGTAAGATGCCTTGACATTGGTGGACGTGGGCGTGAGAAAGTAATTGGGGGGGGGGACAAACATACAGACAAAGACAGAGGGTAGGACAGATAAAAGCTAAAGGTATTTAGTAGCTTAAATAGGAGTGCTGCTTATTACATTCAGCCTTTTGAACAGAGAACATAAAGCGCTGTGTGTGTGTGTGTGTGTGTGTGTGTGTGTGTGTGTGTGTGTGTGTGACGAGTGAGAGAGAGAGGGGGAAGGGAGTGTGTGTGTATGTGTGTGTGTTTGTGAGCTAGAGAGAGAGAGAGAGGGGGGATGTGAGGGAGGGAGGGAGGGCGTGTGCGTGTGTGTGTGTGTGTGTGTGCATGCGCGTGTGCGTCTGTGTTACAAACTGCTTTGCAATATAATAAATCATGCGTGTGTGTGTGTGTTTCAGCTGCTCTGCGTCTTCTGAAGCCCGTGAGGGGGCCGGCAGAGATGGATCTGACATTGATTCTGGAGAACAGGGACTTTTCCGATCAACTGGTCATCTCACGACACGTCACGTACGTCAAGATCTACGTGTCAGAGTACCACATGTAGCGCTCAGAACAAAGACATACCATGTATTCCTAAGCCAGTGCGTCACGCGTAGTGCAACCCAAAAAGATACGGTTGAGAATTGGACAGCTTACCGTTGTGTCCTTCTGGAACGATCCTGATACATTTTCAGGCTCTCACTATGATAGACCTTCGTTTAAAGTGGCACGAGTCCCCAGTTAATGCTATCATTCTGTGTGCCAGAGCTTTGCATGGTATGGTATTATGCCGTGGCCAGCTAGACATTGGACAGCTATGATTGACTAGCTCAGACCCATGCAAGACACTGATGTTGCTGTGTGAATATCAAGTGGCACTACAAAGATGTATCTGTCTTCAATCCAATGGCAGGATTCTCGTCAACTAACGTTGTCTCCGTAAGCATGCCTTGTTACTGTAAAGTTTTAGCGGCAAGTGTTGAAAATATCACTCCAGTAAAGCGATCGTGATCATATTGCGCAGTCTGAATGTTAAAACAGCAGTTACCATACACTACACTGCATTTTCAGTGGGGAACTGCAGGCTTTTCTGTGCACAATCATGGTATGGCAAACCACCTGTGGCAATAGGCTTTTTGTGTGTCAACATCATCATCAATGCCATTGTCATCACATATACCCAGATAACCAATGAAGGCATGACATTCAGGTTTTGATCATAGTGTATGTTTCATCGCAAGTAGGTTTAAAAAGAATTTTTGTCAAGCTGTTTTTAAAAAATGGGGCACAACTTACTAGGCGTGCCTGAATCATCAGCTGTGCAAATGAAATTGGTCTCACCTGGACTTTTTCTTTTTCTTTTTTTCGGGGGGGGGGGGGGGGGGTGCTTAGGGGGTGTAAAGGGGGAGATGGGGTGGGTGAAGGAGTGAGAGGGGATGGGATCGAGTGTGAAGTATGTATGTGGGTTTTTTCTTTTTTTTTTCTGTCATTACTATGTCACCTACAAATCACGTTTAGGTGCCGACCACACAAGCAGACTTGTTTCACTGGATGAATATCTACTGAACTGTTTTTGTTTTTTTCCCTCCAAAATCATCTCAGTGACAGACAGAGTGGCAAACAAGGGAAAAACAAAAAAAGGAAAATAAAATTGAAAAAAAAAATGCATCTTGGTCCACAATCTTCTGCCTTCGTGCAGAACATAACAATAACGAGTCATCCAATTTATCAGTATCGAGTACCACGACTTCAAGTGAATTAATCTGCACAATTTCAAGTATTATTAGTGCAACAGACATTCAAAGACAAAGGTGATGGAATAGGTGATAAAGGCAGAAGACGACAGTCAAGAAAATCAGAGAGAGAGAGAGAGAGAGAGAGAGAGAGAGAGAGAGAGAGAGAGGAGACATACCTAGCACACAACTTCCACAAGGAGGTGATACAATTTGGATGGAGAGTGTTCCTAACACCCCATATGGCATAAATCAGAGGTAGACCAATGACAGATGCATCAATTTACAGACACTTTATGAAATGCAAGAGTTCAGTTGTTGCTGCTGGAGCAACGCCCTTACTGAAATTTAAAATATTTTCATTGTAGGATTCAATGACAAAGTACATGAAGTTATGCAAATGAGTTACTTTGATCAGTTTACTCTGGTTTACACAGACTTTCTCACACGCAGAAAAATAATCTGCATGAATTATACAGACTTGATAACTGTAGAGATTGCCGTTGGATGAATGCCAGTTGAACAAGACCTGAATGGTTGTGATTCTTTCTCCACTGTTATTTTACAGTTCCTTTTGATCTTCTTTATGTGCTTAAGTTTTAAAACATTGAAAGAGATTTTTAAATTTCTTGTTATTTACAAGAAGCACACTATGCATGTGTTGGGTGTTGGATTATTTTGTGTGTGTATGAAATAAAAGCTTCACAACTGTGTAAGGGCATGTACAACAAATGTTTGTCTTGGGATGGTAAAACTTTGAAGAGAGAAAGTGTATGTGTGTATGTGTATTTCCCTACAGCTTGACATAAGCAGATGTTAAAAATCATAACTCAAATTCATTTTAGAATATTCAACAGTCAAGTGGACTCTAAACAAATGTCTTTGGTGAGAAAGTGTGTGTGTGTGTGTGTGTGTGTGTGTGTGTGTGTGTGCGTGTGTGTGTGTGTTGTGTGTGAAGGAATTGCTAGCTTGCTCTTGTTTTCCTCCACAACTAGTTAGTTCAACATATTCTTCTTTGGTCATTTAGGGAAATTATCTCTCTTACAAGATCCAAGTAAAGGCTGTTCTGCACATTTCTTTGCCACTGCCAGCACCTATGTGACTGACAATGCTTAGCAGAGTTGACCACTGTGACTGTTGACAACTTTTGATCCCCCTTGTATCCTTAGATAGATCCTAAAGCATAGCTTCAAAGATTTTCCCCTATATTTCATACTCTTTAAAAAGCAATTTTTTTTTTTTCAAAAATTTATTTACTTACAAAGCTTTCTTCTCACTTTTCTTTTCTACCCTTCGCTGGCTACTTTGGACTGCCATTGGATTCTGATTTTGAACCCTTGGTGGTGAGAATGCCGAATTTTATAGACAGTGCTATATCTTCATTTGATTATGCCTAGGGAGGGCCAACACGATCAGCTGTATCTCACTGATGGGTCCAAATCAGTGGATGAAAAGATTCTGAACGTGTCTGTTAGAAAAATGGACCGTGATAGTCCACTTACGCTGCAACTGAAGGATTTTACATTTGTAATCTAATGCCCTTATTCTTTTATTCCTGTTTTCTTACTTTCACCCCCCCCCCCCCCTTCCTTTTTCTTTAATGCCAAGTCATTGTTGTGATGATGCAGGAATTGTTAGCCTGCAGTTGTTTTCCCCAATGACTATTACAGTGAAGGTGGCATGATAAGACATCTTCCTGTTTGAGTACTCTCACTAGCTTCATTGTTGTTCCAAAGGAGGGGGGCAGGGGGTCGGTGGATCAGCAGGACCAGCACATGACAGATGCTTCTCTCTGTGAAGAGCTCATCAGGCCTGTTTCTGGATCCTGGTTCCATGCTGGGTTAGAAACACTGTCATATAAACAAAAGCAAACTCTTGAAAATTGCGTAGATCCTCATACACGCATGACCAGTGTTTCCCAAACAGAGAGACAAAGAAACAAGAGTGCTCAGTGAATATCTATGCAAAGGCATGTGTTCATGCCTCTTAGCAGCATGGGGAAAAGAATTTGCATCTGCTGTTTACTGTAACCAAGGCAGAATTGTTGATTTTTAAATGTTTCTATTTTTCTTTGAAAAAAAAAAAAAAAAAGAAAATGTGTGTGTGTGTGTGTGTGTGTGTGTGTGTGTGAGAGAGAGAGAGAGAGAGAGAGAGAGAGAGAGAGAGTAATTAATCATTTTTAACAATGATGACAAACCTGTTTGTCCCAATTTTGGTTTATCTAATTTTTTTTTTCTTCTCCCATATGATTTGTGTCTACCATTTTAATATATGTAGGAGATTTAGATCTTCAAGCATAGGTGAGACCAAACTTGCACACACACATGTATACATCTCTTTCTCTCTCTCTCTTTTTTATCCCACCATTAAGGCAGCCATACGCCAATTTCGGGGAAGGTGCATGCTATGTGTAACCTGTCATCCATACCAATGGTCAAACTGGACTTCTCTTCCGAAAGTTTGTGATGAGATTTTACATGTGTGCAAGATGTTCTGCGTGCATTCACACATGGAACCTCAGTTTATAGTCTCATTTGAAGGACTGTGAGGGAAATGGAGTCAGAACCAGTGTTAACTCTGAGGGAAAAAGCCCCCTGATCTGAAACAGCCCGGCGGAGATTTAAACCTGCAACCCCAGAATCACCAAGATTACAAGTTTGGCGCTCTACCACTGAGCTATTCCTGCCCCCTTCTTTAACCCTCAATAATGATAATTTGACTTGACATGCATACAAGCATGCGAGCAAGAGCAAGCAAGCACACACACACACACACACACACACACACACACACACACACAACGCACACACACACACGCACACATGCACTCACACAGACACCCACAACTGAAACATGAATTTTATGGGCATTTAGATGCCACTCTGTTCACAACTTTACACACTCTGTTCACAATTTTACACACTCTGTTCACAACTTTACACACTCTTTCTGTGTCATATGCAATTCACTGAAACAGCTTTGGGAAAAACCGAACACACAAGCACTACAATTTAACTTCATTCTTTTCTGTCTTGGTTGCTATGTTTGTGCTTGAGATGAAAATGTGTTCTTGATCCGAGACAGAAATGCCAAATGTTTGCGAGAAAAACATATTTGCTTACTAACAAATCTGCAAAAATTTCAATTGACAAATGTCACATGATTGGTCTTTGTAAAAGTTGCACCCAGACAAATAAAAACAAAAAAACAAACAAAAAACAATGACAACAAAACCAGCGACAACAGCAACAACTACTGATAATTATAACACTAAAGAAGAACAAAAGATTATCATTATGACAAGTTTCATCAAAACAATGATACTGTTGTGTTTGAAACTATTTGGTAACATAAACAGTAAATTGGTATCACATTCAAATTTGATCCTTAAAAACCTACATGAAATCTGAGTGCGGTCCTTTCTGAAACAGGCAAATATGTAAACACCCCGACTGAATCATGCAGGCTTGTGTCAATGTCCATGACTGTCTTTATGCCCGAGTAAAGAAAATGCTTAATGAGCATGCACATAAGTATACATGCCTATGTATATAGCTGGTGACAATCATAATCATCACAAATCATATTTTGGCAGTTTTTCCAGTCCATCTGTTCAGGAATATTTCATTCATTTTTACAAAATGTTTACAAATGCATTAGATTCATCATTGTGGGCAAAACAGCAGTTTCTGAAAACATGACTCCTTAACTCTGTGACATCTTAGGACAGGAAAAACATGCAAGTCCAGGTTCATGCCAGCATGAAACAGGCCACCACATGAATCTTGCTGCTCTTCTATGGGGAAGAAAACCGTGAATTCTCACATTCAAATATCCTTCAAAACGATGGCACTGTTTGGAACTCTCCAAGAAACGTAACGATCTGCACATATATATATATATATATATATACATATGTATATATATATATATATATACATATATACCTACCTATCAATAAAAATCCGCTGCATGCAGTATCATTGATAACAACATGGCAACATTGTATTATCATGAAAGTATACATTAACTCAAAAACTAAGGAAAAGAGTATTCATTTCAGAATAACTTTTAAGTATCGCATAAAAACACAGAAGAATCTGAAAAAAAAAAAATATCAGAAAGAAATGGCACAGAAAAAGATGAATTGCTGCGAAAAAAAAAAATTCTGTTTGAAGATTACAAATCAACAGAACATTTTTCCTTTTAAGGCAGCCAGCAAGTCTCTTTTGAAAGATCTATCAAACAAAAAGAATTTTGACATCCCCTCATGATGTTTTTCACAACATTAAAGATTACGCTTATCACACACAACTGAAAGCGCCTCAAAAAACATTTTCTTTTCGCTTTTCTTAAATTTGCAGTTCTTAATTCATGAATCACTGAGTGGTCGATTTGACCCCAAACACCTTCCAGAGTGCTGCTTTCCTTTCACTTTCACATACTCACTGTTCCTGAATAACTGCTGATGTATATGACTACAAATTCAAATGTGTGCTTGCAATGTTGGGGCAAAAAAAGGTCAAGTCATATGCTGATCCATACTCATGCTTGATGAGTTAATACACACACCAAGCCATCCGTATCAAAGATGGTGGTAACACCAAGCCATTCGTATCAAAGATGGTGGTAACACCAAGCCATTCGTATCAAAGATGGTGGTAACACCCAGTCATTCGTATCAAAGACGGTGGTAACACCAAGCCATTCGTATCAAAGATGGTGGTAACAAATGCCTCCTGTCCTACCTTGACCAATTTTTTTTTACCTCCCTTCAAAATGTTTCTCTGTGCCACCGGCTCCAGTGACAGCAAAAGCTTGTCATAGCAAATTATTGCTCAAATGACTAGCTCAACTGGCTCTGGTTGCAACAGAAGCTTACAATATCAAACTATTCTTTGAGCGGCTAGCTCCATTCATAATGAAAGCCTGTCATTCTATTCTTGGCATTATTTGCTCCAGCTGTAATGAATTCCTGTCATGTTAAACAGTTCTTTTATGTCACTAGGCCTGGTTGAAACTGTCCTTTTTATCACTAATTCTGGCTGTAACAAAAATCTGTTATATTCAAATGTTCTTTGGAACATCAATTCATGTTGTAACAAAAGCTTGTTAAACTATAAAGTACTCTCTGAAACATTAGTTCCTCTTGTGACAAAAGTCTGTCACATCAAACTGTTCTTTGAAAGGTTGGTTCACGTTCTAATAAACGCCTGTTAATCTATATATCAAACTGTTGTTTGTGTAACTAGCTCTGGATATTCTTAAAGCCTGTTATATAAAACCGTTCTTCAAGTCATTAGCCCCAGTTACAATAACAAAAGCCTGTTTCATCAAACTAACTCGAGTAAAACAAAAAATATGCTACATGCCAAAGTGTGTTTTGTGTCATTAGTTCCAGTCGTGAGAAAAGCCTCTTATATCAAATTATTATTCATATCACTAGCTCTGACTTTATTAAAACTGAAAGCCTCTTTTATCAAATTATTAGTTATATAACTAGCTGACTTTATAAAACTGAAAGCCTGTAACATCAAATTGTTCTCAGCATCACTAGTTCAGGTTCTAACAGAAGCCTGTCCCCCCCCCCCCCCCCCCCCCCCCCTGTTCGAGTCATTCACTCCACTTATAACAGCCTGTTAATGACTGACTTCATCATACCTTCGATACAAACGGCTTGGACAATACTACGACCACAGCATTTTCGCAGCACTCACTCTAAGGCATCATTCGAAGAGCTCCATCTAATCGTATCACTTCTCCATTCAGCAGGGGGTTCTCCACAATACTTTGCACAAGGTGAGCATACTCGTCCGGGTTTCCCAGGCGACTAGGATTGGGGATGGTACTGGCCAGGAATGTGCGCACTTTCTCCGGAAGAGCAGCCAACAGAGGCGTGTCAAAAAGACCTGTAGGGATACACGTGAAGTGAGGATAACAAAGAGATCCAAGGTGCAGCTAGATAAGATTCAATGTTCACTTATAACAAAACTTGCTCAGAAGACAAAGGCTACAAAGGTCTTGCAGCATAATGATGCTTAACATACCTACCAATCAGCGAGCAGTTCTGAGTCAGCCATCGTTCACTTTAATATATTTTCATGCAACCTGTTTTGATCAGATACACATAAAAAATGCTGTAATTCAAGTTAAACTAACAGGGGAAAAAAAAAGCTGACAGATTTCTTTTCCTGCAGATATTTGTTTCAACCAAGAATGTCTCTCTCTCACATGAACGCCAGCTGCCTACTAATGGTTTGGGTCTTGTGGTATTGAATGCATGTGCTTGACAACATTGTCCAGGTCATAACACACATCAACAATGAATCCTCTTTCTGTAAACCTCTTAAGTTTTTCCCTTGTTTCCTTCTGATTTCAGAAATTGAAAATTGTGTAACATCCTCAGAGACAGTGTGCCCAGCATCTCAAATTTTGCCCACTGCAACTAAGTATCCTCTCTGTGATGCTGTCATGGTCTTCCACTCTAATGGGGCTCATACACATCTTAGTTTCATGCATCTTCTTCTAAGCTGTTGTCACCATGCTGTCACAAAAATGCCATTTTACAAAACTCAGATCTGGTGCATGGAGAGCACAGTTACCCTAATGTATTCCATGAACCACTGTTGATTTCCATTAAAAAAAAAAAACAACAACAAAGAAATAAATACACAAACAAAAACAAGAAACAAACGCAAGAAACAAACACACACAAAAAATCCCTGTTAGCAAAGCATATTCCCACTTCTATCATCTGTCCGTGTGGACACACCACCTGCTGAGAACACGGAAAGTAACCTTTTCATCTAGACCTGGAGACGCATATGACACCATTCACTTTCAAAACAGTTCAGCCTGAATGAATCTACTTTGTGTGTCCTACATACACCAACAGTGGTTTATCTCAACCACTGCCTGCCACCTGTACACTGAACACACACAGAGCTGACATACCTGGCGCTATGGTGCACACCCGTATCCCCTGACTGGCCAGGTCCCTGGCGATGGGGAGGGTCATACCCACAATGGCTCCTTTGCTGGCAGAGTATGCTGCCTGTCCCATCTGACCATCGAAGGCTGCCACACTGGCTGTGTTGACAATCACGCCTCGCTGATTATCTGCACTGGGCTCGTTTTTACCCATCAGACCTGCTGCCAGGCGGATGACATTGAAGGTGCCAACTGCGTTTACCTGCACGACAAATTCTTTTTTTTTTACAGAATACAGAATATTTCCAATGAAAGGGAAAAACATTTTTAAGTTAATACTGATTCTGATTCTCTCTCTCTCTCTCTCTCATCAAACACACACACACACACACACACACAAACACCACTTTCTCTCTCCATGTTTCAAACTATCAATAGTTTCCTTCCTACCAATACTTCACAGTGACCAATTTCACTGATGCCTTTACAACAACAGTAAGTTATGACAACCGGAGATAAATAGAACTCACTCTTCATGCAAACTCAGCTGCAGAAAATAAAATCATTTGATCAACAAATGACCCTGTGCACAAAAGATTCAGGCCAATGACACACTGGACTTTTGAAACAGGAGTCAGCTTGTAAAGTTACGCTTTCTTTGACTGAAACAGGTTTATGATGAAAAGAAAAATTTGCTTATTTCTGCAAAACATGTTTTATGAACGTGGCACCTCGAGCCAATCAATAGTGCCACCATTCAACAAGTCAAACTGTTGCAAATAAAAATCAAATAACTGACAAGACAAGCTCGCCAAAAAGAAAAAGAAAAGAAAACAAAAAAATCTAACATTGTAAAAACTGTTCAAAGGGCACAACTCTTCTTCAGGTTAGTTTTATGATCAGAGCCCAGCTGACAACACGAAGCCTTTCTAAGGCTTCACCACCAGCAGGAAAACAAGGGCCTCAAAACAAAAATGACACACACACACACACACACACACACACACACACACACACACACACACACACACACACATACATACACACACACACACACACACACACACACTCATCACACACACACACAACACACTCACACACACACACACTCACACCACACACACACACACACATACCATACACACACACACACACACACACACACATATATATATATATATAAATAAATAAATAAATAAATAAATTTGAGTGTGTGCTGAACACTTTAGTAGCGGGGAAAACAAGTGCAAGCTAACAATTCCTCCATCGTTACATTAATGACCTGGCAAACATTTGACAGGGGAGAAAATGAGAATGAAAAGTCAGGGAAACATATCATAAATACAAAATCCGACACTAGCAGCCTATGGGGACCATTGTAACCCATCTTGAAGGCAGAACTATTCATACTGCCTGCTCCAAGGTCTAACATCTGGCTGGATTGGACTTGTCAGGGAGGTACATCTATAATCATATATATTATACATTAATTATTCATATGATTCCTAGATTACTGAGATCATGAAGGTATGATGTCATAAAGACTGATAAATCAAAGCCATGCATAGGGCTCCAGCTATTCTGATGATTTTTCATCCCCAGTCACAAAAAAAAGAAAAGAAAAGAGTTTAAAAAAAGTGAAAAATCAATGAAAACCATTAAAAACCCAAACCCCAAACAAACCACAACACAGCAATCAATAAGGGCATACAGACACTGAAGAACTGCACCGCCAGTATCCACTCATAACTGTACACATGTACAGTCTCATCGCCTAGTGACCAGATGACCAAACAAAAAAAACAAAAAACAAAACAAAACAAAAAAAAAGACCTTTTATAAACAGTGACCAGACAAGAAAAAAAAATCCAGAACAAAAATAAAAGAATGGGCCGCAGGAGTGAAAACATAGCAGACAACACCAAAAGCAGACTACTTCCTCCATTCCCCGCCCCTGACACCCCCCCCCCCCCTAAAAAAAAAACAAAAAGAAAAAAAAAAACAGAAAAAAAAACACACAAAAAAAAACAAAAGCCAGAGTGCCAGAATGTCAGGAGAAAGGAAATGACTAACACAGACATTCTGGGAGGTTGAGGACACAGTTCTGTGCTCAATGAGCCTCCAGCATCTCAAGAAAGACAAAATGCCTCACACTTTGGCAGTAACAGATGAGGGGACACAAAGAATGGAGCAGAAAACAACTTCTATCCATGATTCAACCATAGACATGTCTCACATTGATGACACGGGCAAAGTCTTCCAGCAAATGAGGCTTGTCCTTGTTGAAGTTGTAGGTCTTGTAAGCTACCCCGACACCCGCACAGTTGACGGCCACGTCCAGACGCCCAAACTTCTCCTGGGCGACCGCTAGGGCTTGTTTGACATCGGCTTCTGATGTTACCTGTTATCACCAAAGCGACAGTGATAGGTGTCAACACACTCTGAAGTCGATGAACAGTAACACTGTAAACGCATTATGAAATCATTCTATAAACCCTACACTCACGGCAAGTATATTCTGAATTATCATTGTATACTGTGAATTCATTACGAACAGACCTGGAACTCACTATGAATACATGGAGGTTCTCTGATCTCAATTTGGATGCTCTGGGGAAAAAAAAGTTATTCTGATTGCATATCGAATGATAAGTGTGTGTGTGTCAGTGTGTGTGCGTGAGTGTGTGTGTGTGTGTGTGTGTGTGTGTGTGTGTGTGTGTGTGTGTGTGTGTGTGTGTGTGTGTGAGAGAGAGAGAGAGAGTGAGAGACAGACAGACAGGAGAGACTGAGATAGAGAGTAGAGAGAGAGAGAGAGAGAGAGAGAGAGAGAGAGAGAGAGAGAGAGAGAGAGAATGGAATTAGAGTGACAAAGGCACATTTATTTGCTAAACATGCATGAATGCTGGCAAAGTTACTTGCTGCTAGAGTGGTGAACAGCAAACAAGCCATAATCAAAAACAAACATTAAACTCGCTTGCTGCACTGGAATCACAGCTGTTCCTTTCAATTCATCTTGTCTTTGATCTGTCTCTGAACAACAGACTCACGTCAGTGGGAGCAAAAACGCAGCTGTCTCCCAAAGACTTTGCCACGTCCTGGCCACTGGAGTTGGGAAGGTCGCACAGAACCACTCTCGCTCCCTGGCGAACAAAACGTTCGGCTGTGGCCCGGCCCAGCCCGGAAGCAGCCCCCGTCACCAGACCAACTAAACCCTAAAACAAAAAAAAATTTGAAAGAAAAAAAAAAACCCATAAATTTTTTAAAAATTAAAAGAAAAAAAAATGAGGCAATACAAAAAGATAAAACAATAAACCAATATGATATCTCCATAATCTAGATTCACTTATCACCATTAAGCATTAGCAAGCACAGAGAAAAAATACAGGTGTGCAGAAGATGGGGCATCAAAAGACTCTTAATAATGGCATTTTACAGGACACGAACCCTGTCCATGTATGCGCGTATGCATGCAAGTGTGTGTGTGTGTGTGTGTGTGTGTTAACTGTTATGTATGAGTATGAAAGCTTGCACACATGCATGTATTCTATCAAGTTCGCTTTTTTTCCCCTCATATCAGGGTAATAGTTACTAAAAGTTGGCTGATCATTTTGGGAGGCAGGTCAAGGGTATTTGGCTGGTTGGGATAACTTACCACCTCAGCTAAATTATTATTATAAAGAGCAATTATATACCTAATCAACTGACTGCCCTAGGCATTTTACAGTACACAAGTACACACATCAAATTACAAGCCAAATAAATTTGAAGAGGCGATTCACAAAACGTACCACACAGACACAGGCTTGCTCCATATCCACGCTTTACTAAGTAACTGCAAACCAGCCTCGCGCTCTCAAACTCTCTCAAAACTCATCATCAAGCTCTCAAACAAACAACTGCTGTCAGATGAATAAACACAGGTATCCAAACACATTAAAATACACCTGAAAACAACATGAACATGTATTTGTATGTATCAGTCTGACGGGGAAAAAAAAAGTTTTCAAGTTTGATTTCAAAGATGGCAGACAGGCAGAAGATATGAGTTGATGTGTTGAGACTGTTTCACATAAAAAAAATGGCCTCGACTGATAAAAAAAAAAAAAAAAAAAAAAAAAAGGCTGACCAAACATTTTGGTCAAATCAAAGCAAATGGAACAAACAATTTAACCAGCCAGTTAGAAAACATTTTGGTCATTGCTTTCTTATTTGCATTTTTGGTCATTGTTTTCATATCTGATGTTCAGTGGAGATGATTCCAAACCAAGACAGTTTCCTTTTGAAGTGTGAAGATGCATATGTCTAAATCATGTTATACTAAACACACACATTAAACTGATCTACCCCACCCCCCTCCACCACTCTCCCCCATCCCTTTTCTTTTAAAATCTTATTTCAAGACCTATTCATGATGCTGAAATAACATCTGTGTATGTGCTTTTTTTTTTTTGGGGGGGGGGGGGAGATAGAATATAGCTCCAGTAAATTAACTTTGTAAATACTTAGTAAACACTATCTTACCTGCATGCTTATGAAATGTACAGAAACTCCTTTACACAAAATGTGAAAAATCTCCTTGACTACACACTTCTTTCTCTTAGTCTTACAAGTTACAGCTTTGGCAACAGAGAGAGAAAGCTATCTGCACCTGGATGGTCCACAGTTTTCACTGCTCCGCTAAGCTGGCTTTATGACACAGTGTGTACACTGATTAACTGGTCCAATGAGAAAACATCTAATTCTAAATTACCTTCTCCTTTTCCTTCTGTTTCACGTCTGACAGACTGCTGGACTTTACTATCAGCGTTGTAAACAGATACCTATCCCCACCCCCATCCACCACCTCTTCCCCATTTTTCTCCTCTCTACGCTTTCAGATTTAATAGTTTTAATCGTCATGTTTTCCTCAAACAAAATGCAACAATTAAAGTTATAACAAGTTTGATGCTAAAAGGAAAAAAAAAAAAAAAGGCTGAAATGCATGGCAACTTGCGGATATTGCTTTCGGTAGACAGTTACGCAATTCCCACATGACACATCTGTTCTCAGGCCACATGACCAATGTGCTGCTTAATGTGGCATTAGGATTTTAGGCAAAAAACAGTGCAAGCATAAAAGATTGCAATCAATCATAAATCAATTTCTATCCGGACAACAGGCACACCGCTGATGCTAATGAATTGTGATGTAGTGTTGCTGCTGGTCCATATTTTGTCACAATTGAAAAAAATAAAATTCATGGAAAGTAATCACTTTAAATTCAGTTCCTCTAACCGAGCTACAGTTTACAGTTTCTGATGATTTATTTCTAGATCTTTAATGATGAAAACTAGGTCAAAAACTCTTTCATACGCAATATGAATGTGTTCCTCTTCATTCATACGCAACTATGAACGAAGAGGAACATAAAGTACAGCATGATACACAACTGCTTGAAAGAAAAGAAAGAAAAAGTGAGAAAAAAAAATATTGAGTTCAACAAGGAAAGGCTGAAGGTTATTTGAGAAAAAAAACAACAGAGGGTGCTTTTAAGATTGAGAGCCGGGTGAATAGTTGAAGGGGAAAAAAGTGATAAACCATTTCTTTCATCTGAAAAAAAAAGACATTTTATTAAGTAAGAGTATGGCTAGACTGACTGATAACCACTGTAATGTTTTAAATGACCAAAAAGAAATTCTTCACAAAGTCCATGGCTTTTATGAATCCTTGCACAGAAATGTACAATTACTGCGATTAAGGAGAGCTTGTTGAAAATACTCCACATCTAGATCGTGATGAAGCAAATGATTTAGGTGGAGAAATCACACTGGGGGAGGCTCTTAAGTTGTATCAATAAAGAATATGAATAACAACAAAAATCCCGGCACTGATGTGACAGTTTCAAAACAGAATTTTGCAAGTGTTTTTGGAACACAATAGGTGTTTTTGTGGTCAAGGCTTTAAATGCTGGATTCTGAACGAGGGAGCGTTCTTTTCTTCAAAGGCAGGGCGTAACTGTATGCATACCAAAGGGAGATAAACCAAGACACTTCAGAAAGAAATGGAGACCAATCTGGTTGTTAAATGTTATATACTAAATAGGATCATCCCAACAGATTGAAAAATATCTTATCTGGTCTTAACAATGAGAACCAAACAGGTTTTTATCAACAATAGATAAATAAGGAATAACATTAGGTCCATTAAAATCATAACTGCTTCCTTAGAAGAACACAACTTAGCAGGGCTTTTATGAAACATTGACTTGAAGAAAGCAATGGCTTCAGTTAGCTGGGATTTTATATTATTATTTCAATATTTTGATCATCATCACTACCATTATTCCTATCAGTAATTTGACTATCATCGTTACTACCTCGACTCACACATTGTCTCCTTCTTGACAGCCTCGTTTTCATTCAACACCCATCTTGCTCTGAAGTGAATGAAGATAAGTGATTGCTCATTCATTTTCGTTGTCCTGAGTGTTTTGCACCTTGTCAGAAGAAGACCTAAGAGGTCCAAACGTGTCATGTTTTCTCTCGTTTGTCTACATTTTCTTGGTGGTTCGCTATCAATTACATTTAAAATTCATCCACTTATAGCTCTTACTACCTTATAAACCAAATACTTTTTTCAGACTTTACAAAAGTTACTGTTGCAAATGTTTGTGGAACAAAACAAACAAACAAACAAAAAAGACAAAATAACTAGAAAAACTGTACTTAACTGCATCCATTCAGGCACTCTTGGACTACCAGAAATAAAAACTTTGCATCTTTATGAAAATTAGCTTGGCTGCAGAAAATTCTGACCTCACACCACAACTGGAATAGTATCATAATATCTGACTTTATGATTCTAAATAATATTAAAAGATATAGACCAGAAATACTTTCTTCCTTTTGTAAATCAAATGCATTTTGGACAGAAACATTTACCGCATATAAACACTTTTTCTACAAAGTTAACTGTAAGAATTCTGGTGAACTCCTTGCAGAACCAGTCTTTTGCAGTAACAGAGTACAGGATGGGACAAGACCATTTTGAAAAAAGCATGGATCAACAAAGCCATCATCAATAAAAGTATGACGTAAACAACAATTTTGTTACTTTTTCTCGTTTTAAAGCAGCTATAATTGAGTATATACAAAAACCAAAAATAAAAGTTGAAAATACTAATAAATGTTTAAATATGCATACATGTTACAAAAAGCTGATGTTAGTCTGTGAAGGGTCAACATGGTATTATGACATTTTTATAGCTAATCAATCCCCTTTGGTGTGCTAATAGGATGTGAAACTGAATGTTGAAAATAACTGGACAACCTTTTTTCATTTTCAATACCTTGACAAAATTTCTGATGTAAGAATGAAAATAAAAATTTCTGAGATAAAAATGAAATGGTTACAGTTTAGAATAATACATAGTTGCCTGTGTGACCAATGTTGTACTGAAGAAACTTGGTGTACTGAACAGTGATGGATATACTTCGTGTAGCTTAGTTAAGGATAGTATTGTGCATATGTTTTGGCTCTGCACGATGATTCAATGTTGTTGTTTTTTGAAACACTGGTGGATTTAATGCATGAAAAGTGTTTATCTACAGTCAATTTGCTGATAACTGAATCATTAACCATAAATGGATGTGACAAGAAAATATACAAATGGACCACATATTTCATTTCATTGTATTATTTGCTAAACACTATTTACATCAGTGAAGAACAGAACAGAAATCTCCTAGACGGCAAGTGTTCCTCAGCAGACTGAAATATAGATATGAAACCAAAGAATATATATTGCTGGAAAACTTTTTGTAAATAAAGATTTCATTTCCAAATGTCTCCCATATATGCCAATGTTTGCATACCCAGACTGAACTATGAATGCACACTTACTTTGTGCATCATTTCATTTTCCATTTGAGCATAGCGCTCTGGAACTGTTAAGTTGTTCAGTGCAACCCCAGTGGAAATTGTACTGAACCTTTTAAAACCAAAGTATGCAAATTTTCATACTGTACTTCAGCTTGCCTCTCTCTCTCTTTGTCACTATATATACATATGTCAGTCAGGTACTTGTCTTCAGAATGTAAATTTGTTATAACTATGACCGATGTGTTATTATTTCCTTTTCTCTGTTTCTGTACTTATTCATGTTGTATTATGACTTCTCCTGAAAAAAAAGATGTTTTCTTGGGACAAAAAAATGTGGATAAGGGTGGGAATACAAGAGCGGAGAATCAGGAAACAAAAATCACTTAAATTCTTTAATCAAAACACACACACACACACAAATAAACACACGCACACATATAAACACACGCACACAGAGATACAAACACACTGACACACACATACATTAACACATGCACACACACAAACACACGCACACAGAGATGCAAACACACTGACAAACACATGTAAACAAACTACACATTGACACACACACACACACACACACACACACACACACACACACACACATAGTGGAAGGGGAATTCAAATTTTCCACCACCAAGGGAAATGTAGTGGTCTCCATCAATCCCTGAGATCGTTACTTGATCAACCTTAATTAAGCAACAATCTGCATAGTGACATCCATGCCAAGGTGTTGCTGGCAACAACACCTCCATTATCAACAACACACCAGTAAGCAGCTGCATTTCCCAACTCATTCCAGCCGACCTTTAGTTACAGTACAAAGTCTTCATGATATACAGAAGCCAAATCTAGGGAAATCAAGTAAGAAAAGTGACCAGCGAAAAGGAACTTCCAGAGCTAGGTCAGATCATGTCCAGTACATTTCCCTTATCATTAGTTACACTGATCGTGCTGTTTTATTTTCTTCTGAAACTGTAGTGCAGTCTGCTCATAGCATTTATGTAAAGCCAATATTTCATTTTCAAGGAATGCTTTGTCACTTTTGTGCCATAAACTGACAGAACCGTTTTTCACATCAGTCCTGTTAGTGTATGTCAGTGTCTGTCCTATCTAGCCAGAGGAGACGACAACAGAGAGAGAGAGGAGAGAGAGAGAGAGAGAGAGAGAGAGAGAGGCAGAGGAGAGAGAGAGAGAGAGAGTAGCACGAGAGAGAGAGAGGGGACTCAAGAGAGAGACGGACAGAGAGAGACTCAGAGAGAGACGGAGAGAGAAAGACTCAGAGAGAGAGAGAGAGACAAAGACAGAGAGAGAGAGTTAGAGAGAGAGAGAGAGACAAACATACAGAGAGAGACAGACACACAGACATTCAGACAGATACAGACAAGAGACAGACAATGATAGCAGCAGCAGCAGCAGCAGCGGCAGCAGCAGTAGTAGTAGTAGCAAGTAGTCATAATTGAGAAAGAGAAAAAAAAAGAGAGGGAGAGACTTAGAGAGACAGAGAGAGAGAGAGAGCAGGGAGAGAGAGAGAGAGAGAGGGGGGGGGGAGAGAGAAAGGGAGATAGAAAGAGAAAAAGGGCAGGGGGAAGAGAGAAGGATGGAGAAAGGGAGAGTAACCACTTAGAAAGAAAATAAACAGGGAGAGGGACAGGGAGAGAAAAAGAGAGAAAGAGAGAGATAGAGAGAGAGAGGCAGAGAGAGCGAGTGGGAAAATGACAGGAACAGTGGCAAAATGACCACTGACAGAATGAGAAAAAACAGACATGCGTGCTGGTGACCTACTCGTTTTTGAGTGAACCAGTATTCTAGGAAGAAGAGAAGAGACAGAGAGATTGAGACAGATAGACAGATGGGCAGACAGACAGAAAGGCAGACAGACATACACAGAGAGGAGGAGGAGTTGTAGTAGCAGTCGTAATACTAGTACTACTACTAGTAGTACTAGTAGAAGTGACAGTAGTACAGATTGATTAAAGTGAACACACACACACACACACACACACTTAACACATTTGTACAAAAACGCACATGTTCAAACACTCACACTCACACTGTCAAGTTCTTTTGACAGTATCCTTGAGAATTTTAGTTTGTTGTTTGATTTTGCAACTGTTTACTATGCAGACGTATGGGACATTTGTTAGTTTGTGTTATGATTCAAAATGGTTATTTAAAGTTGGTTTTCCCATACCTTTCTCTTTTTCTTTTTTTTTATCATTATTGTATTGTTAAGATTGTACAGATGTTTTTTTTTTTATATGATTGCAAGGTAACCCATCCACCCATCTCCTCCTCATGCTCCCCCTCTCCACTCCCTTTCCCTTCGTCTAATATCACTTAATGTGAAAAGACGTTAAATTGAAGACAACTACAATAACACACTCACGCTTGCACACAAATCTAGGAACAAACACAAACTGAAACTTGCTTGAACACAAACACACATACACGCACACACACACACATACACACACACACACCACACACACACACATACACACACACACAGAGTAAAAGAAAAAGACATACACACTTTTACTTTTTTTTAACTTTTACTGCATAAACGGCCACAATCATCCAATTGATTTTTATGCCGTTTTGTGGGGGTTGCGATGAAAGAAAAACAAATGATAGAAAGCGACAGACCTAAAAGTGAGGATAAAAACCTAGTCCTGCTCTAAGTGGGTTCTCCAGCAGGCTACTGTTACTTCACTTTTCGCCCTTCCGAGCTAGCCGGTCCCTTGCTGATCTAAGATAGCAGGGCCCCCAAAATAAATTAAAAAAACAACAAAAAGCTATTGGGGTAAGAGTGGGGATGGGGAGGGGGAGGGGGAGGGGGGAAAGGACCCATTATCTAACTAACTACTGACTGGGGGGCACCCTAGACTTAAAGGTGTCCAAGGTGTCTGCTGCCACAGCTGTTTCAGGCAGGCTGTTCCAGTCACGTATCGTTCTGGGGAAGAAGGAAGCTTGTCGATATTGGGTTTTACACTGGATCTGGTTGAACTGGCGGGAGTGCTTCCTTCTTTGTCTGGGAGGGGCTGGCACGATGCAGCTTTTGTCGACGACCGCCTCTCCGTCCATTATTTTCCGTAGCATGACAAGCCTAGCTACCTTGCGTCTGTGCTGCAGAGTTGGCCATTGCAGTTTGTCGATCACCGCGGTGACACTAGTTGTGTTGTGGTACCGGTTGACCACAAACCGTGCTGCTCGTCTCTGGACAGCTTCAATCTTATTGATGTTGACTTGGGTATGCGGGTCCCATACGGTGCACGCGTATTCCAAGATCGGTCTGACAAAAGTCTTATAGGCTGTTTCTTTGAGGCGCACTGCTGGGATCTTCAGGTTTCTTCTAAGGAAGCCGAGGGTCCTGTTGGCTTTATGGCGTTGATGTGCAGGTCCCAGCTCAGGTCACTTGTGATGGTAACGCCTCACACTAGTACTACTATTACGACTGCTACTACACACACACACACAAATACACAAACATGGCAATATTTTATCTTTTTTTTTTTTTTTTTTTTTTTTACCATATGAGCCGCTCGTGGGTGGCGAAAGTTTAGGTCAACATAGTAGAATTGAATCCGAAGTCTTTGCCAAGGTCGCAGGTGAACTCGATTTTGAATCTGTTCCAACAACCTAAACTCCTGTGTGAGCCAAGTTCATTAATATGCTTTTTCTTTACACTGAGTGCTTTAGGGCACTGAAATTGATGCTCACAGGCACTCACCTTGATCGCTACAATGGACGCCATATTTGAAGGTCAAAGGTTGCAAGGCGTTTTTTGGCGAATCAAAAGTATGATTTCACATCACCTCGTGGCTTACAACAAGCGGAAGTTGACCGAGCGGAAAAGGCAGCAGACGACTCACGTTTTTCAGCACAAAGAGTCCGTTCGCGTATGAGCACAGAGTAAATTTTACGAAGGCCTTTTACAAGACGTTCTAAATCATGGAGCCTATGTTTGAACAAAACTTTCCAAATTGTTTGGAAAATCTAAAATTACAAAAACTACCGTGCTGCGACATCAGATCTCTATCCGATTTCGAAGAAGACGGCAATGTTGGGAAATGCCAGGTGAGCTCTTCTGAATCATGAGTTAATTGTGCTAAGAACACATGGTTAACCACCCCCTGAAAATATCAATGGGTCTACTGTACTCCTTTTAACTGTTAAATCTATATATCAGTTTAAGGACCACTAGGTCACACTTCATGACCGTGTTGCAATCATTTATTGTGAGAAACGGGCATGCGGTGGTTGTTTACTAGTCAACAACTTGAATGCCCATTTTGAATTTAGATTTCAGAGTTTCTTAAATTTAAGACATGTATATATTATAACCAGTACATGAAAGTCACAATGTACGATAAATGGTTTTGTAGGTATACATTTTTATTTGTAAGTTTATGAAGCTTCAAAACTTTCACTATTTCACTCAGTGTTTGCATGATAAATGATTTCCTGTTAGAACTATGGCAAATACATTATAAACAATCAGCCCAAGGCCAATGACTTCCACCAGTTTTCTTTTTTTTCCTACAATAGTAAAACCATTACAGTTGTAGCATTATCATTGTTATATCATCTCATGTTTCGTTTATGAATGCAAGGTTACACTTACACCTTTTGTTAGATTTTCAGTATTTAGTTCTTCTTCCTGTTAGGTGTCCACGGTCATCACATTGACCATTCTGTAGTTTATCATGTAATTATTCTTTCACCCAGAAGTTTTAAAAGAATTCAGTTGGAATGATTATGAAAAACTGCAAAAGATGTTTCTTTTGTTCAATCTGTTCTGATTGAAAAAAAAGAAACAACAGTGATTATAACTATATATAAAATCAAACTTTTGTGTGTTGCTTCACTGTCATCAGTGGTTGATAATCTGCCGCTTGGGGGTTTGCAGTGCTGACAATAAGGGTGATTCCCCTTCTACTGAAATACTTGACTTTAAAACCGCTTTAGTTCAATTTCTTGAGAAACATTGGACTGTAGCAACACTCTTCCAGTGGATACAGTTCTGGGCCCACGACTTTAGGTGAGCCTATGTCAATTGTCATTCTATCTGCCATCTATCTAGGTCATCTCGTCTTCCTTTTATGAGTTCTAGCTCAGTGTCTGTCTTGCTATGTTTGCAGGAGGCTTAGGGAGAGTGCAGCAAATTTGGCCTCATTTTCTTTTCTTTATGTTGTCTGATTCTCTCCCACAGGATTCTATTACAGCATGAGAAATCTAATGTTAAGGATAATCTCCTGTTGATGAATGTTTGAAGATTGTGGGTGTTGGACATTGTCCATCTTGCCACACCCCACCCTTCCTTCCCCCTCAAAAAGGGGCTTGTGCTGTTAATGGTCAGGGTGATCCTCCCCCCCCCCCTCCATCCCCCATCCTCCACCCCAACTGACCCCCACCTCAGAAAAAGGGAGGAGGAGAAGGGGGGAGGATTCTAATGATTCTAGAAGTAGGATACATACACCCAAACCACCTCCAATACTGACTGTCTTGTGAAGTAATCTCCAGCAAGGTAAAGGTGTTCGTTTAAAGAAAGAAGAGCAACTATTCAAGTGTCGAGGGTACAATGCTCAAGTAAGCTTTGAGGGGAATGTGCAATTCCACAGATTATGTGTAGGAAGGAATTCATGTGTCCATGTCTCTTATGGGACAGAGGGGCCATCCATTAGTAAGTAATACTTGGATGCATGGTGTGTTATTCTATAGATATGTCAGAAATAGCATGGCAATGCTGGATTCTGTCTATCACATACATGGCACTAGAAAACTATGTGGCTGCATGCTCTGCAAGCAGTTGTGCTAGTTTGTCTTCTAACTTATATTTATAATAACATTGTATGTGACTTGTGATGTGGAATAAATTTTCTTTAGAATTTTCAGAAAATACTTAATGCTTGCTAGATGTATGGTATTTAATAATTATGATGATTGGTATTTAATCATTATGATGACTGAAGCCAAAGTAAGTTCAAGGCTTCTTGGCAACTGGAGTTAAACTTATACAGGAATGGGAGAGAAGCTCAGTGGGTGTCAAGCCTGCCTTTGAAAGCGCTGGCAGAAGGGGCACTGATCACATTATCTGGCAGATTATTCCATGGAGGCCACACGTACTCGTAGGGAGAAAAAGTTAATTCTCACTTTGGATTTCACTTGACAAGTCTCTGTCAGGGGGGAAATTTCATTCCTCACAATTGGGTTAGATGTTTTCTGTGTTGCTAAAGGTGTGTCATTTAAGATGGAAGTTTCAAATGATGCTTCTGTAACTTAAGAACTGTGTCTTGCAATAGTTGTATGTTAACATTCATATATTGTGTTATTGTTTGCATTGCTGCCAATATTATTGTACTACAGAAAAAATGTCAGCTGATCCAAGCACCCTAATAAATCATTGTATGGATTATTCCATGTCTGCATTCTTTATGAAAATCTGACATAGCTTTTTGGCAAGCAATGCTTGTTTCTTCTGAATACTTCTCTTTTGTTGAAATTGTATCCCCCAGTGTTTAACTGCATTGTCTTTATTCCTTTCACTGTTGATTAGATATGACAGTTCACTGCACTGGCAAACTTCTCCTCTCCTGCTGCATTTCTGTACATCCTGTTTTACATTGTGCAGCATTTCTGTTCGAGATTTTATTGTGTTTTGTTACTTAAAAGAAAACACTCAACAACTTCAGAGTATTTATTATACTAATACAAATCATTAGGAACCCTGATGATCACTGTTCACAAACTGGAAAAAAGTGTGAAAAGGTTCCCCAAAAGTAGTGATGACTAAGTACATCTCATTCTCATTCAGCACATCAGTAAAAGAGTGCGATTTTGTGAAACGGTCATCACATCACACTTCACAATTCATACTTATTGCATGTGGACTGACAACTGAGTTACTGCATCTCAATTTGTTTGAGATCTCAGACCATCTCTCAAGTTATACATAATTTATATATATATTATGAATTATATGTGATGAAGGGAAATCAAGATGACTGCTGAAGTACTTTAGAATTTTATGTTAAGTTATACTGTATGACTGATGAAAAAAGCATCTTATAATAGACCCTGTGTGTGTGTGTGTGTGTGTGTGTGTGTGTGTGTGTGTGTGTGTGTGTGTGTGTGTTGTTTTTGCAGTGACAGAGTTGTGGAAAGATTTGCGCAGCTGATGTGTGAGGTCATCACATTGCTGGCTGATAAGGTTCAAAATGACCCAGATGGAAAGGAGAATTATCGCCACTTGCTCACTGATGCCTATCGGATATTGCGAAACAGTTGTACTGCCAGCACAAAGGTATGTTTACAGCTAGACTAAGTAGTAAGATGATTTTGAAGGTTTACGTTATGATACATGAAAGTGGAAGTTTCTTTAATTTTTTGCAGGTTTTTTCTGTATTGATGTCGTTTTGTGAAAGAACTTAAAAGTGGGTCGGAGACTGTAACTGTAAGCGCTCTCATTCTGTAATTGTTTGTTTGTTTGTTTTTATTTATTTTCTATGTGCAATAAAAGTGCTACTGTCTCAGTGTCCAGTTTCCATTATCATGGGTGAAACTTCTTCAGTCTGAGGACGGAATTCGTTTTATGAAATTCTTCGAGATGGAATTTTCCGTTTTTTTTTAAATCTGAAAAAAAAAAAAATTTTTTCAAAACAGTCTCTAAAATTGCACAAATTACGTATCGAGTGTGTCTTACCATAAAACAGAAGTGCTGAATCGAAAGTACTCTATTTTAGGGAACAAAGATAAAGCACCATTTGCCGAAATCTAGATTTCGAGTTTGGAGTTCGTTGGAAACCGTGAGAATGTCCTATCTTAAAGAAGGTGATTCAGTTGAGGAGATCAACGCTGGCATCACTAATAAGTGGCAATGGGCTTGGCTGAACGAAATAGATGATGAAAAACACATCATGTTTGGTGTTTGAAAACGAACAACAAACCTGGTATAGCGTTTTGCTGCGTGTGCAACTCGGACCTCAAGTATGGATCCAATGGAAAATCTCGGCTAGCAAAGCATGCCACAAGTCCGGACCGTATTAAAAGCATGAAGGTAAGAATTTCAGTAAAATCTTTTTCAGCAGCCCTCCATGCCCCCCCCCCCCCCCTTCCCCCCTAGTGACACACACACATGCACGGGCACACACGCACACACACACAAAGATGGATGTAAGGCACAAAGAGAGAGAGACATAATAGTAAGAAAAAAATATTTAAAGAAAGAAAAAAAAAACATAAAAGAAAAATAAATATGAGGGTTAGTTTTCTGGAAAAAAGGATGGGGAAAACTACTAAAGGTTCTATTTCTTCCGTGTAATAAAATGGGTTAGTTTTGGAAGTACAGTGGAAACTCTCTATCAAGACCTTAGAAAATGCACAGATTTGTGATCTTAACATGAAACATGGATTTTTTTTTTTAAAAGAAGATAGGTAATTTAACAGACAGTTTGATGGAACGGTCACAGAATTTAGAGTCACTTTAGAGAGGAAGTCTTATTAGGGAAGGTCTAAATGGAGAGGTTTCACTGCACTGTATTTCACACACACACACACACACACACACACACACACACACACACACACACACACACACACACAAGAGAAACCCACTTCATGTATGGGAAACTGTCATATAAGCAATAAATATGTGTTTCAAACAAGGCCTCAGTTCCAAATTTCCTTTCACCAGAGGCCACGAAAACTGTCTGAATTTTTCAAAAAATCAATTTTGGCCGGGGGGCTTTGCCCTCCTAGGTCCCCCACCAGGGGTGCTGCCCCTGGACCCCGCCAGGGGCCTAGGCGGCCCCTAGACCCCAACCTTTCAGTTTTTCAATTTTTTTTCTAGTTTCACCCATGCATTATCCATCATACAACAGACAATGTTCGGAAATACTTGTGACAGGGGGACAAAGTGCTTTTAAGTTGTCAGAAGCAGAGACCAATGCACTAGCTTTGATTTATTGATGCCATTCTCACTTTCTCTGTCACCAGTAAAAACAGGTTCTCTTTGTTAAGGCAGTGTGTCCGTTAAGCCCTTGAATAGTGAGCCTGCCATGCAGCAGGAAAAGACATTGTGTTTTTAGGGGCAATAGCAGAATGTTTGGCAGTTGCCATCTCCTTTCCCAAGTATCCTACGCTTGAACACTGAGTGTTTCTATTTTCATAAATGGGCCTGGTTGGTCAAGTCGGTCAGGTGTCACTCTTTTTGTTCTGAAGTCTGGGCTTTAATTCCCCCTTGAGAGAGTCGGGCTGGAAGAGAGAATTTTTGTCAACAGTTAATGTGCGCAGAATCCAGTCCCTTCCTAGAGACTTTAAAGTGAGGTCCCGTGCTTGAACAGATGAAAATCTTGCACACATATAAATCCCATTCCACCTTTTGGAAAAGGGAAGGCCATCGAATGGAATGGATTAAATGTTAACAAAACAGATGATACACACTGGTGTCATTTTGAAACAACATCCCTGAAGACAAAATTTGGCCATCCTAACCCTCTTGCATCACATCCATAAGGACACTGTTGACAGTATGCATCGTTTTACATACTTTTTTACTCAAGTAAAATATTAATTGAGTTGTATAGCATCTGAGTTTGCATCAGCATTTCATTGGCTATGGCAGACTTTCAGGAGAAATTCTCTTTTAAAGAATATGTGTGGCAAGGCTGTGTTGGTATATGATGGAAAATCCCACTATATTGTGAAAAGGTAGTGGCCGGTTTTAAAATTTAACCCATTTGAATACATGGAGGTAACATTTTCGAACAACTGGCTGTGGACGGAGGGAATACGGAAGATTTAACGGTGGGGTTAAAAACAATAACATATTGCAAAAATCTCTCCAGTTATGAACTTTGGAGATCTAGATGAGGAATGACGAAAGAAAAAAAAATGTTGATAATCCTTCCTTAGCAAGTGATGGCATTGTTTGAATGACTTTAAATGAATGTGTACATTTCCTAGAGCACATTATGGATCTACACTTTTAAATAGAAAAAGAAAGGGAAATGCATACAGATGGGACCCTTTATGGAGGAGTCTTTGGCTTGTAACAACATGCTGCTTGTATAGAAATGCACTCAGAGTGTGAAGGAAAGTGAGGGACCATTTACTAGGCAAAGGGAAATAACTCTGCAGCAGATGATTCTAACCATATTAGACATCTGAAAACTCTTTGATGTGCATTCACCTTGAAAACTCAGGACATGCCAGGGAGTCACTAGACAAACCTGTGGTGCATTTGTTTTTAACAGTGTTAGTGGCACATAATATGTAATTTAACAAAAAAAAATCATGTGTTATAAAAAAAGCCCTGTTATATGTTTATCCACAGAAACTGAAGCACATTGAAGTGTGTACTTGAATATGATGTGAACATGTGTGAGTGTGCACAAGTGCATGCACACACACACACACACACACACACACATACACACACACACACACACACACACACACACACACACACACACACACACACACACACACACGCGGTGGTTTAATGGCTTTTCAAAGGCATTTTTAAGATTAATAAAATATATGGAAAGAATTCAAACCTTACATTTATTATGTGGTTTTTAAGACTAAATCCCGAGAGAGATGTAAGCAAAAGTAGAATGGTGTACACGCTTTTTGGATTTGTTGACATTTTGAAAGCTCATATTTTCGGAAGTCTTCTTGTGAAATCTTGATCACTTAATTTTGTTTTATAACTTACTTAGTTAAGTTTTCAACACTGAAAGGATGTTGAGATCTATGCAGAAACAATTTGGGTTTACCAAAATAAGGGGTTTATGAAAAGAAAAGCCCATTTGTCCGATGGTTGACTGGTTGGTGAACCCATGTTTTAGGTTTGCAGACCACATGCACACACACACACACACACACACACACACACACACACACACACACAACACACAACACATACATACATACACACATGCGCACGCACAGTCATCCCATACTGGCTCACATATATGATGCATAAATGATGTGCTTATGTAGACCATATCCACATTTACCCGTGTACGAGTATCTTCGGATAATTCAGAAAGTCTTTGTCTGTCCATAAGTTATATTCTGTTACAGGTGCGTTTAGCCCATCTGTTTAGTGCATGTACATAGCCCTTACTTAGTGATGTGTATATACTCAGAGTCAGACATGATGCACATTCTTGTGCTTGGCAAAAAATTGTGGGTATGTACCACTGTTCTTTCTCTCTCTCTCTCTCTTTTTTTTTATTCGTCATTCCTGGTCACCCCAAACCCTTCTTGCTTTCCTTTTTGCTTTCCTCTGTCAGCCACCAACCCCTCTGTCCTCACTAACCGTGAACTGCAATTCTGATCAAACATTTTTTACTCCAACTTAGGTGCAGGAGCAGTTGGGTGGGGACAGAGGGAAGCAAATAATGCAGTCCACCAGCGTGATTGCGGATGCTGTCTTGACGCTTTTCTCTGGGGAGAATATGGTCCAGGTGTTGGCTGTGACCATTCAGTTCTTGTTCAACCTGGGTGTTGGCATAGAAAAAAACCAGGACTTGGTGTGGGACTACTTCAAGCCAAAGTTGAGGTGAGTGTGTGTCTCTTGTAACAATTAGAACACAGTCTAACTTGGCAGATGTGGTGTAGCATATGTGTGTGTGTTTGTGTGTGCATGTGTATGTGTGTGTGTGTATGTGCATGCGCGCATCTTTGTAAATGTGAGTGTGTGTGTGTGTGTGTGTGTGTGTGTGTGTGTGTTGTGTGTGTGTGTGTGTGTGCCTTTAAGTATTTGTGCAAAACAAGTGTTCAGAAGATGACATAGTTATATATCGGTAACGTGTGTGTGTGTGTGTGTGTGCCTTTAAGTATTTATGCAAAACAAATGTTCAGAAGATGACATATATATATATATATATATATATATATATATACATATATATATATATATTATCGGTAACACACACATGCACACACAAACGACATGCACCCCAGTACATGCACACCCATGTCTATAGATTACATTTCATACTCGCATCATTTCATTGATGTACACTTACCAGTGCACATGAAAACGTAGAGTTCTGAGAGATTAAAAGTCTTATCTCAGTTGATGTGTGTTCGGTCATCTGTGTCTGCCATTGGAAAGGCTCAGTATGAGTCTGCCCTATTCTCTAGGAGTCTTGCAGTGTTGGCTTGAGATTACTCCAGTATTCCTTTGGTTGGTGATGTTCCTTTAAGTCTGGATGTGCAGCCACTTCCTGTCTTGATGTCTGACCAGCATTGAAGGAAGGCCAAGCAGGCATCATCTCGTTTCAGTTGGTGTGTTCTTTGTAGTTCCCAAGATGATTTACGTCAGAGGAGGAGCCAGCACTTGGCACTGATAATTTATCCCATTCACTCTCAGACAGCACATGAGTATTTAAGTTCAGTATTGATTAGTTTCAAAGTGAGGTGACGGCAAGCAGAAATTTTAACAAACTTGAAAGAAAAAATACTATTCTGCTGGACGAAAGGGACAAACAATTTACAGGATAAAATATGACGCGTTTCGACCTCTTTGGTCTTCTGTCTAGGCAAGATAAACAACATTCAGGACATTTGAAATGAAGAACAAGCAGTCACTCATCTCCTCAGATTGGGCGCAAAATGGATGTTGAATGAAGTCATTTTGTGCCAATTTACGGAGAGAAGTTATTGCTCATTCATTGTTTTCTTTGTTAAATGTTGTTTATCTTGCCTGAAGAAAAGACCAAAGAGGTCAAAATGAGTCATATTTTGTCTTGTAATTTGTTTGTCCTTTTCATGGGGCGGAATAGTATTTTTCCTTTTAAGTTTGTTTCTATATTGATATTTCTCTGATCTGCCAAGAAATCATGATGGCTACATTTAATGGTATGCGCTTTAGGCTGAAAACTGATGCAATCACATGTGTGATTGTTCATTTGTGACATTTACTTTGGTGACATGTTAGATGTAATATTATCAGCCCAGTGCACTTTCATGGTAGCTGGACAAGCTCACTGTTTTAAATAGGAATATAGGATCACAAAAGCATTTGTTTTTGTGTGGCACAGCAAACCAGTGAAACTTCCATGATTTGAAAAAAAGGAAAAAGAGCGGACAATTGCTTGCCTTGTAGCACATAAAAGGGAATAGAAAAATATATTCGGTTTTGAACCCAGATTGTGGCATGTAAAATACTTGTAAGGCAAAAAACAAGTTCCAACAGACTCAACACAAGAACTAAGCACATCAGACAGAGATCAAAGGATAGAAAGACACACATGATTGAAACACATTTTATTTTAATAAACTTCTCTAAAAACGCACAGTTCTGTTTTCTTTGAAGAAGATGGCATGTAAGAAAAATTAATAGCATAAATTTTTCCACGATTATTATTGCTGGCATATATTGTAATGTTAAAAAAAACAACAGAGCAGAGATCTCTGCCATGCAGACTCTGCTCAACGGAATGATACCATGAGAACAGATGTGGCTCAGAACTGGTAAGTGCTGTGCTTTTGGCAAAGCATTAAATGATATTGTTGACAATGTTACCACTACATTTTGTGATGAAATGCTACGTCAAAAAACAAATGTGAAAAAAAAATCCCAGAACCTTTGTGGATTTAACAGCAGCTTAAATGGAACTGTGACAACGTAGGTTGTAAGACTGCAGGCTTATTTAGTTTGAAAAAAAGAAAAAAGTGTCCAGGTGTGGTAAAGAGAGGAAGAAAAAGGAGGAAAAAAAAATCGCAAAAGATGATCACAATTTTGCCACCCAGTTTTGTTGTTGACTATTTTCATATTTTAAAACTCAAGTCGAAACCATGCAATAAGCAGCAAGATTTCTGTCATCTTAGGTCACCATCATGTGCAAAATGGAGCATGCCTGAAAGTGCTGTGGAGTCTGACTTACACAGTTACAGTGATATCGTGTATGAATGCCATGCTTTGATTTGGTTTCGAGGCCACACTGCCATACTACACTCATAATGTCAAAATGATACATTTGGTGCTCACTCAGATTTCCTGGGACAGCATTCCTGCCACCACCTTGTGGATACATGTGGAAGGCTCTTTCCACATCTTTCAGGTCAACGTTTGTTCAGACCTGCATCTGAATCTCATGTTTGGTGTGCCATTAGAGAAATGTGTGCAACTATTAGAAAGTACTTCTCATGGTTTGAAACCATTATACCCAGTGTGTATACAGCTTTGAAGATGAAATATTGTTACCTAAACGGAGAAGTGGAGGTAGGGGTGATGATGGCTGCAAGCGTAGTGAAAAATCCCATTGTAAGAGTGTACAAATGAATTTCCATCCACCAGTTATTTTACCTTAGAAAAGAAACACTTGAGCAATGATACAAGTACACATACTCACATAAATGCAGTTGTGCACATGTGCATACATGGATGCATGCATGTACTCACATGCACATGCACACACACACACTCACACAGACACGCACGCACTCATGCATGCACGCACTCTCTCTCTCTGCGTCTCTCTCAGTGTTTGTGTCTCTCTGTCTCTGTTTCTCTCCCCCTCTCTCTCTCTGCCTCTGCGATATAATCAGTGTTGAAAGGTGTCGTTTCTGTCTCCAGGACTTGGTTTGAAATGCCCAAAGGAAAAGACGACCAGGAGGAAGAGCGGGCAATTAAGATTGTCAACATTGCATGCTCTGTGGTGGATGCCTGTCTCCCTCGACAGTGGCAGAGGAACAGTCACTTTCTGGAGGACTATGTGTCCCGGGATATCATGAAAGCTGCTATTGAGTCTGCCGATTATTACCGAGTGGATTTTGGGTGAGAGAACATATCTGCTTTCACATTTAAACTGTCATTTTTTTTTTTTATGCGACTGCCAGTGAACTTTTTTCTAGAGAACTTGGGAAAACTATAGAACTGGAGAACAATTTATTACAAAAAAGGGATATAAAGAGTAAAAGGTCAAGTTCACATCACATGAAAGTGTGCAAGAACAAAACTTCCTGGGCATGTGGAAGGCCTGTGCTTTGTTGATAAATGACCATCAGTGTGTCACTGGAAAATTTAAAAGCTTAGGACACCTGTCCCTGCTCAAGGAAAATCAGTTAGACATTATGAAAACCTATAGGATAAAGTGTCAGGACATACAGTGAAAAGAAATGCTGCTCAAGTACTTTTTGATTTAAAAAGATAAGGGGATTGTTTAAAAAAAATAAGTGGATTGTCGCTTGCAAGTTGTGGAGAACTGAAAGGAATCAAAATATTTATTATAAAGTGATATCTTGTACCCTGGGATTTATCTTCATTCTGTAGCCTATATAGGCTCCTTTGACAAAACTTACAAGGTAAGAATGACCTTTGTACCATAACATATGGAGGCTTCTTTGATAAAGCTTAAAAGGTGGAGAGTTATATATTTGAAACTTGAAAGAATCTCATTTGACTGCATTGCTGGACTTCACAGACTTCACATTTGTGGCTGCTGTGCTCTTTGTCCCGGCATGTCATCATTCTTCAGTCTTTGTTTACTTGACTTCCACCAGTGCAGTTAAAAAGTTCAGGATTTTTTCCTTCAGCTGTATGGTTTGGAGTAGACTGTCAGGTTACTTCCTTGAGTGGGAAGGTGTTTAAAACGGTGACAAATTAAAATTGTATATAAAGGATAACATGTAAATACGCTGGCTTGAAATAATTTCAGTGGTGTTTATCAAGTCCAAACAAGCAGACAGTTGGACTGATCTTGATCATAATGACTTGACCAAAAAGTGTAAGGATGAAATGATGATTCAAATGAAAATGTTTTGGCCATTTTCAAGAAGAGCAGTCAGTCCGTTGACCTTGAAATGAATCCCTGTACCATTATGGTCACTCACATTGAGCTGTAAAATCTAGAATTGATCCGTAGACGATGCAGACATCCCTCTTAGCTCACGCTCTGCTTCCAGTGTTTAAAGTGAGTGCAAATGTACTGTACAGTCTGTACTGCTTTCTGTGCTGTAGTTATGCATTCAATGATGCCTGGGCCTCAAAATCATCCACAGTAGTATTCAGTGAAATCTGTCACACTTCCTGATGATCAATATGAACTGAAGCATTATAGTTTAACAGTTTCAGGGCCTCAGTCTGAAAATTTTGTCAATGGCGGTCACTTTTGCTTTAGCATTAACCCGAAGAGTGCCTATAAGCCGTCAGCTGACGCCAAAGTAAAAATGCTTTCCCAGTGCCTATGGGCCATCCACTGACGTCATGCATTTTTCTTGAATTTTCATTCGTTACTATTTCTATTAACGGACTTAAATAGAGTGTGCGTAGTAAGCCTTATATGTCTGTAGTATTAAAATGATATGCAAATGACCACACGTGAGGGGAAAGCCCATTTATTCTCATCACTGACTGGATGACCAGCCAGCACTTCGTCTCGCTTGCAAAGATGGCGGCGCAACCTTCGACTAGGGTAGCGACCAAATCAACGTATTTACACAGCTGAGCAGGCTCTGCTAATCATTTTTGACAAAGACAGTAATCTTTTATTCAACAACTTACTCGAGCATGAAGGTGAGATGATGATTATGATGGAATTGCTGACCGTATTCGTCAGTTACTGAGTCGGGCTGTGTGACCTCAGTGTGTGTTCAGCTGACTGGTTTGCCAGCGTCGAACGAGCTCGCCTTGTGTATACTCTGCACTGCGTGCCAGTGGCCAGTGATGTGATATCAGCGCGAGAGGGGAGCGTGGCCTGCTCGCGGCGTGACATGGGGCAGAAGAGAAGAGGAGGAGTGAAAGAGAGGGTTGAAGTCCAGCAAGGGGGCGTGGTGGGGGGAGGGGGGCGTGGTCGTGGACTGACCTGTCTGCATAGAGTGCGAGCGTCTTGACAGACTTCTAAACTGTTTTACTTTCATTTACGTGTGTAGTGTGACAATACAAACTTTATTTTCAACTGTTTTGCTTTGTGTTCTTTTTTGGATGTGAAGCTGTAGTGGTAAATACATATGTTTTTGATCGTGCAAAAAAATCTATCCAAATCTAAATGCCTAAATATTTTTTTATTATCAAAATTAAAACAAAAGAAGCCCAGATTCAAAATCTTCATTCAATTTCCTTCAAAAATCATATATATTTCATTGTTATATCTTTTGTAGTTTCTGAGCTAGAATTTTTTGTTAATTATTACCCCCAAATCATTAGATTTCCCTGGCACTGGGAAAGCCTTTGTTTGTAACATTTTCAAGCAGCGAACGGGTTAATAGAGTTCCTCAGATGCTGTTTCTCAGTGTTCAAGAATTCCTGAATTTTCCATTTGTGAATTAAATGTAAGGTCACCCTTGATGGGCAGACACCGTTGAATCTATAGCAAACTGATTTCAGCAGATGGGCAGATAAGGGTATCAGTCATTAAAAAGTTAGGTCCTACCATAGCCTGGAGTAGGTTGCTTTTTCTGCTTTTGGCAGGCTTTTGCTCAGGCACATTGTCCTGACGATATGTGGCTTTCTTTCACAATGTACATGATGTCATTTAAGTCTTGATTCATTAGACTTACTTTAAAACATCTTTTATCGCTTTTTGTTTTGTTTCGTTTCTTTTTGGTTGGTGATGGTGAATGTGTGTGTGAGTCTGTGTATGTATGCATGTGTGTATGCACTTTTTGTGTGTGTGTGTGTGTGTGTGTGTGTGTGTGTGTGTGTGTGTGTGTGTGTGTGTGATTGATGTTCATAGACATATGTTAATTTCTCAAACATGTGTGTGTATGTGATTGATGTTCATAGAGTGATTGTATGTGTTAATTTCTCAAACATGGATGTGTTTTAAAAAATTTAAAGCTTTGTTTTTTAAAGCCCAAAGTAAGTATTGATATGTATGTACTACAGGCATGAATTCTAATTCATCTGTTTGTCGAAATATTAATCACCATGGACATTGAAACTACCGAGAAAGGTAATGCTTCTTTCATGTCCTTTCCCAAGAAGCATAATCATAAGCGGCTACTGCCAAGTCTGCATCTGTGTGTCTTTTTGAAAAATATTTTTCATTAGAATGATAGTGACTGCCTTGGGACTTGAGGCAGCATCATAGAATTGACAAGTGGAAGATAAAGGTTTGGAGCCCATCAGCATAGCTGCACTGCTTCCCATATTTTTCTTGAGTTTTGAGAAATTTCCGTATTTCTAGAAATTATTCCCCAGATCCAGAAATGGAAGAAAAAAAAAACAAAAAAACCTCATGAATTTCATCAGACATGGTGGCTTGGGGATTCTTTGAAAAGAATTTTGAAAAAAAGGTGAAAATTATGGTTCGCTTCCTCTGGAAACTATAGGAAGATGTATTTCCTATCCAAACTCTTCGTTTGAACAATGCAAGCAATTGACTGGAAAAAAAAAGAAAAAAGAAAAAGGTTTTTAGGTAAAGGCCAGATTTTTCTCTTCATCCTTTTGCCTTCTGAATTCGATTTCAGAAGGTTGGGAAGTACTTATCAGAACTGGTATCATTGCAGATGTTTTTTCAGCCCAGGCCATTCAGTTCAGGCAGTTGAATGATGTCTGGATTAAAAGAAAAAGGCCTGAATCACTTGCTTAAATCTCAGACCATTCATGGCTGCATCTGTGAGAGCTGTGCACAGGTTTTCAAAGGAAAAACTGCACATGTGTCACTGTCTGTAAGGTCAAGTATGGAATGGTCATCAATAATTAAACAGAACCTAATTTGGGAGGGGGGAGGGAGGGGGGTTGATAGTACATTAAACTATCTTCCTTGCATCCTATTCAGGGATGAATGAGTATGTGTATGAGGGGTGAGTATGTGTGTGTATGTGTGCGTGCATGCATGCATGTGTGTGTGTGTGAGTGTGTGCAGTTCAGTTTAATTTCCATCCAAATTCAACAGACAGTAACGAGAGAGAAAGAGAGAATGAGTTTGTGTGTGTGTGTGTGTGTGTGTGTGTGTGTGTGTGGTGCACATGAGCGCATTGTGTGAGAGATAAAGATGGAGTATATTTCAACACAACAAAAGACAACCAGCAACTATATCCCCCAAAATGTACTGAGCACTGTGTGTGTACTTCACCTGCTCTTTTAACTAGACAATCACGGATATCCATTTCATCATTCTTTATTTGTGTTTCTGTGTGTGCAGTAAAAAGGCTATGGTGAAGGTGGTGCAGGTTCCTGACTTGGGGAAGGTTCTGTTTAGCTCACTGTTTTTTCATGCAAGGTATGGTGAAACCTTTTTTCCCCACAGCAAAATTTCATCTCTCTGTCATCATTCATTGTTAGAACAATGAGTGATAATAACACCATAAAGTAAACAGTTGCAGACAAGCAACATGTCTTAACAAGCACTGGGAAGAAAATCCAGAATGACAGAAGTAACGATAGTTATGTGTTTCAATCCTGTACACCATCAATATAAGTTCAACATGAATAGGTGGATTAATGCACAAAATATAACAGGGTGTTCATGTACGTTCAACAAATGAGCTGGGTACTCTCAGTGTGTGTGTGTGTGTGTGTGTGTGTGTGTGTGTGTGTGTGTGTGTGTGTGAGAAAGAGAGAGTTTGTGTGTGTGTGTGTGTGTGTGTGTGTGTGTGAGAGAGAGAGAGAGAGAGAGAGAGAGTGTGTGTGAGAGAGAGAGAGTGTGTGTGTGTGTTAATGAGTGGATGAGAGTATTATGTATAAAGATTGTTTTGTTTTACATTTGGATAACTGGTTTAATTCTGTATTGCATTGCTCTGGTATAAATCAAACTACAAGTCGCATCTTGAAAACAGAGTAGTTCTACATGTTTGTTTAAATTTGCAGTAAACACAAGAACAAAATGCTTACATAAGAAACAAAAACAAAAAGCAAAAAAAGCTCTGTGTATTACTTTGACCTGATGTGTTTTGTTTGAATGTTCACATTTTGAATTTTCTTTCTTTCTGCGTATGCAGGCTGATATTCCTGCGGACATTGCCTGTATAGACAGGCAGTGGAGTTTTGTGTGTATGACCGTTTTTCATCCCGCCATTAAGGCAGCCATACTCCATCTTCGGGGAAGGTGCATGCTATGTGTAACGTGTCATCCATACCAACGGCCAAACTGGCCTTCTCTTCCAAAAGTTGGTGATGGGATTTTACTTGTGCGCAAGATGTTGTGGGTGCGTTCACACACGGAACCTCGGTTTATAGTCTCATTCGAAGGTCTGTATGGGGAATGGAGTCCGAACCAATGTTAACTCCGAGGAAAAAATCCCTCTGTACCAAAATTCGAACTCGCAACCCCAGGATCACGAGTCCGGCGCTCTACCAACTGAGCTATTCCGGCCCCCACAGTTTGAATGAATCAAGATAAAAATACAGATTTAAGAACAATTTCAGACAGAAGTACAGGAAGATTGCATGTTAGTTCAGTGAAAAGTGCTTTTCATGCAATGCACAGCACTTTCGTTCAGGGGAAACCTGAATGCCTTTCTAATTGACTGGAATTGATCTTTCTGATAGAATTGTTTAATTGCTGGGAATGAGGGCCCAGGAAGAACTGAAGCTCTGTGGTGCAGAGTGATAATGGCCAGTTCATTGTGATGCATCTTGATAGGGATAGTGTTCTGTTGCTTTGTCATTTGTTGCTTAGTCATTAAGATGAGCTAAGTATGTTTGCGACTGAGTGTTTGTCTTCCATCTACCTGAACAGTACTCAGTGCACACATTTTCTTTTGTGGTCAGTGAGCTGGCTTTACAGACTTCGACCAAATGTGCATGCACCACTGACAATAAAGGCAGGTATCACTGAAGACCTCTGTAATGACGGGTTCAGCGCATCGATCTACCAGTTGGTTGCCTTGTGAAACCTCATATTAATGTCATACTGTGGATCCCTGATGTTGGGACTGTGACAGTTCTAGCAATGGTAATGATAATAATCGGTTAAATATTGATTCCTGTGTGTTTTTGTTTGGCAGGTATTATGTGTTAATGATCATGAAGGAGGTGATCAACGATTGGAGAAACAAGGATGAAAAAGGTTCGGAAGCCCCCACACTACACAGTAACCTGCAGTTCTTGGCTGAGACTTTGATACTGTCACGACCTGTGTTAAGAGCTGAAATGATGGCCTGCCGAAGATTAGATGTTCCACAGGTTAGTAGTTAAAGGGTGAATTATGAAACGCTGCTGCTATTCTGCTACAGTGTAGCGACCAGTGGACTCTGTACATAATCCAACTGAAACTGACAAGACAAGCTTTAGCTGTTGCTTGCTAGGCCAGTGGTTGAAATCAGTACAGTGTGCTTGCAGAGGTTACACATATATGTGTGATTTTCAAACAACACACGTTGACTGTAGTGATTTGAACGGGACTGTTGTCGTGCAGTGTTACTGGAACAGAACTCATTAATATTGACCTAAACCTGACTCGTAACAAAGGCATTGATTTTACACAGCATCACCAAAACAAATCCTAACCTACAGCTCGCCTACAATTAACAGGCATTACTGGTGGATGGATCACTTTCAGCAGTGATTTGAGACCAAAACACTGAAAAAGGTCTGGAAAAAATTCTAGGATTTTTTGTACAGCCAAACTTGTTGGGACCATGTGAAATGCTGTTTGCATGCCTGAGAGTGCAACAAACTATTGCTGTTTACCAAACATCCTGCTTCAATTCTTACAGAAGCATGGTGCAAATCAACTCTCAGAAACTTTAAAATTGGATGTTGCAGGCAATTATACACTTAAAAAAGAAAAAAAGGGGGGAAAAAAGAAGAAAAGAAAGGCAGATAACAAAAAAGATTGAAAAAGGAAATTCCTGTGTAGAATACTGGTGGGTATGTATCAGCCAAACTTGTTGGGACCATGTGAAATGCTGTTTGCATGCCTGAAAGTGCAACAAACTATTGCTGTTTACCAAACATGCTGCTTCAATTCTTACAGAAGCATGGTGCACATCAACTCTCAGAAACTTTAAAATTGGATGTTGCAGGCAATTATACACTAAAAAAAGAGAGAAAAAAAAAAAAGGGGGGGGGGGGGGGGGGGGGGGGGAAGAAGAAGAAAAGAAAGGCAGATAGCAAAAAAGATTGAAAAAGGAAATTCCTGTGTAGAATATTGGTGGGTATGTATGCTGGTCATTTTGTCTGTGTTTGTATTGGGGTATTCCTTGTGACACTTGACATGGAAAGAGGTTGTTGCAGGAACTGGATGGCCATGTGAAGATGCTGGAGGTGCTCGCAGTGGCGTCATGCTGCAAAGCGTATGCACCGACCCTGAGAAGCGTGACGGTATCCCGAATGGACGAGCCCAGAACATTGATAGACTATGCCCTTGGTATGCTGCATTGTATGTTTTTTTTTTAATCAGAAAGAGAAAGGTATTAAAGAGATTCAGAGCAGCTAGGGGTGCTTTCAGAATATGCTTTGTGTAGTTACATAGTAAGGCATTGCTTTTGGAGGTAATTCACTTTTGTCTCAAGAGATTTCCCCCAATTGTAGTGGTCTTCAGGTTGTTGTTTTGTCTTGGTTTTCTTTGTACTTGCTGTCCAAACAAATGCCTTATCTCCACTAAGCATGAAACGACCCATACACAGAATGGAAAATGGAGAGTGGGGGAGCCAACTCTTCCCTTTAACCATCAGGCCAGCAGGAATAGTCTCCCTTAGTGAGTTCATTTTCAGTTCACCCTTGACAGCCTGAATTCAGTTTTCTCCTTTTCCTCGGCAAGGAAACATACCATCAACTGGACTTCTCGAGTTCGCTTTCCCTCATGGATTCTGAAGCCGTCGTTTAAGCCGGCCTTCCCCTCACAGGAGAAACACATTTCGTCTCGGCCAATGGAGAAAATAGCAGCAAACTAGGCTTGCCTTCAGCATTACAGTCATCGTTCTCATGGAGCACCCTGGCACCTACCAAGTCAATCGATGTTTCTTCTCTTTGTACTTCCAGAGCCTGCTCGTCAGGTTGGAAAGCTGTCTCCGAACTCAACCCTCATGAAACCTGCTCCAACTTTTCTCTATTCCTTCCATGCAACCCATATGAGAGTTGGACAGGTTCAACAAAGTGCACCATTTTTGGTTTTCATCTTAAACGTCTCGATGGTCTGCCGGTGGTGCGGAAGGGTGAACCCCTGGATTTCACAAGCAGGGAGTGCTGGTTTGTCGAGCAAAGCGAGCATGGTTTTTATGCTGCTGATGATGCTCAGAATTTTCTCTGGGTGGAGCAGCTCCGTTTTTGTTGATGAATGCAGTCAAACGCTTCATATTCAGAGTTGTGGCTTCTGAGTATCCAAGCCTTCATATCAGTTGCTGGAAAGAAGTAATCAGGATTTTGATTCAGTGGCTACTGCCAAGTACAAACTTTCTGGATGCAGTTGTCTGACACAGATTCTGTTGACGAGATCGACTAATTCCCTTTGGTCAGCGTTCCCAATGAAGAGATCAACAAGGGTGGTAATAGTATGGGCACTGCCATGTTGTTTGTCAGTCTTTTTTTCAATTTTGTTGAAGAGATTGATGGACAAAAATAGCAGCAGTGCATACACACTAGCGCAGCCGATTCTTCACGGTTTTGATGTAGGCTGTCATAAGCTTTAACTTAGCATGCCAGTGATAGTGAGCGCATTGTAGTGAAAAAGTAGGAATTCCAAGGGTGATGTAAGGCCAGTGTAAGACTGGTATACATGGTAGTGAAGATTTGGCCAAGTCCTAGATTAGCAGCAAAATTTGAGGAGAAAGTCATGTTTTTAGAGTCCCCCTTCACCGCTTTTCCTTACTTTTTAACTTTCCATGGACAAGAGTTTCCATTCACCAAATTGAAACTGTTCTTCACAGAAGAAAGAAATGTGCAGTGGAGAGGGGCTCTAAACTAGGATTTACCTATTTTCATTGGCTTCTGTTGCTTTTGGTTTGAAAGCAACTCCTATCAGTGAATGTTTATTTTGCTACCTGTTAGTGCATTCTGTGTTTCATGGCGTTGTGTTGCAGAATGGAAAAGTGTATTGATGTAGCATCATTGTATAATTAAGAATTTCTACAAATTTTGATGTTAATGGTAGGGTCGCTCAGATTCCACCACAGTATCCTCAGGTGTTTCAACAGAGGGCCCCAAGGACCCCCAGTTTCCAATGCTATAAGGTACACTGGAACAGTGACTGAGATGATTGGTACTGGGCTGTTGGCAGGATTTCTGAAGGACATTCATGAGGAGGGCAAGAAGAGCTACAACATGCTGACCATAGTGAGATCCGGAGAGGACGTGGACCCGAGTCACCCTGCCTACCAGCTTCGCTGTGACCTCATTCGCCTCATTGGCAATCTCGCCTACCTCAGCAAGCCTGTGCAGGACCAGGTGGGTTTGCGCTGGAAGAACTCAGTTACAGCACCTCCCCTGAAAATGCTGAAATTTCAGGTGTTAAATGGGAGGGAAATACGACTTGGTGAGAGCGCCTTAAAGTTTCATCTTTGGTACCCCTCGGACACTACAGTGACAGACATTAAGGTTGGCAAGTCATATAACATGAGCAGGATGCAAGAAAAGAAAAAAAATGATAATAATGCACACACATGTTTCAGTCATAGGGAAACTGTACCTTATCTTGAGTTCTCACTTCTATGCGGTTCTTTCATATAAACCAAAAGCAGTATAGTTTCCTCTCCGGTCGGTTTGTTTTGAGACGGGCCAATGATTGCTCTTTTCACAGATAAGATGGCAGAATTAAGGCATTTTTTCATTCAGAGATGATTTAACTTGTGAGAGGTGAAGGATCGGATGCTGAACGTGTTTTCATGATGGAGGAAACGTTGATTTTGATGGGGAAAAAATGATTTCTTGAATTCTTCCTAGTTCACTTCCTGATGGATAGTAGAAACATTCTAATGCCAGCACACACACCTTTCAAACTCTTTCCTCTTTTTTGAATTTTTTAAAAGAATTTAACGGTATAGTTTACAAAATTGCAGAAATTTACAATTAGTTTCAATGAGAAATCTGGTTGGAGAGTTTAAAGGTAAACACAAACAGTTAAAAAATCATGTTTAGATTGTATGTTATCATCATAGAATATTGTGTCATGGGATGACAACCCTGTTAGTAGGTTAATTTATGCTTTCCATGATTCAGATGCCAAGAGGTAACTATGAGCATGAATGCTATGGGCACTGATGAGTGACTTGTACTGATAATGCCACAGTCGCCTATTGGCACATTCTGTGTTAAGGTAACAAACTTATTTATGCATAGCATCCCTCTCAAAATGGTCAGAGCTGACCTGTGTATCACAGCCCAAGCATTTGCTTGGCTTGCCATGTATGCACTTTTTGTTTTTGCGGTAAAATCCCACTGATGTTTAATGTGCTTGGAGTGCGCACAGGCACTGTCAAAGCCCTGACCATTTTAGATTCTGAGGCCACGTTCTAAAAGCCAGTCAGAACTGAACTTCAGTGGTTGCCATTTGGCTTTTTTGAGTTAGCAAGCTCTGCAAGGGACTAGCAAGCATATAGAGCGGCTTTGAACAAGTGTCTTGTGCCACAGAGCAAGAGATCAAGCTGCAGAGAGCAGTTTGACCTTTGTGCACATCCCTGATGTCAAAGAGCAGTTGATTTATCATGTTTGTATGATAATGTTATCAGGTGGAGTTTGTTTTTGCTTTAGGTCGATTGATTGTGACTATGATCTCTCTCTCTCTCTCTCTCTCTCTCTCTCTCTCTCTGTCTGTCTGTCTTTCTTTCTATTTATAGCGTTTATGTTGTGTTTATGTATGTTTACTTCAATTCTAGATTAGTTTTGCTGATGTTGTTATTGTATTTTCTATATATTTCCCTTTATTGAGGGCAGGATGTAAAAAAGCCATTTTGTGCTTATTCCGCTTTTTCCCTCATTAAAAAAGATTTGTTCGTTCGTTCGTTCTCTCTCTGTCCCTCTCTCTCTGTCATACCCAAATTATATATGTGTGTCCAGTGTTTATATATGGGCTGTTGGCAGGGTTTCTGTAGAACAAGTGAGGGAGAGAGAATATGCTTGTGCGCATGTAACGTGTACGCTTGTATGTACACACATTGTAAGAAAGTAAACACATTTAACATGATCTGCATTCATTGTCCATTAAAAGGAGCTATGAATGACAATAAAAAAGTTTGAGTGAAAGGGAAGCTATAGCAAATCAAAGCTTGTGATGTAGGTGTCAACTTCTGCTCAGCTGGTTACAGCTGCAGTGCTTAGCGGTACTGCTCACTCGTGCTGCACACTGCTCAGCACATCTCATAGTTAAAGGGGTGATTTGGGGGATTAAGTTGAGTGTGACTTGATTTGGGGAGTGAGTTGATTTATAATGTTTGTATGATAATGTTATCAGGTGGAGTTTGTTTTTGTTTTTGGTCGATTGTTTGTGACTTTGTAAGCCAAGTTCAAGCCGTTACACTGCACGTCAGACTGCCTGACTATTGCGTAAAGGTTGGAAATCTCAATGGAAACAAGAAGTTTGAGAGTTTGGAAATCACCACCAGCAGATTTTTAATTGTTTTATGATCGCAGTGCTGAAAAGCAGTACTGTGCTTGGAAGTGCAGCATGATACAACAGATTCTTGAAAAGTTCTGGCAGCACGGATACAGATCATTTAAGAGACTGGAGGGACAGCGCTGCATAAGTTAAGAATTGTAGTGGCCAGTGTTACCATTTCTATGCATTGGTAAGGTATATGTCTCAAAGAAGATGGTTCCTGTATATACCAAGTTTTTTTTCTAGAATAGTGTGCTCTTTAGCTCAATCATGTTTCCAATTGAAATATCTGTTAGAGACAGCCGTAAAGTTTTTGAGAGCAGTGGGTATTTCAGAGCCATTTTGTTTGTTCGGTTCCTTTCAGGCATGCAAAAGGACAAAGTGCCAGCACTAAAATGCCAAGTTCAAGCCGTTACACTACACGTCAGACTGCCTGACTGTTGCATAAGGGTTGGAAATGTGATTGGAAACAAGAAGTTTAAAAGTTTGGAAATTACCACCAGCAGAAGAATAAAGCCCTGCCAGGGGGAGGAGTAAGGGTGTGTGTGTCCGGGTGAAAAAACAAAGGAGCACTTGTTTTTAGATGACAAGTTGCCACGGAAACCAACAGGCATTGCTTCGTGTGTTTCCTCCACCTGCCTGTATTCATGTGATGTGAACTGGTGTGACAGATTGAGCAAAACACGCCAAGTGCATTAAGTCCATCTCTGAAGGCTCAAACTGTTTTGACTTTTGTTTGTGAAGCTTTGGAGGATTTTTCTTTTCGCAGCAGTCTTCAGTGTTATCTGTTTGGAATTGCAGAGACCATTTTGATGACAGCGATTTTGTCATCTAATTGAAATAGGAGTAGATCTCAGCCACCACTAAAAAGGAGCATGTTGGCCATTAATTGCATTTGAAAGATCATTTAATCAATGAGAGAGAGAAAAATCGGGGCTGCTTAACTAGGGCTTTGCTGACCTTTACTGTGCCAGCTGGATCGCTTATAATCACCACCATGTCAGCATTTTAGGTGTGTATGCTTGTGTGTACATGCATGCCTCAATTTGTGTTATGTGTAAACATGTAATTATACATTATGTCTAGGTCATCTTGATGTAAACCAGAAAGAAAAGAAAATCTAAAAACAGTTTCCTGAAAGCCCCCGATAACTTTCAGTTTTGAACCTCCTTCAGAAAAAAATAATGAGAGCCTGCCCTGGGCCCCTCGTAGTTTTCAGAGTGTTTTTGCCTTAACCAATTCCTGTCAGAGTGTTTTTACCTCAACTAATTTCTATCCCAGAAAACTGTTGGCAGGATCCAGCTAGCTGACTGTTTTTTTTATGCTCGTTTTTGACTTCTGTCTCACATTCCATATATCAAGTGTCATTGGGATAAATAGGTCAGGAGCAAAACTTTAATTAACCATGCGAAGATTTTGAAGTGAGCAGTCATTTGATGTTTGATTGACAAAGGAGACATAGTTATGTGTCAAGCAGCAGTGCCGAGCTTATGAAGCCAAATTCATTAAGCTAACTACAAAACATTGCATGTTTCATTGTTGGTGTGTGGAGAATACTGTTGATTTTCATGTTAATGTTTTTGCTCAAAACCTACATAGTGATTTGCTGGTTCACTTTTGAGCATCATTTTATATATATATATATATCTGTGGAAGTATAAAAAATTTTTTCTTCTCATTTTCCTTCCTGCAACAATAGATCCCGTGACTAGCTGATAACATTAACACAACTGCCAAAGGCATGGGCATAGAGAGGAGATTACCACTGAAGTCATTATGAGAGTGCTGCATGAAGAACAGTAGAATTTCAAGACTTTTTCTTACTGATCAGTGAGGATGAGGATGAGGAGGTTCCCTTCTGGTCAGAGACAGCATGACACAACTAGATTTTGTATTTCTGTTCTATATCCTGGCATCAACCAGGCTTAAGAGATGCAGACACCTGCTGTGTTGATCAGGAAATTTGAGTATCAATATGTGAAGTACCTAGATGAAAACTGACTTTGTGGTTCCAGCCTTCCCAGTTAAGCCCATAGCACAGAAGACTTTAGGTAGATGTCGGCTGAGTCTGATAGAAAACAAATGAATGCATCTGATAGAAATCAAACCTGCAGCCTCCCAGCATCAAATCCATGACTCAAACCACAGCACCACGGCAGCTTGCATGAAAATCTAACATAGCTGTATTTCTCCGAAATTTCTTTGGTAATTTCTTGTTTTCAAACTGTTTTCAGGGTCCCTACTTTTGCGGAATCCTGCACACACCTTCTACAATTAAAAATGTTACAGGGTTCATAAGTTCCTTGAAATTTCTTGAATCCCCTTAAAGTTTGACAAACGATAAATCTCTAGGTAAAATCTCGAAAATTGATGCAAACTGATGAGTTTTTCACAAAATATAGGTATGACGGAAAAAAAAGCTGAAGATTCACAATCCTTTTTTGATCTAAAGTAAAGTTGTTTGAGATGTCAGAACTTCACTGAGTAAACTGTGGATAATCTTCTGAGAGCCAAAGGAGATAATTTGTCATTTTCTTACCAAAAGGCATGCAGAGCAGCATGGAGAGAGTACTATTTCACTCCAGAGGTCATTATACATGATCCACTGGATCACCATTGTCGTCAGCATGCAGTTCAGTCCCAAGGTATGGTAGCTCTATATCAAGCAAAATCGCACCGTAAGATGTCTTAAAGAAAAAGACTCCTCCAGCCAAACCCTTGGGAATTCTAGCCTTTTGGATTTGAAAGGTAGCTCAGCTCAGTGTGCTGCATTCACTATTCTGAGTGTACTTGATTTGCAGTTTGGGGGGAAACAGTTTTCATTCATTTGTCGAGTTCCTTATAGCAGGTGTAGTGATCATATCTGTCCAGGCGCTGATAGTCTTGATTCTGCACCCCACTATTTGGGGACATTGTGTTGTTGCTTCTGAATTTTGCACTGTTCAGTTTAGACTGTTCATTGTGACTTTTATCTCAATATCCACATTTCTCCCATCAGTATTCACATTTCTCTTCTCGCTGTTCTTTGACCAGATATATAAAACTGAAATTGCAAGGACGTATAATTGCTCACAGGCTAGGAGTGCTGATCGGAGAACCTGTGTTTGCTGTGCATTGCTTTTGTGTTGGTGGCTAATGTAGGATAAAAAATGAATAACGAACATGTTATGTCAGCAAGGAGAATGTTTAAGTATTTAGTATTTAAGGGAATATCTTGTACGTTTGCTGTTGTATGCATTGTTTTAAAATGTGAGTGTGTTTATATCTACAGGTGCGTGAATTTGAGGGGAGATCGGGACTGCCTTTGCTCTTGGAGCATACAGTGATTGACCTGCGCAACCCTTGTATCCTTTAAGCCTGTTATCAATCATCTGTGTCAGAAAGGGTCTTGCATTGATGTCTTTTGTCTTACCACTCTGCGAATGTGGTGTGTGTGTGTGTGTGTGTGTGTGTGTGTGTGTGGTGTGTGTGTGTGTGTGTGTGTGCATGCACACATGGGTACAGGGGCATGAAAATACTGCATGAAAGTGTATGTCCAAATTGAAGGGAATCTGTGCAGTGCGTCCAAGGAGGAAGAGTAAGAGTAAGAGTCATGGTAGCTGTAAAAATTTGTTTTTCTCTATGTGACAGATCAATTCCAGGTTGAAATTATTAAGAGTGTATGAAGGAATAAAAAAGTTATTTTAGTTCAGTTTACATTGAAAACAGAGTAGCTTTCGTTGTGAAGATGTTCTCTTTATTTTCACCATATTATTCAAAGATTACAAAAATTTAAACTCCAGCATTACTTACAGTAATTTCTGGATTACAAAGCATCATACAAATTCTGACCGGGGTAACATATAAATTAAAAGTGCCATATTTATGGTGAAATCAGTTTCTGCAGCCAGCTGTGTTGGCCTGTTTGAACATTATCTGCAAACATGTTCAGCATCTATATCAGCACAGCTCGAGACATTGACTGTCCAGAGTGCATGTCAATCTAGCCTACAGGGACAACAGGTATATAATATGTGGAGACTTTTACTGAGACTGACACTAAATCGCAGTACCAGGAATTTGTGCAATGTATATGTCATGTCAAATGTAAATCTGGCAGTTGGGGAAATTATCAGTCAAAAGCAAACTGTCGACTTCAAAATGGCCAAATGACTGTTTGGAAATGGAGAAATGAAAAGGGTCACTATAATCTGACCTTCAAACTTAAAAGAAGTTAAATCAATGCTGGTTTTCAGCGAATTTGCCCATGCAGATTGCCAGTGATGTGACCAGTTTCATGTTGGAGACCATGCTCAAAACAGTCAAGTTCCTGAGTGAAAAAGATGGTTATAAAATTTATTAAAAAAAAATTGTTTTCATTCCTCAGCTAGAATTTCAAGGTTTACCATCGGTGAGGGTTTTGTTTGCAACATTTTTGTTTGTTTTATTGTTGAGATAACAACATGCCATCTTCAGGAATATATCTAATTGAGATAACAGTGTTCCTGTGTTGTGTTGTTGAGTCATCCATCCCACTGGCACATGAAAGCTTTCTCTTCTCTGACAGAACGGAATTAATTAGCATGCAAGCATTTTTTTTTTTTTTTTTTGCTGTCCAAACTTCTGTGCCACCTCAGTGGCAGTGCACCCATGCCGCTCATTCCGACACCCCGTCCACAGCCACAGCCCAGTTGGTCCTGCCGCAGCCCCAGCACCGGCAATCCACGGGGCGTAGTCAATGTCAAGTTGTCAAGAGGCAACCCACTGGAGGAGACACTGCACTGCTGCTGAGTCACTTTGGTGGTGTTCAGCGGCGCCTGTTCTTATCCAACATACGCAGGACACCTACTAAGCCCCCTACTAACGACAATAATTGCTTAGTTGTGGAGTCGGCGTGAATGAGCTCTTACTCCGGAGGGTGCCACCACGTCCGTCCAGCAACAGTCCCCATGGACTCACCGATACCGGTGACCCCGACGGAACCAAACCAAGGTCACAGACACGGAGAGGACATCAAAACTGAGGTCACCATGAGAGCAGGGCATGAAGGGTCACAGTATTTGAGACTTTTTTAATGCTGATCGATGAGAATAAGGATGATAAAGATGATGCTGCGGATTTCCATTTCGGTCTGGGACTACATGACAGGGCTGTACTCTGTGCTTCCTTTCATAATATATCCCGGCATCAACCAGGCCCGAGAGATACAGTATTGGTCAGGAAATTTGAGCAACATTCTCAGACATGCATCCATTTAGTGGATGAAACTCAACTGTGTGGTCCCAGTCTTCCCAACTGAGCCTGTAGCAAACTCAACTCTGGGTAGGAGCTGGTCAGGGCAGAAAAATCCCACATGACTCTGATGGGAATCAAATCCGCGACCTCCCAGCCAGGAGTCTGCGACGCTAACCACTTCGCCATGGCGGCTGGTGCATGCAAGCATGTTTATGTTCTTTTTTTTTTTTTCTTGATGCGTGTATTCAAGAGCATGACCACTTTAAGACCTCATCTGAACGACTAGGTGGAGGTTAATGTCTGCACACAATGTTAAGTCCAAATCTGCCAACCTGACTGGCTGCAGTGGGAGTTGAACCCCATACCTTAGAACAACAGTCTGAATGCCTTTCTCACAAAACCAGTCAGGCCCAGTGCAGCCTGTAGAACAACAGTCTGACTGACTTACCCATGAAACCGGTCAGGCCCAGTGTAGCCTGTAGAACAACAGCCTGACTGACTGACCCACTCAACAATACCCTGACACCAAAAATTGTGACACTGGTGCCTCCTTAACAAATGACCAGTCATGGGCGAGTGGACCAAGCTGGCTCTGAGCAACCTGGTGCGCTCCAACGAGGAGAGCGCCAAGTTCATCCACAGCATCACCCAGCAGGGCCAGATCAACGGCACGGGCATCCTCCAGGGCTGCGGCCTTATCCTGGAGAGGGATGGGGACAGGATGAAGATCCGGGCAGAGGGAACGCAGCCTTCGCTGCAGCAGCTGTCGGAGAAAGAGCCATCCAGGTTCTGACCCTGACCCTGTCCTTGACTCTGACCCTGACCCTGACCTGAGGCTGCAATGTGTCATCACTTTTTTCAGTGACTTGTTCCTTACCTCGCCATTGCGCATGCTCAGAAGAATGAACGTGTTGGTTGAGGTTGTGAAGAGTGTTGAATTCAGGCCTTACTTTTTGAAGATTTTTTTTTTTTGTCTGAAAGTTTATGTAATGAGCTTCTTTTTTTTTAACCTGATGGTTGTTGTATGTGTCAATCAATCAATGTTGGCGATGGGGGTGGGTGTTGATGGGGATAGGGGGAGATAACAAATGAGTTTAGTAGATGTCTTAAAACAAACAAACAATAGAACAACAGGGGTTTGTCTTCGTCTGTTAAGAAACTGATATGTACGTTTTGATGTGAAAAGTCGTTGGTCCCACTGGTAATATTTCATACATTTATGTAAATATTACTCATGTGAAACTGAAATCGCGCCCCCACACACATATGCGTAACTATTTTCTGCAGCAGTATTGTTTCATTACAGGAGATTTTGCTAGTGTGATGTATGTTCAGGCCATTTGCCAGTTGTATCGTGATAGCATTCCATTTGCATGAAAACAGGCAACTGAAAGTCTGCACCTTGACAGCTATGTCAAGGAGGCGGAATGTGTGGAGATTGTTTTTAGATCCCTGTACAGTGAAGGAGATGATCATCACATGTAGCAGTTTGGTCCCAGGTGAAAAGGATGTTTTAAGACAAATGTTGATGGCATGTTTGTCCATTTTATTTTCTTCAAGGTCTTTGAAATAAGAGAGAAAAAAAGGGTGTTTGCTTTGTATTTAAGGGGCATTATGTGATAATTTTCCACAGAGAAGCAAACATTTTAAAAAAGTGCAATTGGTCACCAAGGTTGCCTGGGCCTGATAGGAGGAATTGAGTGTTCAGTGTGCCTGTTCCCCCTTCCCTTCTTCCCTTCCCACTTTTTTCTCTTTTCTCTTTTTCAGGCGGATTTGCCGCTCTCAGATCCTGTTTTCGCTAAGACTGCTCACTGTTCAGCGAATCTCAAAAGTACCTGTTCACAAAAACTCCACTGTACCCTGTACCAGTGTGTTTGTCTTTTGTGCTTCTAGTAGATGCGATCAGCAGTAGAAATTTATTCATTGCATCGTTTTATTTACTTTGGATACAAGTTGAGGTTTATCTGTTGTGTCCTAATTCCTGTTTTGTCTGTCAGGTTGAAAATGCAACAAAGTATATATATCAAAACATATATTTGACCGCAGATCTTCTGTAAAAAGTAATAAAATTCTTTGAGGATTCTCAAAGACCCCTTCCAAACATAAGACTCCTCTACCATTCTCTCTTTTTCTCTGTGTCTGGTTCTGTTTGTCTTTTCCCTCTATCTGCCTCTCTTTTTCCTCGAGTTGAAATGGGATTGGTCACTGAATTTTCCTTTTCCCCATTACACACACATGCACGCATGCACACACACACGCATGCATGCACGCACGCATGTGTGTGCGTGTGCACGCACACATACACATGCACACGCATGAGTGCGCACGCAGGCACACACACAATCACACAGGTGCTTGCGCGCACACTTGCACTCGGACACACACACACACACACACACACACACACACACACACACACCCCTTTAAGCACGTCATCGTCCGTTTATGTTTTCATATGTCATTTCCTATATGTATTTATTTGTTTTTCTTTTATGTCACAAGTCCTGAAGACGCTCTATGACCAAAACGTTGATAGTTGTTCTGTTTTTCTTTTTTAAAATCTTCTGAGAATCCTCAAAGACATTTAATATTCATATAGTATATATGGTTCATAATTCATGTTACAAACCTTCGGTACAGTTTGGGCATATTGACCTGCTGACATTTCTTCTGCATTGCCTCCAGGACATGCTGGTATGAAAGTCTTTGAAGCCTTGAATTGTTAGGCATGGTTCAGAAAAGAAGTTATTATTTATTCATCATTTGAATGATTCATCGTACATTCATTGGCACATACACATCAGTGTTAAACGCGCACATATGTACAAAACCACTCTTGGTGGGACTCGGACAAAATCTACCTTTAAAAAAAAATTTTTTTTTTAAATCCAGTGTGAGGGAAGCAGGCAATTTGAACATCGTCTATCTGAAAAGTTTTTTTCACTGTTTGTTTTAATTTTAGATCAGAACAAGCACAGGTGTTGGTGTGGTAAGTTCCATAGTGGCAATACAATGACATTTTAAAGTTTGGACGCGCTGGAACAAAACGAAATTGAGTGACAGAAATCAGACAAAGGCCTTGTGATTTATGTTCATATCAAAGTTGTTTTGTTTCTTTTTTTTTTTTCTCCTCTGTATATCATCATTTGTAGGTAGAACGGCTGGGGGTGAGGGGTGAAAGTGAGAGGATGGGAGGTACTCCTCGTCTCTCGGAGTGAAGCATTGAAGTCAAAATAATTCAAAGAAAAAATAAATCTTTTAAGCAGTATACCATATTTGTTTTTTAATTATCTTTGCTTGAAAGTGGTTTAAAAAAAAACCCTGAGGAACAACATATTCTTGCAGATATATGAACTGCAAAAGTGAAACGTCCCCAAATCATAGCACTGTGTTTGAGTAAAGAAAAAAACCCTGAGGAACAACATATTCTTGCAGATATATGAACTGCAAAAGTGAAACATCCCCAAATCATAGCACTGTGTTTGAGTAAAGAAAAAAACATGTTTGAATCTCTGTCGCCCTTACCTCAAGGATTGCTTGTAGGTATAAACACTTCCCTTTTTTTTTATTTGAAGTGAGAACCTGGTAAAGGACCTCATGAGCAAGTTGGGCTTTGGGTACATGGGGGGAAAAAAGAAAATCAACAAAGCTTTTCGTCATGTGCATGCCAGATCATCTACATTTTCTTTAAGAAGAAATTTTTGGCTAATTTCCTGTTCCTTGTTTTGCCAGCAGGGTCTTGAGTTCCTGTTGTAAAGAAATTGATCAGAGAAAAGTAATCCACATTGGTGCAGGTTTTCACACACAAGTATACTCTGATTTATTGCTTTTTTTTTTTTCCTTTTCCGTTTTAAATAACCAGTTGGGAGAAATTGTTAGATGCGCAACATTTTCTTTAACACATCAGCACAAAAAAGAATGTGCCTTAATAATGCTTATAAAGAGTGAATTGAGCTTATGTCGTATTTAGTGTGTGCATTTGCATACATCTTCATTTGCAAAAATAAAACCATCTGCATCAATTGTAGGTGTGCAGTAGTTGCACGTTTGGTAGATACATTTCAACAAGGCAAAATTGAAATATTGGTGTATAGGGTTTGTATTTGATTGACTGTGGCTGTGCTGTTTTCTTCCTTGTGTGATATTGCAGTTCCCTATGTAAGCTTACTCAGCAACTTTGGAAACCATGTCTATCAGTCTTCCAGTGAACATAAATTGTTTGCGCCTGAGAAAACCAAGCGTAACAGATAATTTGCACAAACTGAGTTTTTGAATTTTAATGTACAAGTAGCAGCGCTATGGGGGGAAAATCTGCAGAAAACTGAATTAAGATACTTTTACTAGTTTTGATTTTACAGCCCTTAAAGGTTTGGGATGTATCGTTTGCAGAAAATCATGGGAGGACCACAAATAAGTCGCAGTGCAGCTGCAAGCCTGAAAGGAAATGCCACCAGCATGCAAGCACCTCGCACACAGGACGAAAATTGCCTCTCTTGGGATTCACTAGATCAATCGCTGCCATAGTATGTGTGCATCAGCCTTTTCTCTGCAAAATAAGTTTTTGCATGGTCTGAGAAATTCAGGTGTGCAAAGGGAGGGGAACTGACATAAGAGCTCGAACTGACCTAGGGGCTCAAGATCAAACATAGCAAGCATTCAAATTGTTTATTAGTACTTTAGGTATGTGCAGAATAGATCATATCATACCTAAAAATGGCTGAATTAGAAATTTGCTATTGGTAGAATGTTGGACCAAATTTTAGCTTGTTTTCTTATGCACTACCACAAATGTTTTGCACGAGTCACTGTGGTTTCCATCCTACTGAACAGCTGCGAGGGAGAGACTGCGATAGCAGATCTTCAAAGAAAAACCATACAAGGGACACAAGTTTTAAGGATTGCATTGGACTCCAGTCATAAAAGTAGACACGAGTCTTGCTTTGCAATGAGCTAGCTTAGCATGAGCATTCTATCCAGTTCTTGGTCCAGAATCTTTCTACAGGGTACAGTGGAGAGCTAGATGACCCAACAACAAAATACTGGGTGGATGGGCTAAAGGATTGGAAAGGGAAGAACTGCTCGTCTGCACGTGGAAGTATCTGGCAGAATCACAAGCTGATTCATGTTCGTTTGCTTTTCAAAATTTTTTCTTTATCCCTCTTCTAAATCTTTGTCAATATAACGTTGTGTTAACCTCACTGGAGGTTTTGGATGAAAGGATATTGTTGAACACTTTGAACTCATCGCTGGCAGAAATCACAAATTGTTAGGCTGCTTCCTTCCTTGCCTTGAAAAGGAAACGGGTGTATTCAGGAATGGTTTGAGATATAAACTGGATCAAACTAAAGGAAGTGGACACACATAGTTGGAATCTGTTGTGAGCAGAAAGATGGGAAAAGCAGAATGTACTTTTGATAGTACTTTCAGTGAGACTGACAGAAAATGACCAGCAAAATGAACGAGTCTACATTGTAAGTTCAATTCCAAACACATGAAATTGCAGAGAAGAAGAAATTGGCTAACATTCTTCAAGCATTCATTTAAAGGTTCCCCAAGACTAAATTCCTCTCTAGATAAAAGGGTTTTCAATAGACTGCTGGCTTCCACTTTCAGTCTTAATCATGGGGCCAGGTATACTGGCTCACCGTTACTTTTCATGAAGACTCTATTACCTCATTTGGTGGTATTCTTTGTGGTTAGAAGTTCAGTTTTACAGAAAGGAAATTTTGCTTTCAAGTAATAGATCACAAAAATGCTGCAAAAGGGAGACCATTGAGATAGTTGAAAGGTTCTGGATTCTCTCCCTTCCCTCTTAAAACGGCATATCACTCAAGCTTGCAGTTCTAGCAGATGAGCGCAACAAGGGAATATGTTTTGTTTCCACTGATGTGTGTATGCCTCTCAATGCAATGCATTCCATGACCTACCACATGCCATTAGTGTTCAGATTGTATGAATCTCAGTGCATATGTTCTTCATGTTTCTTTCTTTCTTTTTGGGAGGAGAATGCTGGGAGGAAGTGTTCAGTGGTGAATGAAATTTCAGTGTTAAGTAGGCTGTTTCTGATTCTCTGTTTTCCAGTCGTAAACCACAGAGCCGGACCGGGAGTATGCTCATAAACTGACATTGCTTGTAAGATGTACACAAATGAATTTTAGTTCTTTCAAGGCATGTTAATTTTCAACTCGGGGAGGGGGGGGGGGGGGGGGGGAGGATGATATTCCTCGTAAGTGTAGGTAACGGCAGTTATACAGTTCTATTCTGAAGCATGTCACATGTTTACAGATTAAGTGTGCCATCTTTACAGGAAGGTAGCATAGATTTAAAACATGAGAATGACATGTGCATATAAACATAACTCACAACCATGATTTAGTTTTCTAACTTAAAGCTTCTGAATAGATTTTTTGAAATTCTATTTTATGAATGCCGGAAAGGAAAGTCCATAAAAAGTTTTTAAAAAAACAAGAAGAGGAAGAGAGAGAGAGAGAGAGAGAGAATCGAAACAGTGTCGTTTTATTGCCGAGCCATTCTAATTTTAACACAGTATTCTCTATGCATGTGCATTGGACTTTATATTGAGGAAAGTGTCTGAAGCTGCTGTTGAGCACCATTAGGAGTGAAGAGCAAGGACAAGGGGAAAGTGCTGCCTTCCCCTGAATGGTCGACTCAACAGTATGACTGATCATGCTTTCCCACAGGCTGGCAGCTAGGTGTATGTGTGTGTACAGCACATGCTTGCATGTATATCCATGTAAGGATGATTTTTGCATGTGTGCGTGCTGGAATATGAATATGTCAACTATTCAAAATGCGTATGCTAATGAGAAAAGAACAGAAAAAGAAAAAAAAAGTACTAATTCTGTGTCAGTATTTCATTGGTTGGTGCAAAATTTCAGGTTGTTCACCGGTTTTGCTTGGTCTTTATCATTTGACAGGTTTTGTTTGGATCCAGTTTTTTTCACCCCAAGTGTTTGATGATGGTTTACTCAAAGTAGGAGAAAAACAAAACAGAACCAAAACGGTGGTCCATTTCCCCCAACCAAGTTGAAGAACAGCCCTCAGCAGCTGGATGAAGGCCTTTTAAGCCATGGATGTGCTGTCCTCTTGTGATGCCTGAAACTAATTGTGTGAAACAATATTGTTCATGATTTATTTATTTCCAATAGTTTGGGTTGCTAGAGGTGAGAAAAACTACAGTCTGTTGTTTCTAATATTTTCGGTTGCAGTTGCTTTTGAAGATAAACAAACAAAATATTTCTCTTTAGTTACATGCTTATTCATTCATTTTTGTGATGTTTATGCCCTTTTTTAAAAAATTTTGTTTCTTAACTATGGAGAAAGAAACAAACGGCTTCAGTTGTTAGTCTGTCATGGTGTTAAAAAATACATCGTCACTGCAGTTTTTACAAAGACATTCGTACTTACTTGCCTTGAGTACACATGGAAGTTACAAGCACAAAATACATAACACCCCCCCCCCTCCCCCCACATTTATCACTGAATGAATTTCAACTGATAGTAATAAATGTAAAAAAAAGTTGTATAAGAAAATGTTTTCACTAGAACAACTTTGAATTTCAAAACACTTACGCCCAGTTGTTACCAGATTGAATTTAATCAGTTTAAATAGTTCTGGTTTCGCATAATATTGTGCTTTTATTTGAAATAATATGTATTATACATGATGTGTGAAATCATGTCGTTAAAAAAAAAAAAAAGAAAGCAAAATGAAACAAAGCTGCTGTGTAAATTACTTCATATAACCCCAAGAAAACAATAAGGGGAAGAATTAAGAGAGAAGGGAAGTGCAAAAGTAGATTGTCTTGTAAATCACGATTTTGTGAACATCCATGAAAATGTTTGTAATCCATCATATGTTTTGCTGGGAAACTATCTGTTAACAAAAAGATTGAAAATGATTTAGGTTAGTACTCCCAGAACTACAGCAGATCATTGAAAGACAAATGTGATTGTGTATACGAGCGTGCGACTGTGTATACAGGCCTGCACATGTGCTTGCATATGAACGACATGATATAATTGAGCAACTAAGTATTTGAGTAAAAACTAAAGAAGGTGAACTACTACCTTTACAGGCCTGTGCACCGTACACTTCTGATGGGTTTTGCAATGGTTTACATACACACACACACAGAGAAACAAAAACACTCAACACAAGCATATACCATGTAATACAAACGATGTAAGGTGTTATCACAGGTAATGTGAAAAATGCGTGCCTTTTCTTTTCCTGCTTTCTTTCTTTTTTTTAATTTTTACGTTTGGAATGAGACCGACTTTTAGTGTTAAAGGACTGGATCAAAAAGAGTCAAATTCACCATCAAAATTGTCAGAACTGCCAAGTGCGAGCAGGGAAGTTATTAGCCTTGTGGAGTCTGAAGGGAGAGAACACATTGTTTTTGTGGTGTTGGTGTGTATGTGTGCGTGTGCGTGTGTGTGTGTGTTTCCTCTTCCCTGGTCTGCAAACGAAATCATTCATTCAGCTACTCGGTCAGTAACTGCAACTTGGTCAACACAGGTGAATGCAGGTGTGTGCCTGACATGCATAAACACTTTGCCGGTCAATACAGTTGCATATCATATCATATATGCAATCAAACATGCACATACACAGTCACTCAAACCAAGCGAGGTGCAGAAGGAAATCGTGTTTCCTGTATTGTGAGAGGAATTTGTTTAAGAAAAAAAAATTACTGGTAATAAAGGCATCAACTTTCCTAGCAACATCACCACTCTGATAGTGGAGGAGCAATAATTTGCACATACTGATGCTATGTTGACTATCAGATGACATACCTGCAGTTTTTGTTTGCTTGCTTGCTTGCTTGTTTGTGGGTTTCTTTTTTGTATTGTTTTTTGTTTTGTATTCATTCCTCATTTAAAAAAAATATTCATTATAACATTTCTGTTTTAGTATTTTATGAAAAAATTAAATTAAGAAAAAATGTCTTTGACTCTTTGGAAGGGGGGAGAGAAGTGTTTCAAAATGGAACCAAATTGATGTACCATGCATGTGAGGAACGACATATTCCAGATGAAATGTTTACTTGTGAGCCCTCTGTGGTTAGTCCAAGTGGCCGGATGGAATGATGCTTTTCCAATAAAAGCCGGAGTGGCCACCCCTCCTCCATCCCCTTACATCTTTTCAAAACCATGGCTCTGGTATTTTGACAGTAGAAGGCTGACAGTTACGCGATAGCGCTGTTTATAATGGAATTGGTTAGGTTTTTTGTTTGGTTGGTTGGTTGGTTGTTTTTTTTTAGTGTAATGGCTGACACACAGCCAAAGATGACTTGGTGAAGCAGGGGTCTATGCACAGAGCTATTTCATATCTGTTACTGGGTCCAGTGTGGCAGAGTGCAAAGCAGTCGATAAGAGGAAAGAACTGTGGATTCTTGAGCAGTCTGTGGAAATATTTTGTACTGTAATAGTAACACCACTTTTTCCCCCTCGTGTCTTTTATGATACAGTGCACATGTTACACAACAGACTCACCAGCACATGGTGCTCCATGGGACTGAATAATCACTCATTTTCTGTGCAGTCTGCCCCCCTCCCTCCCCCCCCCAAAAAAAAAAAAAAAAATTTTTTTTTTGTTGTGTTGCAATCCATGCATGACCCTGCCTGCTCTTGATATTGAAGTTAAACAGCTGTCTTAGAAAATAATGCTGTTTGCTTGTATTTAAGGGTCAGAGTGTGTTTAGTTAGTCTGTTTCATCTTTGGTAATGTTATTCTGATCATGAGTGAGTGAATGAGTGGTGCAATGAGTATGAGGAAGGACAAGAAAACTTCTGATCTTGGAGAACACAAGGTGGATGAAATTTCCGATTAATTTCCTTTTGGGGCAACAGATTGCCACTTGTCTTAAGTGTACTGTTCTACTTATTAAACATTTATTTGTGTGTAGCTTGTGCACTTCAGTATTAGAGAGTGGCAGGGTTCGTCTGGACTTCTGTCGTCAGAAATGAGCTTGAAAATATCATTTAAAAAAAGAAACTGCTATTTCATTTTTTGATATATTGTGTTTCCATTCTGGACCACAAGGCCACAGCAAAGTTGCTGGTAAATCTAAAAGAAATGGTTCTTTTATCATTTACTAATATGTTCATTTTATTGATCAACATTTTGTAATTTCGGTTTACTGGTACAAAGGGTGCTTGTGTATACATGCAGATGCGAGAATGTATGGACGTCTGAACTTGGAAACGGTATGATTAGGCAGCAATTCACTTAGTCATACTGTGCTAATTAACGCACATGTTCATGACAATACTTCCTTCTTTATACTTTGTAGAGTTCGTTCAATTGTTTGACCCTTCTGTTGAAAGACAAATGTTGCAAAATCAAACCTTGTATATTTAAAGCAATGGTACAAAGGATACATGATTGCATTTTTGGGTAAACCCCCTTTCTCAAGAGACTATGGTCTATATTAGGTGTGTGCGGTGTGCATCAGTGGCCATGTGTGCAGAATCAAAATGTCCTCAAATAGATGTGTGCCTGACATCTAGATTTGTTTTTGATCACCAACTGCACAGATTACAGCTTTTAGAAGAGATAGTCAATACCAGAGGATCTGTACCAAAGGTGCTATAGATTTCTTGTCTTTTCTTTTTTGTCTATTAAGTTACATATGATGATACTGAACAAAAAATTACAGGCTGCCTTGCAGTTGAAAGCTTTAGATTGGACTAAACTTGCCAATGCTTTACTTGAAAAATAAAGAAAGTGTTAATTCTGGTTGAATATGTGCACCTGTTGTTGGGCTTAGCACAACGCTAAGTTGCATGGTGCACATGTATGTGCAAGTAAAGCGTTTTCGTATTTGTACTTCTTTGAATTGAAGGCACATGATTAAAAAAAAAAAAAAAATCTGCCAATGAATGACATTGCTTTGTTTTTGTTTCCTTTACGTTGATCTCAGTAATATGTTCATGTATCCTGAAGTCCAGCATAGCTGTATTTTTTTCAGTCTTCTGTTTTGTTATCATTTTTTGTGTGTTCTGTAAGATGTAATTTTTCCTTCTATTAGAATTGTTGAAGGGTTTCAAATCTTAACTGTTTATGATGGAATTAATATTACGGTATCATTCGGATAGTTTTTTTTTTAATCCTTTTTTTTTTCATAAGAATTATGTAAAACAATGTGTAAATTACAAATGACACTGAAATGAAGAAAACATTCACACAAGCTGAATATTTCTAAAATACATTGAAAATGAAAAAAAAGTAATGCAGAACATATGAAAAACATTAGCTGATGAAGTATTTTGATGACAGTACACATGGAGATACAGCCTGTGACCATTACTAGAATCTTAGGAGGTGACACTCATTCATGCATGTTGCACATGTACAGTTACTTGTTGCCAGCAGTGAAACAGGTGAGAGAGTCAGCATGACAGGATGGAGAGTCAAAAAATTAAATGGGAACAAAATTCTTGAGAAAAAAAAATGTTAGCACTTGACAGTTGCAGTATCAGCCCCATATTTTTGTCCTTTTCATCATGGAATTATTTGTTCCACTACATTTCCTAACTTCACTTCGTTGATCCATTCATTAGATTTTCTTGTTAGTTCTATTTCCCGTCACATGCCTTGGATCAAGATTCAGGTTGTGAATTTTAGTTAATGAACTAGGGACCAACGTCAGTGTCCTTTAGTTCCCTCCCTGCTGTGGATTAGCGATTAGAGTTGTTCACCAAGCAGTTTGAACCAAATGAAATAATGTGAATTGGTATTGAATTAGTTTAGCGTTCCATGCTGTCACTCTGTAAAGGTCTCATGAAACAAGTGTTAAATAGGGAGTTTTCCTTTTCCCCAGCTGCATGTAAGTATCAACAATTTTAGAGACGGAGAGCAACTTCTGAAAGATTGGCTGTTCTTCCTCTCCTCACCTGTACAGCAGTTTGAAATAAAGCAAGAGCAGATATGGTTGATCAAATACATTCTGCAGCTGAATTTACTAGCCCAACTTTTTTTTCTTCTCCGAGATACTTGCATTTCATTTTCAACAGGTATTGTAAGCGATGATCTGATCTGTTTTATTCAAATGAAATTGGATGATTGCTAGGGATTGTTTTGATAATAAACTGTATTCCCTTTTGTTGTGATTATTGGGGTGTGTGTGTGCACGTGCACGTAAGCATGTAAATTTGTGGGTGAGAATGACTGCGATATAGTTTGTGTTTGAACTTACTGTAAAGAATGATTACGGAGTATTATATACACATTTTTTTTCATGGATAAAATTCATTACAAGGAAGCACAGTAATGTGTTGTGGACAGGCATGATAACAATTGTGTTACATGGGAAGAATTTCTTTTTATCTGAAATATTTGATCTGGACAAACATGTTATTACATCATCTCGGGACCAGGGAGCTCATGGTGTAAAGTATTACAGAAATGTCAATCAGCATGCAGTGGCAGCCGCATTAAAAGAAAGTTTTTTAAATTTATCTTCAGTTACCCCCCACAACTGCCTCTCCCCGCCCCCGCCGCTTCCCTCCAGTAGCAGTCTTCCCGCGCTGCTCGCTCTAGCTTTCTCCATTCCCAGCTACACCCTGGCTCAGCAACAGCAGTCCACAAAGAGCAGTTAATACTGAATCATCATGATGCAGCGCACCGGTAAAGATGTGAAGCTGGAGGTGCCTGTTCTGATCCGACATACACTCCACTCCTCCTGCTAATCCCTCTTCTGACAAGAATAATAGTATATCTGCTGAAGCAGTGCGAGATAACTGTGGTGTTACTGTTGCGCTCTGGGTGTTCTTCATGGCTTTCAGTAAGGAAGGCTTGGTGATGCCCATCTCCCCTCTAAGCATTCAGGCAGCACATTGGACCTCTCCTTATTCCATCCGGGCATGGGTCAATATGGGAGCATAGTGGCGTATAAAGACGGTATTTGTTTTCTCCTGGAGGAGAAACTGTTATCCATGAGAAAAACAGCGAAAATAAGAAGAAAAAGTTGGCATTGCTGTCATCCCTGTGGATAATTGTTTTCTTTAGAATCACAATGGTTTTCCTGGTGGTAATAGTTGTTTTTCTCTCAGAATTACAGTTGTTTTCCACTTTACATTTAGAATAATTACTGTTATCCCTGTTTTCCTCAGGAAAACGAACATGAACTCGAGGAAGACGGTAATAAATGGGATGGAAAATCTGTTTGAATCACTATTTTCCCAGATAAGCTTATGTGCGCTGGTATCATTGTACTACTATGCGAACTGCTGACTTGAACAGACACAATAGTTGTGATCCTGTCTGGATCATAAGTGGTTTTCTCTTTTTCCCAGTTTACCTTAACGTGAGGATCATTTAGTTTTTCCTGCGGAAAGAAAACGGTCATGATCCTTGTGGATAAGTACAACAATATCTGTTTCTTCAGCAAAACATGGAAAACAGCCGTGATTCTTTGGGAAAACTGTAATTATCTAAAGGAAAACGGTCGTGATCCTTCGGGAAAACTGTAATTATCTAAAGGAAAATGGTCATGATCCTTTGGGAAAAGTGTAATTATCGAAAGGAAAATGGTCGTGATCCTTTGGGAAAACTGTAATTATCTAAAGGAAAATGGTCATGATCCTTTGGGAAAACTGTAATTCTGTAAAAGAAAAAGGTCGTGATCCTTTGGGAAAACTGTAATTATCTAAAGGAAAATAGCTGTGGTCCTCAGGGATGATGTCAAAACTGTGTTTTCCTGAAGGATAGTAACTGAGAAATAGTGAAAACAGCTTTATTCGGCTAATGAAGCTAGTATGCTCCAATGAACCGACTTACATGCGACCTATGTATGCATATTCACAGGCAAATACTCAGCCCTCGGGAGTTTGCACTGCTGTGTGTTGAACTGATCGATCGGGAAATTTGCGTATCACAATTCACACACTAGGCGCTGGCAGGAAGTGGCTTGAACCTTATTAGAGGTCAAACCCCATAGCTTCTGTCTTCCATTTCAGGACAGACGTGTATGATTACCGCTTTCCCTCACGTCATCCGCCTCTAGAACTCCACCCCATCAGAGGCTTTCAACACCAGGTCCTCCAGGAGGTCAGGTCCTGTTTAGAGAAAGGGTCAAATCCTTCCAATTGTTTATCCCCTCTCCTTCCTCAGTCCCCAGTGGCTTAGCTCTGAAGGACCAGTACAATGGAGAGTTGTGCACGCTGGTCAGGGTTTACCCCCAGGTACCACTCCAATGGCAGCATTGGCTTTGGAGGTCTGATCAGGATTGTTCCACACTCACTGTTAGGGTCAGGCCTGTGAGTGTGCGTGTGCGAGTGTTTACACCAGCCTTTGCCCTGTGTGGCGATGTCCACATGATCACCGTTCATGAAGAACCTGTCGCCACCAGAATTGAAGTCTAGCGCCGGCATGTCGTAACCACTCAGCTAGCGGTCCGGTGATCCAGTTCAACTGCTTGGAATGATCTCACTGAAACACTACGGACATATCTGTGAAGGATATGCACTAGTGCAGTAACAAATATAAGCACAACTATGTATAACGTCTACACGTTTGAAAAGATACGAATCAATCATACACCACTGTATAGATTGTCAGTTCGGACAGACGGTGGAAGACCAACTGTGAAGGGCTGGTAGTTTCGAAAGACCCGATTTTGTTGATGGAGAAAGTAATTTTCTTGTGGATAAAAAAGTAAAACATTTTCTTGTGATTTTAATCGATTTCTTTGCGGACCCGTTGCGTTTTTTTTTCCTGTACAAATTTTGAACTGCACTGCTTTTGACATTAAAGGTCGTGGGGTTGAGTCCCAGGAGTCATGATAAGAAAATGTGGAAAAGGTTTTTTTTTTTTTTTTTCCAGATCTTCTTGGTCAACATTTATTTTGCCTTGCCTATCTTGTAACTGGGTAGTGATCGTTGAGGGATGACTTCCCGACAGTCACACTCACCTTTTGTAGTTTTGGACCATTTTGGGAGCTGGTACAGAGATAGGCCTGTGCATTCCCTGATGTCCTCCCGCCTCTTCTTCACTTCATCTCATTTTATCCTGGTATTTTACCCTGGAGGATGTTTCTGCCAGGCTGGCCGATCCTGAAATATACTCTGTACATTTCATCTTTCATCAACTTTACAATGATTAGCGGGTTGTCGTGTCGTCCCATAGCCTCTCTGACTCTTCTCTCTCTCTCTCTCTCTCTCTCTCTCTCTCTCTCTCTCCACACACACACACACACACACACACACACACACACACACACAGACGGACGCTAAAGATCTTGTAACCCGTGTCAACGTGACGAGAGATGGAAATATGCACCAATCACACTTGAAGTCAGGCACGGTCGAACATTCCCATGTTGCCTTTGGAAACAGCTTTGAGGCTGGAGACAGCTCCAGCAACCCTGAGACTCATGTGCGAGGTCAGTGTCCGTGGCGGCTCGCTTACGATCACCGGGTCACAGGTTGACACAAGTATGTGCGCGAGCAGCTAACAGTTTTCAAGTTTGGACTGATGAAGTTAATTCCCGCTCTTTCTCTAAAGTGTTATCCTTAATCTCATCGGGCGGCGAAGTGTCAGATACCCTGACTTCTCTCGAGGCTGGCATTTTGAGAACTCGGTGCCTATCTTTCCTCCTTCGCTACTGTGTCTTCCGTATGTCATAAAAGGGGAACACATACCCTTCTTCTTCTGCAGCAGATGTAACTGGTTGCGTCAGATCTTCAATGCTGTCGCCATGATGAATCCCAGAGTTTTCTCGAGGTCTTGACAGCTGCCCCAAAGCTGCATCTGCAGCCTTGCACCCTCTGGCCAGGTTTGACGCCGTAGAATATCATGGGCTGGGGACAGTGTTGGAGGACGTGTTCTGGGGTCTGAGATCCAGTGCCACACGGACATTCGTCTGTGTGGGCATTCTTATATCGGCTGAGGAAGCTCAGCAGTCGGCAGTGGCCAGTTCCCAGTCTGAAGAGGATTGTTTGCCGGTATCTCTGGAGCTGTTGGATTGGGTCAGCACCACTGTCTGCACCCAGCCCTCTCTTCTACTGGTTCTGGTATTGGTTGTGGATGATAATTTTGGCCTCTCTGTAGGTCACTGGGTGGCTGAACTGCTCCATATTGCTGCCTGCCACGGACAGAGCGTCAGCCTTCTCATTCCCAGTGATCCCACAGCGGGATGGAATCAACCGGAGTACAATGGTGGATCGTCTTGAAAGATCATGGACGTTTTTTTTTTATTTTATTTATTTTTTTTTTAATGTTTTTCAACTGCTGTTAGCTTCTGTTGCTCTGAAGTCCCTGCAGCAGGGATCTGCAATCAGTGAAGGAAGCTGTCTTGGGTGGTGGGTTGTTTGACTTTCTGAACCCTTGTGCAGCATGGAACAGACCTGCTGACTCTGCTCTGTAATTGGAGACATTTTTTCCCGTCTCTCTGAGGGTCAGTTTCCCATCAGTGTGTTTGATGAAGATGCCTGCTCCTCTGTTCTTCACTGCTCCCATTAAGGATCCTCCAGTGAACACGTGCGTCCACTCAGTGAGTTTTTACTGGTCGTCGATCATCTCTAGTGCCAATAGAAGGTGAGGGGCTTGGCAATCTTTCCTGTCTGTGCCAGGAACTCTGTGATGACTGAGACTTTTTCTAGGAGGTCGCCTTTCTCCTCAAGCTTAGGAAGCATTTCCGTTCTGGTCGAGGACGTAGGCAGCAGGTCTTTATTCCGGCTGTGTAGGCTTTTGGAGAGGTGGTTGAAAATTTTCCGTTTCATCCTGTTCTTAGTGGGATTCTTTAGTTTGGCATGCGTTGGGTGGGAGGGCATGCATTGGATGGGAGGGCATGCAGTGGGTGGGAGGGCATGCAGTGGGTGGGAGGGCATGCATTGGATGGGAGGGCATGCAGTGGGTGGGAGGGCATGCGTTGGGTGGGAGGGCATGCAGTGGGTGGGAGGGCATGCAGTGGGTGGGAGGGCATGCATTGGATGGGAGGGCATGCAGTGGGTGGGAGGGCATGCGTTGGGTGGGAGGGCATGCGTTGGGTGGGAGGGCATGCGTGGGGAGGGCATGGTTGGGTGGGAGGGCATGCGTTGGAGTGGGAGGGCATGCGTTGGGTGGGAGGGCATGCAGTGGGTGGGAGGGCATGCGTTGGGTGGGAGGGCACGCAGGTGGGTGGGAGGGCATGCGTTAGGAGGTGGGAGGGCATGCGTTGGGTGGGGAGGTTGGAGGCACGCGTGGGTGGGAGGGCATGCAGTGGGTGGGAGGGCATGCATTGGGTGGGAGGGCATGCATTGGGTGGGAGGGCATGCGTTGGGTGGGAGGGCATGCGTTGGGTGGGAGGGCATGCAGTGGGTGGGAGGGCATGCGTTGGGTGGGAGGGCATGCAGTGGGTGGGAGGGATGCAGTGGTGGGAGGGCATGCGTTGGGTGGGAGGGCATGCAGTGGGTGGGAGGGCATGCAGTGGGTGGGAGGGCGTGCAGTGGTGGGAGGGCATGCAGTGGGTGGGAGGGCACGCGTTGGAGCTTCTCCCTACGGACGGAGACTTTCTCTTCATGTCTGAGTGACGTCACTTTAAGCAATCGCCATCCGGAAGGGAAATAAGCGCATCGAATGGGTTATCTGCTTCTGATTCGGAAAGCGATTTTGACTGGACAGTTGCAAGCAATATTGGTAAGGGGAGATACCCCGAAAAGAACACTGTCCTAATCTGCCAACCATCTGCTCGCAGTATAGCGGACAGGTGCGGCCGATGTTTGAAAGCGCGTCGCCCAGAAACTTGCTACGTGTGCGAGCTTCATCAGGCCTCTCCGGTGTGCGGGGTGGAAGACAGTAGTCTGTCTGTGCCATGACTGGTGCTCAGCTGCGGGCTGACCCATCGGAAAAGAACGGGAAAGAGGAGAGCGAACAAAGACGCTACACTGAACACCATGTCCTAAAGAACCGCAGGCTGACAGGACGAAAATCTTTAACCATCCACCAGCGTCGTCTTTTTTTCTCCTTCGTCCGTGACTCACACGCACCCCGTTTACCTACACACACACACAACACACACACCACACACACACACCATATTAACATAACATGCAACAAATTCGTTCGGCTTTGCCCATCTGTCCACCCACACACCTCACCTTAGCACTTTAACAAAACACGCTTAGGCTCATGTTCACCCCTCCCCTCCCCTCTCCCAGTCCACACACATACTTGACACATACACACCACTGATCACTCTCTACGCTACAGACCACCACCACCACCACCTCCACCCTTCCTCTCGCTGACCCCGCTCTTCCGCCAACACGCTATTTAACGGCTGTCGAGGTAAAACACCCCACGACAACTGGGCGTGTGGCAGGGTTTTAGCATCTCTTTCAGCCGCAGTCACAGCGGAGGAGGGAGTCGGCGTTTAGAGCCCATCCCAGATTATCCCTCCGACGTGGATGTCACCGCTTCTTAACACTTCCGTGTGAGGAGGAAGGAAAAGGAGGGGGGGGGGGGTTGGATGGTGTGAGAAGGAAGTGTATGGTGGAGGGGAAGTAGAGGGGAGAGAGGGGGGGGGGGGGGTAGTACACAAAGAAGAAAACAAACCTAGCTTTCACTGCAACTGAAAGAAAAAAAAATCATTTTAATAGGACTTGTAATTTTCTGCACGAAAAAGGGTTTGTTTTTTTTTATTATTTTTTTTTATTTTATTTTTTTTTTTATAGTTTTATTTAACGCGTTCAGAAAAAGACGTGAATACTTGAATATTATGATA
>CM065734.1:54174500-54177000 GCA_033310375.1 Conus canariensis
TCTGTCCACCGTGAGACCATTTTGGAACCTCTGGATTCTCTGTTGTGAAGAGTACCATTTCTCTGGGTGCTGACATTTCTCATGTAAGAAAACTATTTGATCTGCATACCTTCCGCCTCCCGTTTCTCTCAGTTCGTGGGTAACTCTCATCAAAATGAGTATAAAATTGGAAAACAAAAGATGTCAGCTTATCAGAGTGAAAAGCCTATCAACATTGTCTACCAGACAAGGAAATCATTTCACAACGAAAGTCTGCCAATGACACTGAAAATTCTCGAACAATGTTTACCAAAAAGAGAGAAAAATCCCACGAAGAATGTCTCCCAATCAAGAGTGAAAATCGCACGAATGATTTCTACCAACCCGAGTGGAAATCCCACAATGTCAACCAATCAGAGTGAAAATCCGACAAAGAGTGTCTACTATTCCAAGAGAAAATCCCACGAAGAACATGTAACAATTAAACAGAAAATCCCTCAAATAATTGGGGGGAAAATCCGAAAAAAGACGAGTATCTGTAACAGGAAAAATCGAACAGAGAATGTCAGCCAATGGCACGGAAAACCCCACAATGTATGTCTACACGACTGAAAATGACACGGGAAATGACTACCAGTTAGGGAGAACATCCTGTGAAGAATGTCTGTCCAATCAGGGAGGAAATGCCATGAAGAATATTTACCAATCATGGTGCCAAGAAGAATATTTACCAATCGTAGAGCTAAGAAGAATATTTACCAATCATAGTGGCAAGAAGAATATTTACCAATCATAGTGCCAAGAAGAATATCTACCAATCATAGTGCCAAGAAGAATATTTACCAATCACAGAAAAATCCTACGAGCAATGTATGCCAACCAGATACAATCTCGTGAAGTATGTCCAACAGTCAGAAGAAAACCCCACAAAAAAGATCTAACAATCAGAGGGGAAATCCCATGGAGTGTGTCTGTCCACCTAGTACCGATCAGACAGTAAAATCCCACAAACTCTGCCAGTCTGAGGGAACCTTCCACCTAGACTGTTTACCATCAACGTGAAAATCCCATGAACGATGTCCATCAATAGGAGATGATATAATCCCGCGAAGAATGTTTACAAATCACAGGTAAAATCCGTCAAAGAATGTCTCCGATTCAGAGCAGACATCTAAAAGAGAATGACCACTGGTCACAAAGAAAATCCCTCGAAGAATGTCTGCCGGTGAGAGAGACAAATTTCTCACAGTTTCTACCATGAAAATACAAATCCCTCTAAAAACGAAAAGAAAAAGAAAAAAAAGACTCGTTCTTCGTGTTCATTGTCCTGAATGTTGTTTGTTTTACCTTGTAATCTATTTGTCCATATTGTCTTGCAGAATCACTAACAATTGTTGGTGTTTTTTTGTTTTTTTAAGAGAGAATGTCTACTTAGCAGATGGAAAATATGACAAAGCATGTCCAGCTATTAGAGTGAACATCTAACAAAGAATGTACACCAATCAGAGGGGAAATGTCACAAAGAATGTACACCAATCAGAGGGGAAATGTCACAAAGAATGTACACCAATCAGAGGGGAAATGTCACAAAGAATGTACACCAATCAGAGGGGAAATGTCACAAAGAATGTACACCAATCAGAGGGGAAATGTCACAAAGAATGTATACCAGTCGGGGAGAAAATCCTGCAAAAATGTCTACCAATGAAAGTTAAAAATCTGCAAAGAGTGTCTACTAATCTGAGTTAAAACTCTGCAAAAATGTCTACCAACGAAAGTTAAAAATCTGCAAAGAGTGTCTACTAACCTGAGTTAAAACTCTGCAAAAATGTCTGCCAACGAAAGTTAAAAATCTGCAAAGAGTGTCTACTAACCTGAGTTAAAACTCTGCAAAAAGTGTCTACCAACGAAAGTTTAAAAATATGCAAAGAATGTCTACTAATCTGAATTAAATCTCTGCAAAAAAAAAAAAAAAATGTCTACCGATAAAATTTAGATATCTGCAAAGAACGTCTACTAATCTGAATTAACACTCTGCAAAAAAAAAAGTCTACCAATGAAAGTTGAAAATCTGTAAAGAGCGTCTACTAAGGAAAAGGAACATTCCACAAAGAATGTCTACCAGTGAAAGGGAAGATTTTGCAAAGATGTCTACCAGTGAAAGGGAGCAGTTTACAAAGAGTGTCTACCGATGAAAGGGGACATTCTGCAAAGAGTGTCTACCAATTACATAGAAAATTCTGCTAAGAGCATCCATCAATGATTGGGGAAACTCTGCAGAGAATGTCTATCAGTGAAAAAGACAACCCCAGAAAACACGTCTACCAGTCACAGGAAGAAAATCTACTACAAGGAATGTCAAAGAGAGAATTCTTTTTACATATTGTGTACTGAAAGAAATTCAGAACAGTGCATGATTTCGAGTGATTTTCGTCTGGACGTTTAGTTTTCGAGGACATCTTGTAATCCTCTTTGAATCAAAGTCAGTATGAAAACAATCTAAGAAACACACACACACACA
>CM065734.1:54179500-54182000 GCA_033310375.1 Conus canariensis
TCTGCATTGTAAATGTAGACGAAGATGGCAGAGTGACAGTATGACACAAAGATCTATGTAGAACATGAAGAAGAGTGAAAAACTGCATCCAACTGTTTTGACAATGAGGAAGAGAAGAGGATGATAAAGTACAATTAATGAAATTACGAGCTATTTGAAAAATTGAGGAGGAGGACAGTAAAGCAAAATATAGTTTAAAGACCTTTAAAAAAAAACAAAGGGAAGGGGGAAGGAGGGGGAGGGGAAGAAGACTGTAAAATAGTGACATACATTAAGGGCGTTGAAAATAAAGAAGGCAGTAAAGCGAAAACACAAAACAAAGCTATGCTTAAAAACGAGGGGCAGGATTGTAAACTGATGATAGAAGTCAAGGACGTGTTTTAACAATATGGGGGAGGAAAGTAATTATGTAAAACAAAGGTCTGTTTCTAAAATGATTAACAGCACGGTAAAACGAAAATATTAAATGAAAACCTGCTGAAAAACAAATTAAGAATGGGATGGTAAAGTGAAAACATAAAACAATCGCCTATTTTGAGACTGACGAAGAAAATAGCAACGTAAAAGTATAAAACAAACATTTTTTTTTTTGAAAAGGAAGAAGAAGATGATTAAATGAAAAAAAGGGGGTGGGGTGGGGAGGGAGGGGGGAAATGACATATTTTTTAAATAATGAAGACTGTAGAGGACGATAAAGCGACAACACAGAGCAAAGACCTAGTTTGAAAATGAAGAGCGAAACGGTCAAAGTGAAATATGAAACAGATTTACGTTAAAAATGAGAAAGAGAACGATGAAATGAAAATGTGAAACAACGACATGTTTTTAGAATGGAAGAAGATAGAAAAGTAAAAATAGCAAATAACGATTTCTTTTGAAGATGAGGAAGAGGACTGCAAAATGAAAACATGATCTGTTTCAACTGTGAGAAGGATGACAAGTAAATGAAAATTTTGAACAAGTACCTGTTTACAAAAATGAACCAACAACAATATGAAAGTATAAAAGTACATGCTTTAAATAAAGAATAAAAGGGGCAGTAATGTTAAAATATAAGAACAAGACTTGTTTTACAAAAAAGAATGAACGTCACTGTGACAAAATACAGAACAAAGACCTGTATTACAAAAAAAAAGAAAAAAATAGACAATGTGAAAATATGTAACTAGGACCTGTTTCACAAAATGTAGATATTTATGTGAAAATCTAAAACAAAGACCTGTTTTAAAAACATAAATGGACCGTAATGTTAAAATATATCCGCATTATCCCACAAATTGAATAGTAATTTGAAGATATAAAACGAAGACCTGTTCTTTACACACACACACACACACACACTGTAGAGTAGTGGGAAAATACAAAACAAAGCCACCTTTGAAAAAGAAAGAAAAAGGAAAGTAATGTAAAAACATACAACAAAGCCCCGTTTCAGAAGTGAGAAAACCGACGGTAACAGTGAAAATACAGAAGAAAAAAAAACACAAAAGTAAGGACGATGACAGGAAACTGAACTTTAAAAAGAAAAAAAAAACTGTTAAAGGAAAAGCAAACAAACTAAAAAAAATTGAGCAAACGGAAGTTGAAGTGAAAAGATTACACCCCTCAAAGACAGAAGACGATGTTAAACTGATTTTTTCCTGTGAAGAGAACGATTTACTGTGCCCGTCTGGAACACCAACGGCGACTCCCAGGTGAGCCTCATCAGACGGCCCAGCAACGGGTACTGGTTATCTACCCATGATGTCAACAGAGACGCTTTTCAGAACGGTCCTCCGCCAACCACGGTAAGCCGGCTCACAGTGTTAGCAAACAAGAAAAGGACGGAACTGACGAAAGAATCAGCGAAATAGGAAAGACGGAGAGGGGACGAGGGAATGAAGAAAGGGAACTGAAATCGTGAGATGTATAGTATTAAGGAAGAGATGGCTACAGTAGAGACAAGAAGAAGAAGGAGAGAGAGAGAGAGAGAGAGAGAGAGAGAGAGAGAGAGATTGTCACTGGATTCCATGATGGCGTTCAATTTCACGTCCTCTGCACTTTGAATCAAGCGCACGCACACATACCCTGAAAAGAAATTAGTCTCAACCTCTGTACATGTCCCAGAATATGTATGCGTGCGCGCGCGCGTGCGTGTGTGTGCGTGCGCGCGCGCGCGAGCGCACCCACGTCGACGTGTTTGTGAGTACTAGTGAGTGTACGCATACGTCTCTGCGTGCGGGTTGGCTGCGTGTGTTCCCCCCCCCCCCCCCCCCCCCCCCTATTCTCGCCCCGCTTTTTCTTTCGTCCGTCGCCTTGTTCCCCCTGCGTCTCCTTTTCACGATATGATGAAGCGAAACATGATTTGCCCCCTCCGTCACAATAGACTCGTGTTGCAAAGAAAACACACTGCGCCGGAGCATCACAAAAACCAGTCGCCACAGACCCGCTGAGTCCATGGACAGGGGGGGGAAACATACACAGACAAGCGCATGACATTGTGGCGGCCGTCCAGGAGAAA
>CM065734.1:54187000-54197000 GCA_033310375.1 Conus canariensis
TTTTGTGGCTAGCTATCTTATCCCAGTGTAAGCTTACACTTAGCTCATTATCACCTTTCCTCAACCCCTCTTTTCATAATTTCAAACAAATGAAGATATTTGATATTTTCAAAGTGGTGAGACAACTGCTTTCCCTCATGACTAAATTCTACCTTATAACGGTTAGATCATCCAGTGAGGACCTACCATTCTGAGAAGAGCTACGTAAAGGTTATTTAACAGTGGAACTGGCCACATTGGTTGAGGTACAGTTTTACCTCTCACGCATAGTTCTGGAGCCTCAAGCATGAGGCAAAAAATTTTATGACTGATTTTAGAAATATTTTGGCCCCATCTTTCTGTATCGAATTTTTATTCTTTGTTTCATTTTTTGTTGTTGTTGTCCTGGGAAGCCATTAGACTTCCATGGTGGTGAAAACGCTACAGAACCATTGGTGGTATATTTCTACAATATGTCACGCATGGAGCGTCACAGCCAATATTCAAGGTTTCTGACGCATCTCACCAAGAAGACGAAAGTTGACTCAAGCCAACTACAACAAATGGCTATGTCTATGTCCCCCAGTTCAATCCATTCTATGCAGGATAAAGAAATGTTCTGTGAATTCATGTTAATAATGATGAATGTTGGCAGAATTGTATATCTGCACTTGTTATTCCAGCCCACCTCGCATACGTGTTTTTTTATTGACTAAACTTTGTTCATCAATTATTTTTCTAAAATTGTTTGCATCAGCAGGTTCAGCTGGTTATTAAGAGATACATTTTTACCCTTCATCCTCTGCTGCTCCACTCGTTTCTAGAGGCCGTCTGCAACAGGCGACCACAACTGACAGTTTACCTTTTCAACTTCAGGTATTCTTGTGGCCACCCTTGCTCGGTGATGGTGATGGCAGCTTGTGATCAGGGTCTTAGTTAGTGCCAGCTGCCTCAAACTGACTTAGTTCTTTGTTGAGATGGACAGGTGGATGGCGTTCAGGGCTCCTTTTGGGGTCAAAGGCCGTGCTCATTACAGATATATAATTGAAACATTTTTCCTGCCACTGTTTTGTTTAGCATATCTGACAGCAAAACAGCATACACAACTATGCGACCAGTACCATTGCTGCCAGCACTACCACTACTACAGCATCTATCCTTGCAGACCATTATTCCATCTGTCAATTTAAAATCAAACAACATCTACCAGTATTGATCATTATTCTATCAAACTAAATCTACTAGTATTGACCATTATTAAATCTACTAGTATTGACCATTATTCTATCTGTCAATTTAAAATCAAAAGCTCTGCATACCTGCAATTTAGCTATCCTGTCCAACCCCCGCCCCCCTCTCTGTCCTGCTCCTCCCTCCTCATTATATTAACTTGATCTTGTTTTATGAAAATCATTAATAAACCTTTCTCTCTGCTCAGGCCATGATACGGCAGTTGCAAACACAAAAGCCATCCAAAACATCCACAGCAGTCTTCGATCTCAGTAATAGAGAGGGAACAAAACACTGCATTTGGCTTCACGTGCAGCGTACAGGCTCTATGATCAAAGACGATGCATTAACCAGCATGGACAACGTTGCTTTAACTAGCCTCTGGCGGAAGGGGTTGCAAGTTACAGCCAGACATGTTTTCAGCCTTCGCCCCCTGCTCCCTCACTTGTCCCCACTTGTTGTCAACTCAGGTGAGAGCGACTGTTAGTTTACCTGTCTCATTTCAAACAACCCTGTAACCGCTGTTGCACGCACTTTGGCGTAGCATTCCACTGACACTTGAAGGGCACTTTCACATCATTTGTTTTTCTTTCTCCACATTCACGTTCTTTGAATGAAGACGGGACCTACAGGCGGCCTTTTCATCGAGGGAGTTAGTGTGTACCCAATGGTTCTTGTTGACGTCTTTCATCTTGCTTTTTTGGAGCTGTTTCTGGGGACCTGTCAACAAGAATGCTGTGGGGTCCAGTCTGGTGTGATGAGGCGCGTGTTTAAGGGTCTTCAGGAAATGATTAGCAGGGTAAAGGCTTTAATCATAAGCAGGAAAACAGTACCTGCAGGAACGCTGAATGGAGGTGAGGAAGGCTGTCTGTCTGTCGGTCTGTCTGGTCTGTCTGTTTGTCTCTGGAATAGCGCAGGTTACGCACAACGGGTGGGTTAAAGAATACACAAGGTTACACAGCAAAGAGGGCAGAGGTAGGGGGCGTTGGGGGGTGTGGGGGGTGTGTCAGGTGTGCTCTGTGTTGGATGTGATGTGTCTGTGTGGAAGGGGGTAGGAAAATGGTGTGGGCATTGTGTACAGTAACTCTGTGTATGCATCAGGGAGGAAGGATGGAAAGGAAATGAGCAGGGGAAGTAGGTGGTCATTCTATGTGCATGAAAGTGTGTGCTTTTACATGTTTGTGAGTAACATGTACTAAATGTAGATACCTTAATGTACACAAGGTGGTGATACCCTCTCCATCCCACCCTCACCATGAGTGGTATGGTTCTGTCAAGTATCATTTCTGAACCATCGCAGCCTGTGTTTAGGGTTTCAAGTACCTCTCATCCAGAAGACGAAAGCTAACTCAAGCCAAGCGCAACAACTGAATCTGTTTACCAGAGGACCTCAATACATTCTATATGCTGTCAGTAAAGGCTTTAATATTGACACTAAATGACCGCTTAACCGCCACAGCCACGTTTTTCTTTGAAGTAATATTCCGCCAGTGTATGTTCATAATGATGAAAGATCTGATCTCTGCAGTCTACGATCTCTGTACTTGTGACACACACATCACAAGCACTTTTTTGGTTTATTTCCATTCATTTATCATCATTTTGACTACAGCAGCAAGTTAAAGCTGTTCTTCACAAAAGGTGTGTTTTCAGCCTTCATGTTCTACCCTTTCATTTGTCACCATGTGCTACTTGCACCAGAGGGCTGTACCTGTCAGTCATTTGTAACAGGGGCCTGTACCTGTCAGTTTACCTGTTTTGCAGCAAATAATCCTGTCATCACCGTCACCATGTGCTACTTGCACCAGAGGGCTGTACCTGTCAGTTTACCTGTTTTGCAGCAAATAATTCTGTCGTCATCGTCACCATGTGCTACTTGCACCAGAGGGCTGTACCTGTCAGTTTACCTGTTTTACAGCAAATAATCCTGTCATCACCGTCACCATGTGCTACTTGCACCAGAGGGCTGTACCTGTCAGTTTACCTGTTTTGCAGCAAATAATCCTGTCGTCACCGTCGCACAGTCTTCAGTAATGCGCCCCACTGTCACTGAAAGGACACGTTCTTCCTCTGTTGATTAAAGCACACTACCAGACTACATGTTTTCTTTCCACTTCTCCACCTCATCTTCTTTTGAAGGCAGGTGGCCCAGAGGTGGCGGCGGTCTTTTTGATCTGGGGTTGCAGTGTGTGCCAGCTGCTTCAAGTTGACATGGTATTTATTTGAGAGGAGATTGGATGTGAGTAGAAGGGCTCCCTCCATAGCTAATCATGCTTGTTGGAAACAAATTACTGAAACGTGTTTACTGTTTTTGCTCTCTCTCTCTTCAACAAAACATCCATGGTTGCCGTGCTATCACAACTGTCTCCACTGCTACTGCTACCACTGGATCTGCTATTACGACCATTATTCTAATTATATGCTATTATTGACCATTATTCTAAGTGACAATGTCAGCAACTCCACACATCACCAGCTTAACCATCCATTCCACCCTCCACCTTAACGTAGTTCGGTTACTTGAAAGTCGTTGTAAGTTAACTTTTCTTTCTGCACGAGCCATAGCATTATTCGACACCATGACAGACCTGACAGAGCCATTTCCAAAGCAAAATCCTTGATACACTGCACAGTTCAGCTCCACTAATGGTGAGGGAACAAAACACTGTTCAGCTGTAGCTCAGCGCGAGTAGGCTTTGCGATCAAAAACGTGGCAATAACCGAGTTGGAAGACGTTACTCCAGACAGCCTTTGGCTGAAGGGACAGCAGACTACAGTAGGACATCCAGAGGTGTGTTCTCAGCCTTTCTGTCTGCTCTCTCACGTGTCCCCAGGTGTCAGCTCACGTGAGAGTGACTGTCAATTCCCCTATCTGATTTTGAACAAACCATTAACCGTCATTGCACGCACTTTGGTGACACATACTGCGGGTTGCTCGAAGGATACTTTCACCTTACATTTTCTCCTTCTCCATCCCCTCTCTTCTTCGAAGGCAGACAAGGCTTGTATGTGGCGGTAGTCTTTTAATTGAACAGCTGAGTATATGCCCAGTGGTTCGTGATAAGGTCTTTCATCTTGTTTATCTGGGTCTATTTCTGGGGGCCTGTCAATAACGAGGCTAGGTGCAACATGAGGTGTTTTTGAGGAGTCCTGGAATATAATTAACCAGGGTGCTTGCTGATAGACAAACAGTGGCAGCATGAACGCTAAGTGGAGAAGGGAATCCCTCCCCCCAACCCCCCCCCTCTCTCTCTCTCTCGCTCGCTCGCTCGCTCGCTCCCTTGCCTGCCTGCTCTGTGCGTGCGTGTGTGTGTGTGTGTGTGTGTGTGTGTGTGTGTGTGTGTGTGTGTGTGTGTGTGTGTGTGTGCTTGTGGGTACGTGTGTGTGTGTATGTGTGTGTGTGTGTGTGTGTGTGTGTGTGTGTGTGTGTGTGTGTGCTTGTGTGTGTGGATGTGTGTGTGTTGTGTGTGTGTGTGTGTGTGTGTGCTTGTGGATGTATGTGTGTGTGTGTGTGCGCGCGCGCGCGCGCGCGCGGTGTGTGTGTGTAAATCGGACAGGGCTATGCATCTGATTATTCACTGGGTGTAAAGATGCTAGGGATCAGAGGAATTTGGGATGAATTCAGATTTAACACCCAGAATGTCAGCATATTCCCATTAGCATGTTTGTATGTATTCTTCCTCATGCGTTCATTGCCCGTTCACTACAAAGGGACTCAGATGAATGTGCATCCATAACAAAAGTGTTTTGCTCGGGTTATTGAACAGCAGAGCTGACCACTCAGACTGTTCCATATCTTTTGATCTCCCTTGTATCCTTAAACGGATCCTCAAGCATAGGCTCAAAGATTGTCCCCTACATTTTATACTGTTTGCATAATGTTTTTAGTTTTTCAGCAACTTTTTTCCTCTCCACACTTTCGTTTTGTTTTATTCACTACCTTTCGCTGGCTGCTTTGGGGGTGCTGTTGGATTCTATTTTGAACCCTTGGTGGTGAGAACACCATAGAATTACGGACTGTGCTGCGTCTCTATTTGACGCCAAGAGCACAGACACAAGCAGCCGTGTCTCCTTGATGAGTCCGATCCAGCAAACGAAAGGCCTAGGAGCAGGTAATACATACAGATTTGTTTCGAGAGGGATTACAATAGTTCCTCTCGAGCAGCTAGTGAAGGGGATTCATGTTTGTGATATGCATTTTCTTCATCTTCAGTCTTTTTATTCTTTCTTTAAAATTTCAAGTTTTTGCCAAGTCATTACTGTAATGATGGAAGAATTGTTAACCTCCCCAACTACTTTAAAGGTTTTTTTTTTTAAGGAAAAGAACACATTACACACAATGAAAGAACTGATAACTTTAGTAATGGGTATTACTATTCTGTATTATTATTCTGGAGACTTTAAACATCATCAAGACTGGTACCTGAAGCCATTGTTGTATCCTATTTTGTTCATTTTATTGTATTTCTATTTTATTTCATTTTGCCCTATTATGTAAAATGGAGAATGGTGTGGTAAACCAGCAAGCACACTTGGCTTGAACCTCTGTCAGCACTTTCTACTGTTGGCAGAGGGATGCTTTCTTAGTGCCCCCCCCCCCCCCCCCAACCCCCTTCTTTCGAAGGCAGGTAACCTTTAATGTTGTAGTGGCCATTCGTCATTTCCCAGCTACTTTTTTCTTTTACCAAAAAGATCAATCACAACCTATTATGTTTACTTACATTTAGCTTACATGTGTCTCCTCATCCCTGTTTTCAATCTTTTAAACAAGTTACCTTCACAATATAGAGCAACTGCTTCCCTGCACTTGTTTTTCCTTTACTACTTATTTCCACCATCTAATGAGTTGGTCAACAAGTGAGGACTGCATCTCTTGGGAGATCCAAGTAAATGTCGTTAAACAAAATTCTTGGCCACAAGCACTTAGATTACAACAAAGCAGAGGTCTTGCTCTTGAACTTCTTATGACTTTCTTTGTCCCGTCTTTTTCCAACTGCTTTTTACTGAGTTCCCTGAAAATCCATCAAATTTCGTCCATTGTAGTGAGAAAACTACGAATACCTAGACGGTAGGTCTTTGTGGAAATCCCAGGGATGACTATTTAAAGCCAATGCCCGACGTTTCGTATGTATCTCATCCACATCGTGATGGAAGCTGACTAAATCAAGATTTAACAATGGTGATGTACATCAGGCCGGATTCATTACATTTTGTATGCTGTCAGCAGATGCTTAACTATTCATACTGAAGTGCCTCACCCCACCCCTCCTCACCTCCCCCACCCTCCAAGCTCTGACTGCCACCCTTCCTTTTGTCGTATGTTCTGTCAATTTATGTTCATACTAATGGGGAAAATTGCATGTCTGCATTTGTTATCCCCCCTTCCACTCTGTACAACTCATTTGTTAATCATGATACACTAATTAATTTTTCTAGTTGTTTGTACCAGCAGCTGATTGCGGGCCATTAAGAGGTGTGGTTTCAGCCTTCAACTTCTGCTCTTTCACTTGTTCTTATAAGCTACTTGCCACAGGTGACAGTCGGTTTACCCGTTCTGCTTCAATGATCTTGTCCCCCATTGCACAAGCTTTGGTGATGCACCCCACCATCGTGGAAGGACTCTTTTCCGTACTGTTAATTAAAGCACACTATCAGACTATATGTTTTCTTTCCACTTCTCCACCTCTTCTTTTTCTGGTGGCAGGTGGCCCAGAGGTGGTGGCGGTCTTTTGATCCGCGGTCTCAGTATGTGCCAGCTGTCTCAAGTTGACACAGTATCTGTTTGAGAGGGGGATGGGTGTGGGGAGTAGGACTCCCTCTGGGACCAACGACCGTGTTCCTGAGAGGCGATTAATTGAAGCATTTTTACCGTTCTGATTTTGTTTCAGTTTTTCCCGTGTATGTAATCAAACTTCCATTACTGCTATATTACCACCACAACTGCTACTCCTGCTGCTGCATATAAACGTTATTGATCATTATTCTGTCACATTAAATTAAAAAAAACCCTGCATTTCATAAGTTTAACCACCCCACCCCATCCCTCCTGATTCTCCCCCCTCTCACTCACCTCCTCCTTAACTTGGCACTGTTGCATGAAAGTTATTAATAGTCGACCTTTCTTTGTGCAAAAGCTACAGAATTACCAGACACCGTGAAAGAATGATAGGGCAACTACAAACACAAAAGCCGGAATCCACCACACTATCTGATCCCCCCAGTCAAGGTGAGGAAACAAAACACTGCATGGTTTAGCCCAGTGCAAGCAGGCTGCAGGATTAAACACCAGTTGCATTAACAAACTCAGGAGATGTTGGCTTTACAAGACTCTGGTTGACGGAGCTGCAAACTGCAGCAAAAGATCCAGAGACGTGTTCTCTGCCTTATCTGCTGCCCTTTCACTTGCCGGTTGTTGTTGTCAGCTCAGTGAGAATGACCGTCAGTTTACAAGTCTCACACTTCAAACAGTCCTGTAACCGCCATTGCACGTATGTTGGCGACATACTCTGCTGTCGCTTGAAGTAGCCTTTCACATCCTATTTTCTCTCTCACTCCACCTCCCTCTTCTTTTGAAGGCAGACAGGGCCTAATGGTGGTGGTGGCCTTTTGATCGAGGGATTCGTTGTGTACCCACTGGTTCTTGTTAACGTCTTTCATCTTGTTTTCCTGGGGCTCCCTCTGGGGGCCTGTCAATGCCGACACTATGGGGTCTAGTTAGGTGCAACAGGAGGCGCTCTTGAAGGACCACAGGATATGATTAGCAGAGCTCTTTGCTGCGAGGCTTCAATCGTCAACAAACAAACAGTGCTTGCACGAATGCCATCTCTCTCTCTCTCTCTCTCTCTCTCTCTCTCTCTCTCTCTCTCTCTCTCTCTCTCCACCCCCCCCCCCCACACACACACAGAGTCTGTAACTGGAATAAGGCATGTTGTGTAATTTGATGGTTGCAAGGATACAAAGGATTACTGGAAAGAGGGGAGGGGAGGAGGCGATTCGTGGGGGGCATGTGATCATATTTAACGTTCTGAACGTCTGTGGATCTGTGGATTTGTATGAGAGCATATGCGTCTGCTCCTCTCGCCATGTCAATGTCTATTCGCTGCAAGGTAACTAAGATGGAAGTGCCTTCACACTTTAAGTAAAGGAGACACAGTTTCCCACGAAAGAGTGATGACTTCACCTGTGATGTGTTACATTGGTGAGGAACAGCTTAAACAACATGTTTTGTACCTAACTGTATTCTCTTTGATGAATTAAAATTCCTTAGGTTGGGAGAGTCAAATAGCAAATGGTACACAGAACATATGGTAGTTGATTCTTTTTAATTCTAAGCATGTGTGTGTGTGTGTTTGTGTGTGTGTGTGTGTGTGTGTGTGTGTGTGTGTGTGTGTGTGTGTGTGTGTGTGTGTGATATAATGATCGATACCTGACACGCTTGGGGTCGTTTTGAGTATTTAAAAAATGATCCCTTCAAAATGGCATGCATCATTGATCATATATTTATAGATTGGAATTTGAAAAATAAAGAGCTTCAACAAATTATTTCTGTGGATTTCCCCCATGTTTAGCTTATAGATGCTAATAATAGACATTGTTGATTGATTCCTAGTCTTTGTATTTCTACAGTTAACGAAAATCTCAATGTTGACGTACACAGATAAAACATCAAACAGTGAATGATCAGAGTGGGAATGCGTTTCACCGTCTGCAGCACGGTAAAACATCCAACTTTGAATGATCAGAGTGGGAATGCGTTTCATCGTTTGCAGCAAGGCTGCATACCAGTCAGCTTAATCCCCCCCCCTCCTCCTCCTCCCACACCCTTTTTCTCTCTCCTTTCTCCCTCCTGTCCCCCTGAGCTTCATTCTTATGACTGAAAATCATTGGTAGTCAACCCCCTCTTGCACACCCTAGCCACAGCATCACTCACCACTTACTATGAAACAACTGACGAGGCGACACAAACAGCCAGCAACGCACCATGCATCCACCACACACTTTGATCGCAGCCACGGTGAGGGGACAAAACACTGTATGTGGCACCGGCAGGATCAAAGACGATGCATTAACCAACTCTGGAGACGTGTGGTGTGAAGTGGCCTTCGGCTGAAAGGGCTGCAAGTTACAGCACAACATCAAGAGATGCGTTCCCAGCCTTTATTCCTCTCTCTCTCTCTCCTCTCTCTCTCTCTCTCCTCTCTCTCTCTCTCTCTCTCTCTCTCTCGTCACCACATGCTATCAGTTCGGTTGAGAGCGGCTGTCAGTTTACCTGTCTCACGTCAAACCCACCCTGTACCCACCGTTGCACGCGCTTCGGCGGCCCGTACCACTGAAACCTTAAGGATACTTTCACATTGTACTTTCCCCCCTCTTCACGTCTCCATTCCTTTGAAAGCTGACGGGGTGTGCAGGCGGTGGTGGCCTTTTAATCTAGGGACTCTGTGTGTACCCACTGGTTCTTGTTAACGTCTTTCATCTTGTTTTCCCAGGGCTTTTTTTTAAGGGGGGGAGGGGGGGGGTAGGGGGGACCCTGTCAATGACATCACTATGGGGTCTAGTTAGGTGCAATGGGAGGCGTTCTCTAGGGGCCACGGGATATGATTTGCCAAGGTGTTTGCTGTGAGGCTTCAGTTGTCAACAAGCAAACAGTGCCTGCATGAAAGCTGGGTGGGAAAGAACTCCCTCCCTTTCTCCCTCCCTCCCCCCTCTTTCTCCCGCTCTCTCTCTGCTCTCTCTCTCTCGTCTCTCTCTCTCCTCTCTTCCTCGCTATCTCCTCCCTCCTCTCTCTCTC
>CM065734.1:54202000-54212000 GCA_033310375.1 Conus canariensis
AAGCCCCCAAGACTCCTGCCAACGACCAGACTGCCGCCAAAAGTGTAGACTTCGGTCTGTAAAGATACCTTGTCTCTCAGGGCCTCTGCCAATAGCACGTCGATTTCAACCTTCGACTCGACTCTTGAAAACAGGTAATTATGGCTGAATCAGGTAATCATGACTAAATCAGGTAACTATGACTCATTAAAACAGTAAAATAAGACTCATGAAAAACAATCTTGAAGAGAGGACATCGTAGCACACGAAAAGAGCTCATCATGGCTCATGAAATTAAGTTATCATGGGTCCTGAAAACAGGTCATCATGGGTCCTGAAAATAGATTGTTATGGATCATGAAAACAGGTCATCATGGCTCATGCAAATAAGTTCTTATGGTTCCTGAAAACAGGTTAACGTGATCCATGAAAACAGGTCATCATGTCTCATGAAAATAAATTCCTATGGTTCCTGAAAACAGGTCATCATGTCTCATGAAAATAAATTCCTATGGTTCCTGAAAACAGGTCATCATGTCTCATAAAATAAATTCCTATGGTTCCTGAAAACAGGTCATCATGTCTCATTAAAATAAATTCCTATGGTTCCTGAAAACAGGTCATCATGGCTCATGAAAATAAATTCCTATGGTTCCTGAAAACAGGTCATCATGTCTCATTAAAATAAATTCCTATGGTTCCTGAAAACAGGTCATCATGTCTCATTAAAATAAATTCCTATGGTTCCTGAAAACAGGTCATCATGTCTCATTAAAATAAATTCCTATGGTTCCTGAAAACAGGTCATCATGTCTCATTAAAATAAATTCCTATGGTTCCTGAAAACAGGTCATCATGGCTCATGAAAATAAATTCTTATGGTTCCTGAAAACAGGTCATCATGGCTCATGAAAATAAATTCTTATGGTTCCTGAAAACAGGTCATCATGGCTCATGAAAATAGTTGCTGTGGGTCCTGAAAATAGATAATCATGGTCTCATGAAAACAGGTCATCATAGCTCATGAAAACAGGTCATCATGGCTCATGAAAACAGGTCATCATGTCTCATGAAAACAGGTCACCATGGCTCATGAAAACAGGTCATCATGTCTCATAAAAACAGGTCACCATGGCTCATGAAAACAGGTCATCATGGCTCATGAAAACAGGTCATCATGTCTCATGAAAACAGGTCATGACGGCTCATGATAACAGGTCATCGTGTCTCATGAAAACAGGTCATCATAGCTCATGAAAACAGGTCATCATGTCTCATGAAAACAGGTCATCATGGCTCATGAAAACAGGTCATCATGTCTCATGAAAACAGGTCATCATGCCTCATGAAAACAGGTCATCATAGCTCATGAAAACAGGTCATCATGCCTCATGAAAACAGGTCATCATGCCTCATGAAAACAGGTCATCATAGCTCATGAAAACAGGTCATCATGCCTCATGAAAACAGGTCATCATAGCTCATGAAAACAGGTCATCATGCCTCATGAAAACAGGTCATCATGGCTCATGAAAACAGGTCATCATGCCTCATGAAAACAGGTCATCATAGCTCATGAAAACAGGTCATCATAGCTCATGAAAACAGTCATCATGGCTCATGAAAACAGGTCATCATGGCTCATGAAAACAGGTCATCATGGCTCATGAAAACAGGTCATCATGGCTCATGAAAACAGGTAATCATAGCTCATGAAAACAGGTCATCATGGCTCATGAAAACAGGTCATCATGGCTCATGAAAACAGGTCATCATGCCTCATGAAAACAGGAAATTGTGAGTCCTGAAAGCAGATAATCATGATTTAAAAAAAACACTACTTAATTATGATTCCTTAAAAAGTAATTATGACTCCTGCGAAAACGAATTAATTTTGACGTACGAAAGCCAGAAGGTGGAAACAAAAACTGCTGTCACAACCCGTTTTCATTGCTCACGCTTTCTGGGTCACGTGGTCATTTTGTTTTTCTTGACTCATTATCTGACGTTGCTTAAAGTTGGGATAATAATTACTCTTACGTGATAAAAAAAAAAGTTTTCTTGTGATAACTGCCATGTTCATCCTGCACATAATCACGGTTTTGGTGTGGACAACAGAAATTCTGACAGTGTCCATAAGGAAATCACTGTGAAAGCAGCAGCGAGGAATGTCGGAGAGGAGTTAGCTCCCATTACTGGTATACTTCTTTGTTATCAAAGACCAGTCGAGTACACAGAATCCTTTTAGGGCGCATATCACTCGAGGAAAGGAAGTCTTATTTAAGAAGACTCGACAATAAACAATAATACATATTTGCTTGAAATGCATAGCATGATAACCAGTCTGTTGACACTGCTAAGGCCGATAAAACTACACACTATCGTACTAAGGGTGCCTGGCGCTCTCTTAAACGTACTAAGGGTGCCTGGCGTTCTCTTAAACGTACTGAGGGTGCCTGGCGTTCTCTTAAACGTACTTAGGGTGCCTGGCGTTCTCTTAAACGTACTAAGGGTGCCTGGCGTTATCTTAAACGTACTAAGGGTACCTGGCGTTCTCTTAAACGTACTAAGGGTACCTGGCGTTCTCTTAAACGTACTAAGGGTGCCTGGCGTTCTCTTAAACGTACTAAGGGTGCCTGGTGTTCTCTTAAACGTTCCAAGGGTACCTGGCGTTCTCTTAACGTACTAAGGGTACCTGGCGTTCTCTTAAACGTACTAAGGGTGCCTGGCGTTCTCTTGAATGTTTCACCTTCGTTTACGAAAATGTAATATGAGAAATCAATGGAAAAAAAACTTCGGAACGCAACCCAAAATACATAAAAGGCCATATACGGGCAAACCAGAACTTCCGAATGGACAGCTAGTGTCCACTGTGGACAACAGATACATCTTGATTGCCCAGTCGCCGTATCACAAGAACAGTTTGCCCACTGTATCTTCTACAAGACTGGCGAGAACAAACAAGAACTGCGTTACAAAGTCTGAAAGATAAGTGGTTGACAATCAAGGGAGAAGAAAGGCAGAGCTGAGCAGAGTAAATGAAGAGGAAATCCCGAGCACAGAACGTCAAGAAGACCTGGACCACACGATGTATATACTAAGAGTCCTCGCCACCAACTACGGGGATATGTGCCTCTCAACTGAGGGGGGAAGAAAACGAGACCATTCCTGTGATTAACCTTAAGGGGTACAACACCCGCTCAGTATGTGGACTACGATCATCATTATGATGAGGAGGATAGGAGGAGCACCACTGGTGATCGGGTGGTCATGATAGTGGTAATGACAGCAACTGGTACCAAAGTCACCAATGTTGATTGCGTCAGTTGAGAAGAATGTTAATTGCGACGGTCATGGTTTACATGTAAGTGTGCTGTGTGTTACGTGTACATTTATGCATGGCGGTACATACAGATAGGTAGGTAGGTATGCATTCACGTCTTCCTGTTGATGCCAGTTTGGAAGACAAGTCAGTCCCTCTTTGCATTACTGCGCAACGATCGTACATAACTATTCCTCCTAGTTCTAAGTTCTCTTAGTCTCAGCACCGTCACTGTCACACTCTGTGTGCGTGTGTGTATGTCTATGCGCGTGCGCGCGCGTGTGTGTGAGTGCGTGCGTGTATGCGCGCGCGCGCTGTTGTGTGTGTGTGTGTGTGTGTGTGTGTGTGTGTGAGCGTGTGCGCGCGAGCGTTGTGCATTAGTGCGTGTGTGCGTGCTTGCGAATACGTCATGTTTGTTGATCATGTTCACCCCATATCTCTTGTTATATGCATCACACACCTTGTCATACACAAGCATGTATACGCTCTCTCTCTCTCTCTCTCTCTCTCTCTCTCCTCTCTCTCTCTCTCTCTCTCCTCTCTCTCTCTCTCTCATTAGAGAAAGGAAAGAATACACCGCACATCCCTTTCGACCTTTTAAATTCCCCTCTAAATAAAGTGTATCAATATACAGAACCCAATCAGGGTCTAGAAGTTTGGTATTCCATCTTCTATACTGTATACAACAAACATGCCCCGCTCCAAACCAAAAGAGTCAAACATTGGATAAAACCTCCCTGGCTTACAAAAGAGATACAGAACGCTATTTACCAAAGAGAGTACCTGTTAAAAAATGGCCCTCGTGAAGAATACAAAAAACAAAGAAATAAAGTAACCTCTCTCATTAGAGCAGAGAAAAAGAAATATTTTCTAAAATTAATTAGTGAAAAGAAAGACAGCAAGTCCGTATGGAAAGCCATCCATGGATTAACAAATAAACATATTTCCTCTGTTTCAAACATAACGAATGATATATCTGCCGATAAACTAAATCACCATTTTACAACAGTAGCAGATCAAATAATTCATGATGATAAATCAAATGATAATGATCTAGAAGAATTACAAAAATACTGCAGGGGAAAAAATATCCATTCAGATTTAGATATCCAGCCTTCTAGATGTTCATTCTGTTTTCGTGTCCCTTAGGCGATTGAAACAGACAGCCACTCGTGGAATTGACGGTATAGACGGTAAAATTCTAAAGCTCTCTGCACCCGTTATCGCAGAAACGTTAACTTACATTTACAACCTCTGTATAGATAAACAATGCTTTCCGGATACCTTAAAAAAAAAGCAAAAATCATACCAATATATAAATCAGGAAACACTACTGATCCATCAAATTATAGGCCTATTTTGATTCTATCAGTTCTTTCTAAGCCATTAGAACTCCACATCAATAAGTGTCTCCATTCCCATACAGAACAATATGATTTAATCCACCCAAATCAATCAGGCTTCAGAGAAAACCATTCGTGCCAGACTGTGCTAACTAAATTAATAGATAGATGGCTCTTAAACATGAACAACAAGCAATTTTCAGGAATTCTCTTTGTAGATTTCGCTAAAGCTTTCGACGTTATAAATCATGAACTTTTACTCAGAAAACTAACTTTGTATAAGCTATCATACAAAACACTGAAACTGATTTCATCTTTTCTCTCCAACAGACAACAAATTGTGTCCGTAAACACATACAAATCTGATTTTCTTCCCAACAAATTTGGTGTCCCACAAGGGTCAGTATTAGGTCCTCTATTGTTTTCATTTTACATCGATGATCTGCCATTGTACTTGAAAATAAACAGTGAAATGTTCGCTGATGATACAACCTTAGGCACAAGTAATTCTGACGCCAAACAGGTTTGCAGTGACATCCAAGAAAACATCAATCTCTTGGTTAAATGGACACGATTTAATCACATGGCTCTCCATCCTCACAAAACTAAATTCATGATGATAACTACAAGACAGAAACGTCAAACTCTAAGCCAAAATCTGCCAGTACTTTGCATTTCTAACGAAAACGTCGAAGAAGTAACCAGTCACAAAGTCTTGGGAATAACAATAGATAATAATCTAACTTGGTCAAAACACTTAGAGTCTTTATCTAGAAACGTTGCAAGAAAACTACATCTTCTAAAAAGGATTAAGAACTTCTTAAATTTACATTCAAGAAAACTATTCTTTCATTCTTACATTCAGCCTTTTATTGACTATGCCTCAACACTTTGGGACTCAGCGAGCAATAATTCACTCAAACCACTAATTAGCCTTCACAAACGAGCTGTCAAAGTAACGTTAGGTCGACCATCCTCACTGGTAGATTCAGACTATAAGCAATCAGGCATTCTCCCATTTAAAGCCAAACTTCTATACAATAAAGGACTCTTTATGCATAAGGTACTCCATGGAAATGCTCCACTTTCTCTAACAAATATGTTCACTTTTAACGACTATCGACATTCACATAAAATAAACCTCCCGTTTGCAATGATTAATCTATACAAGTCTAGTTTGGCGTATTCCGGAGGTTGGCTATGGAACCATATTCCTCAAGAACTAAAAAATCAATCAAACTTTAAAAAATTCAAGTCTTATTTTCAAAAATATCTTATGAATGTCTCAGATTTGACTGCACTATACCCTAAAATGTATTAAAAATTCTCAATTCAGATTCAATTTAACAAACATGTGATGTTCGAAGTTGACTCAATTCTACGCAAATTGCACTGATCATCCTATGCCATTAATGTGTTGGGGTTTTTTTTCAAAGCTTTTCGCGGGTGTTTCTCCATGTCTGCTTCATTGTCCTCTTCCTTTATCTCTGACTATCTATCGCCAGTCGGTCGGTCGGTCCGTTGTCTCTCTCTCTCTCTCTCTCTCTCTCTCTCTCTCTCTCTCTCTCTCTCTCTCTCTCTCTCCCATTCACCCCACCCACTCTTGCCCTGATCATTTTGTTTTCTTTTGTTGTTGTTGGTAGTGGTGGTGGTGGTGTTTATTGGTTTCTTTTGCTTCTTCTTTTTGTCAATGTTTCTCATGCAAGCAATTGTTGCATTTTTTTCATGTGTGTTTGTTTGATTTGCTTTTTACTATATATCGATTTTTTTTCTTGCCCAGAGGGCTGGATGTAAAAAAGCATTCATGCTTAGTCCATTACCCTCTTAAAATAAAATTCGTTCGTTCGTTCGTTCGTTCATCAAACTATTGAGTATCAACTTTATTGAAAAAATTGTATATGTATCTTTCTCCCACTTCCCACTCCCTATCTCCATATCAAACACCGCCCGCGCGCGCCCGCACACACACACACACACACACACACACACACACACACACACACACACACACACACACACATACGCGCGCGCGCGCATGCAGGGACACACACACACACACACACACACACACACACACACACACACACACACACACACACACACATCGGAAGAATGAACAACAAAGCCGAGAAGAAGAAAAACAAGAGCCACACACGTCATTCGCAATCTCCCCCGGCCCTTTTCACTCCCGTCCCCCCACCACCCACCCCCACCCATCTCTCTCTCTCTCTCTCTCTCTCTCTCTCTCTCCGTCAATGGCCTTGATCATCCCCAACCTTCCGTGTCGTCATCAGCCGTCAAGGGTTCACGCTGGCCGGGCTGTGTCAACACTCGGGTCACGCGCTTGACTGCTTCGGGACACCTCGGGTCTTTCCGCTGCCCTTTGTCCCGCCAGGTCAGCGGAGACGCCAACTGCTGTCCGGCACGATGATGACACGGAGTTTCTCTCCCTTGACCCGGACTCCCCCCCCCCCCCCCCCCCCCCCAATCCCCTTTCCCCGCTCCTTGCAAAGACCTCCCTGGGTTTATTTACACATCATTTTTTTTTTGTTACTCGACTTCTGTTTGTCCATTTTCGTTCTTCTTTTCCTCAATTATTTTGTTCCCTACCCCCCTCCTCCTCGTCCTCCTCTTTCCCACTCCGACCGCCCTGGAGTTTCTTTCGTCCAGTTCATGTTTTTTTTTCTTTCCTTCTCCTCTCTCTCTCTCTCTCTCTCTCTCTCTCTCTGTTTTTTGTGCTCTTCTCCTTTGTCTTTGCTTGCTTCTCATCCTCCATGACCCTTTTATCTTCTCTTTGTTCTTCAGTGTTCTCTTTTCTTCTTCTTCTTCTTCTTCTTCTTCTTCCTCCTCCTCCTCTTCTTCTTCTTCTCGTTCTCCTCCTCCTCCTCCTCCTTCTTCTTCTCCGAAGTTGCACTGACTTCCGTAGCTTTGTTTGGAGATGCAATGCTTGCGACAGAGTACTCAGCGTTCTCTGCATTCAATGCACGTCACACACGACAAAGAATACCCCGGCAACCACGAGGCAGCATAGAGAGCCACTCTGAAGACCTGCTGACCAGACGGTCCGAGACCATCCTCCACAGAATAATGTCAGGGAAAGAGGAGACAGGGCAGACAGAGAAAGAAATAAACACAAACATTGCCTGACGCCACAAAGAAATAAACACAAACATTGCCTGACGTCACAAAGAAATAAACACAAACATTGCCTGACGTCACGTGACGTCATCACTGCACTCCCGAAATTACTTACCCACTGGATGAGGACGGCTACATGCCCAACCTCACCACCCTCTAGGGAATCAATCCGGACCCATCTCCCCCTTTGTTCCAACATCACTCCCCTCCTTCAAAATGTTCCAAGAATCCCAAGCGACATAATACATGAATCAAAACACATTGCGTCGGACATTGAGAGGGCGGGGGATGATTCTCGATCTCAGCCAGAACCGTTCCTCACCCTGCTCCAACACAACTTCCTTGGTGAGGCGACTTGGGGTTGAATTCCAGAACACATCATGAGTGATACATACCTGTCCAAATTCACCTGCTCTGGTGGGACGGGTCGTTGGAAATGGGCATTTGCCAACGTTCACCTCTCATGGAGTGTCTCGGACCAATGCCCCAAATCCCTCACCATGGAGTGTTTCTAACATGCTCCAAATCGCTCACCAGGGGGTGTTTTTAGATCATGCCCTTAATCCTCACAGGGAGTGTTTTTAGATCATGCCCTTAATCCCTCACCAGGGAGTGTTTTTAGATCATGCCCTAAATCCCTCACTAGGGAGTGTTTTTAGATCATGCCCTAAATCCCTCACAGGGAGTGTTTTAGACCATGCCCTAAATCCCTCATCAGGGAGTGTTTTTAGATCCCTGCCCTAAATCGCCCCACCAGGGAGTGTTTTTAGATCATGCCCTAAATCGCTCACCAGGGAGTGTTTCTGGACATGGTCGGAATTGAGTTTCTGGCTCTGTCTAAACCATTCCCGCTCCTTCCCCCTTCTCCCCCCCCCCCCTTTCCAATTTTCAGGTTCAATGATTGATATGTTTTGTCCCTTGGGACACCTTGACATTTTAAAGATTGTCTCTAGAACAAATAGGGAGGTCGGTCTGGATTTGCTCCCTGGGGTGGGGCTGGGTTGGATGGATGGCTCTGTGGGGGGTGATCTTGAGCACGTGTCCTTTCACATCCATCTGGAAGTGACTTCGGCAGGGGAGTGGTTACGTCACGTTACACTTGGAGGAAGATCTTTGCCGCGATCCAGGTATCTGCCCACAACCGCCAGCGACACTGGTGACAGAGTTCATGACGACAGTCCCAGAGACAGCTGGTGACAGAGTTCATTGCGACAGTGTCACAGACAGCTGGTGACAGAGTTCATTACGACAGTGCCAAAGACAGCTGGTGACAGAATTCATCAGGGCAGTGCCAAAGACAGCTGGTGACAGAAATCATAACGGCAGTGCCAGACACAACTGGTGGCAGACTTCATGAGGCAATGCCTCCCACGGCCCTGGGATCCGGGGGTCCAATGGAGAGTGATCCTTGATGCCTTCCTGAACGGCGGCAGTTTCTCCTGGCCCTTACTCCAGCTCGCCCACGTGTTGGGCAGTGACACTCATGAAAGTTCCTTTAAAGTTCCAGTTCTGATTCCACGCGCGCAGAACTTCTCTAGCTGGGGTTCCCCCACCTGACATCAGCGTGATTATGGTGTAGCTGCCGAGTCAGACTAAGCGAGAAGAGTTCTCTGGCAAGGAGATCGTTTTTCTACCACCCCCTCCTCCCCGTCCTCGCCCCACACCATCTGCATCCCTCCCTTTCACCTCCCCCTCTCCCCCCCAAAAACAAAAGACATCTTTACCAGACTGATAGCGATACGAAATATATGATATGAGAACCAAGGAGCGGAGATTTCCTAGACAGTCTCTCTCTTTCCTAAAGATGGTGATGACAGAAGAGAAGAAAAGAATGTAAGTGGCCTAGATTATAGGCTGTCAGAAATGAAACTGACAACTTCCATGTGCTGTCTCTTCCCAAGACATTGAACAGTTAGCGCAGAAGCTGCACGGGTTGGGGGGGAGAAACAGCTCTTGCATCGTATCTTCTGCCGTGGTGGGTGTCAAAACACAGGGATCATGAGAACCGAGGAAGAGATTCCTTGATATTGCCTGTCCTGTAGTGATCGGATTAAAAGGTGTGCAGGCTGCGAGAGTGAAAAGATAGATACTTACCGTTTTGACTGTCCTGTTGTGATAGAATGGGAACTACAGGTATTGAGACATTTGAGGAATACTTATTTAAAAAACAAAAACAAAAACGTTTCCGACTCGTCCGGGAAAAAATGGGATGGCGGCG
>CM065734.1:54219500-54222000 GCA_033310375.1 Conus canariensis
CCTTGGAGAGACAGTTGCGGCATTCTGCATCCTGCTACTGTCTGACAAGCTTTTGTTTTTTGTGGTACAAACTGGCTCTGAACGGGCCAATCTGCACAGTGGGTTTTTTTTCTCTGGGAGGGGTTTACTCGGAACTCCTACGTAAAGGAAGCGTCTCTATGTTTTCCCATGAGTCAGTTTTTCTCTATTATCTCTGTCTCGTTCTGGAATCACTTTTGATCGAACTGTGACCCCTGGCTGTTGAACAGACTGCAACAGCTCCTCGTCTGAGAACGGTCACGGAACGTTCCCGATGGTGAGTTTCGTCGCTGGAGGCTGATCCTCTCTCTCACCTGACGCTCCGCTGTTCGGTGTTCGGTGTCTAACGAGGAAGGGATTCTGGCTTTTCACGTTGTCATGCACGTTACGTTGAGAACAAACAAAAACAAACAAACAAACAAACAAACTTGCAATAACAGTTTTTCTCTGCTGGCGTTATTGCGAGGATAAATCCTCCACAGTCAGCCTACGCGTTGAGCTCCGTCCATGCCGTTGTGACCACAGACTTTTTCCTGTAGCGGCACAAAGTTCACATGTGGTAAATGACTTTTTCTTGATCGAAAGCTGGAGGATCATTGCTCATTGTTAATAACAGAAATAGGCAAAGTGCGCCCACTTTAGCTCTCCAGTGCCATCTTGCGGCACAACACCGTGACGTAAACAAAAGACTAATCACATGCAGAAATGGATAAAATGGATGAAAGTTGTAAGTATATAGTACAAACGCATGCAAAACAGGAAAAAAGTGAAAAAAGACCCACTAATGACCTTTGAAAGCAAGATACAAACAAACTCTGAAAAGCTCCATGTAAACTGTGTACACATAGAAATCATCAAGGAAGGTCTTTAGTCAGAGTAGTTGAAAACACTCGTGCTGCAGACTTCAGCGTGAACATTCGTCCAGAATGTAGGGCAAAGTGTAAGGAAATCATTATTGGATCGATAACTTCATAATATAAATTAATACGCTTATCATTAATGAACACAACATCACCAACAAAAAGCATCATCTCCACAATTATTACCGCGATGAATTCTGCGAGAACAAAGTTTACATATACAATTCAATCACCATTCAAAATACGGAAACTTTTATCCATACCGTGGAATATGAATCTGGACAGATTTCCTTGATGCTGGCCGTTTCCAGCTTGAAGCAATGTTCTAAACCGTATCAATGTTAAATGTTTTAGAAATGTTGTTGCTTTATATCAGAATATACTGGGCATTCAAACAAAACTGGGTTTCGTTTTCTTATTTTGTTGAGCAGAGAGGACAATAGTTCCTCTGTTAAGATTCACAGTAACGATGGACGTTATTGTCCAGCGGAAGGACACCCAATCTGAACTGAGCAAATGCAGTTCCAAAGCAATAAAACTCAGCGGTCAGTATTTTTTTTTATCTCTCAAATACAGTTTAAAATGACCGGGACTGAGAGTAAGTTTTTCTCTGTCTCAAATGGCCCCAACTCATTCCTGGATAGACATATCAACAAGCCTGTGTTTGAACATCCTCAGAAACCTTTTGCTATCCCTAGGGCCTCGCCACAGCCACACGAATCTAAAACCAGTTTCATAAGAGAGAGAGAGAGAGAGAGAGAGAGAGAGAGAGAGAGAGAGAGAGAGAGAGAGAGCTTCCGATGAAGAAAACTAACTGCGCCTACCTCATTCTGGGGAAAAGGCACAAATATTAATAGCAGAAACATGCCATCAACAAACATTGTATGGGTAACGCGTAGAGTTCCTCCCCGCCCCTCCTCCCCTCCGCGCGCCCTCCCCATATCTCCTTCAACACCCGCCGTCCCTTGCGACTCTCTCGCGCCTCCCCTTGGGCCAAGCATCTAATCTATGGAAAATGCTCATAGAGTCAGGACTCGCGATCTTTTTACATATTACATTATTCCATTGCCCCAAAGTCCAAGAAATACCTACTCCCCCCCCCCTCCCCCCTCCTTTGTGTTTGTGCTCGCAACCGTAGTTGTTCAGGCACCGAGTTTTGTGATGCTGTTGACAGCGCGGAGTTAACGGACATTCCTTCCCACCTCTCCCACAGCACGCCTCCTCCCCCCTTCCCCTTACTACCCACCCCACCACCACCTCCCTCTCTCCTCCAACCCCCTCCCTACCGACCTCCCCTGAACACTGTCGTCCTGGCCTGTCTGGGCCCCTTTGTGGCCGGAAGACAAGTTCACGGCCTAAAAGTTAATCCGGCGTTCATAAAGAGTAATAAATCCCTCCCTCTCTCCTCCCCTAGCTCGGGGCCTACCACGCTCATACCCCCCCCCCCATCCCCTCCCCTCACACCCTCCGTCCCGATCCCATCTTTGCATGCCTCCTTCCCCTCCCTCCCTCTCCTTCCCTCTCACACCCACCCTCCCACCTCCGTCTCCTGCACTTCATCCTCCCGACCACGACCACGCCCCCTTTCCCCTCAAGGAAGCCTGGGGAAAGCGACAAGGTCT
>CM065734.1:54227000-54269500 GCA_033310375.1 Conus canariensis
GCTTTAATGAAAACAACTATCATAGTACTGTATCGCTTTACTGAAAACAACTATCATAGTACTGTATCGCTTTAATGAAAACAACTATCATTGTACTGTATCGCTTTAATGAAAACAACTATCATGGTACTGTATCACCTTAATGAAAACAACTATCATGGTACTGTATCACTTTGATGAAAACAACCATCACGGTACTGTATCACTTTAATGAAAACAACTTACATGATACTTTTATCCAAGTACTGATGATCAGTGCTTCGGAGATCATTTGTAATTCATGTTGTTTGTCGCCCAGCCGACTGCAGGAGGGCATATCAAAATAATTATATTGTCAAAATCGATTTCATGTATGTTTCTTTGTCATGTTGATAAGAATAAATCAGTTTGTTTCGAACATACTTAAAATGCATGAATATTGTAGCTGTGGTACGTAAAATCTTTGATCATATGAAAAACATTCATCTGTTTTAAAAACAAAAAACAAACAAAACAAAACAAAATCTCCAAGGAGAATGTCCCAGGAGGTCTTCATAGAATCTAGGTCCCACTGGCACCTTCGGGTGTACATCTTTTCCGTCTGCTTTTTGGCTGACTGGGGAAAGGCTCAGTGACGGTGAGGAAAGACCCACTAATCCCAGGGAAAAGTCCTGTTGACAGCCGGAAAGATTGAAACCCAGGATCCTCTTCACGCTTTATCATATGAAGTATTATCAGAAAACTTGGATTGGTTAGTCACTAACCTTTTACATCGAGCATGATTTGGTTGTGGAGACTTCGATCACCTTGACGCCCCAATGTCCATCAGCGCTCCCCACCAACACGGATCACGAGATGAGGGAGCACGTGCATCAGACCAGATCCGGATGGTTTAGTGAATACGATGAAGCGGTGATTTGTCAAAGAAAGTCCGTGTGTGGGTGTGTGCATGTGGCGCTGATGTATAGGTCCTACTGACCTGCATCAAAAAACAACCTATCAGCTGGGCACATGAAGAGCTGATAATTGCAAAATATGTTTTCAATAATAGGAATGATATTCAACTGTTATCAAAAGTCACCAGATCAATTAATGATAGGATTTTTTGCAACAGTTGTTGAAAGATGTATGACATATGGGCAAAAAGCGTTTTTGCACAAATTTTTTTTTAAGGGACCATTTGCAGAGCTGCAATAATGTTTTGTATTCTGAAGTACCACATTCTGCTACCCAGTGGAAAACGAAAATTGAAAAGGCAAAACTTGTTCATTTTCTGTCTCCCCACCACCCTCCTTATGCCTGACAGCAGATGAACTGAACTGAGTAATATGTTAAATGCATGCCGGTTCGTCCATGTCTAAAACTGCAAACGGCTTCAATGGCTAACAGACCATCATCCACACTCCACTGACATGCTGCCCTACAGCTGGGGTATTGACTCTCGGCACCGTCATGAGCAAGCTTGGTGTCACCCTGTCTTTTCACTGAAGGACCATTCCCCGACTGCCCGGAGAACGGCTGATTCATTAGTGGAAGACGGGAACTCGACATGTGGAAAAAACCAGCGAACAGTAAACCTGTTGTCTGGTTCAAGTGTTTCTGTCTGCAAGGAAAAACATGGCAGTGTCGACGGAAAATCAACAATTCATTTGTTTGTTTATTCGTTTGTTTGCTTGTGATTTCGTTTTGCCTTTGCCATTGGTAAAAATGTGAAACACACACACACACACACACACACACACACACACACACACACACACACACACATATATATATATATATATATATGTATATACATGTACATATGTGTGTATGTATGGGTGGGTGGGTGGGTGGGTGGGTGTGTGGGTGCGTGTGTGCAAGAGGAGAGAGAGAGAGAGAGAGAGAGAGAGAGAGAGCAAAATGAAAATTAAACAGAAACTATTTGTGCCTGCGCGACCGCGGCTGACAGTCAGAGAAAGAGCTCATTCAGTCCGACTGCTTGTACATCACTTGACCCTGCCGGCTTGAAGGGGGAAATATCTGCTCCCCCCGTCTCCTTTATGCCCTTTTAACCGCCATAAACGAACCGATTATGAAAAGAAAAGAAAAGGGGGGCAAGAGAAGACGAAGAAAAAGCAGTGCGGGACCCACCTAGGCCCTGTTGTCTGCCTTGGATATTGCCCACCAAGGCACCCAGATAAAACTCGCCCCATTGTGGCCCCCAATCCGGGTGGCTTCATAAAACCCTCAAACACCCGTAAACGTTCAAAGCGGCCAGTGAAAGGAGTGGATTTGGGAACTTGTGTGCATTCTACCCACGGAAGAAAAAAAAACCCAACCAACCAACCAAACAAACAAACAAAAACAAAAAAAAACCCAGGTCGCCAGAGAGTTCTCTCCAAAGGCTGGCTACTAAAGGGCCGTCATTCCCATAGCACAACCAGCCGAGCGGAAGATGTCGAGTTTAAACGGTAGGAGGGCGCTGCTCTTCGTCTTCAGCTTGGCAAACCGAGGGCGAAATCGTTGATGAATTGAATCTAAGCGACCTGTGAATGAGAAGGGGGTTGGGGTATGCTTTTTGGGAGGGGGTGGGGGAGGGGGGGGGGGGAGGAAGGGCCATTGGTGGATGGGATTAAACACGCAAAAAAAAAAAAAAAAAAATCTCCGACGAAAACATGTTAACGTGCTTCTAAAGGGTTCTCTCCCTTAAGAGAACCCCGGAACCTTATCTGAAGCACCCGGACACCCGCCTGCCCCCCCCCTCCCCCCCCTCGTTGAATGGCCGGCCATACTGCACGTGTTATACCCCCACACACAGGGGGCTGACGGCCACGATCGCAGCTTCCTTTCTCGCTCTACAACACCTGTGGGATTAGAACGTATGCGGGGCGCAACCCTGTCCCGCGGTTGACAGTCGCAGACTTAACACTGTGCCAGCACCCTCCCGTCTCTCCTCCATCCTCACTCCACCAAGCAGACGGCCGTGCATGCACCGAGTCGCCGTCAGCATGTGGTTCAGCAAAGTTCAAAGTTCTACACAGTACTGCCGCCGTTGTCTGGACTTTCACCGCCGGTTTTTTTTTTGTTTTTGTTGTTGTTTTTTTGTTTTTTGCCGCGCCGAATACGGTCCTTCGATGGGGAACTTTTCACTTTGCACCGCAGATTTTCTTGTGTCTAAGAGAAGGACTTTACGAACACACCACTAGAAGAAGATTCTACGAAGCTGCTAGAACTTTGAAAGATGAACAAGCTGAGGGATAAAACCCTCATTCAGCTTTTGACCAGGTTTGCTGTTCGAAGAGAAATCCGCAAAGTATATCAACGGTTCAGTCTAAGAGTGTGAGCGCTCAAACAGCCACCACATGAGAACACTGATACAACAGAAGAATGCCTCGATTCTGCATAGATGCTTGGTGAGACACAGACCAAAAAAAAAAAAATATATATATATATATATCAGTTGTTACACAGACAAACAATCTCAGACGTGAGACACAGACAGAAAATGGCATACTCAGAAGTGAGACAGACAGAAAATCTCACAAGACAAACAGAAAATGTCATAAGTGAGACCAGAGATAGAAAATCTGAGGTGTGAGTCACAGATAGAAAATATCAGAAGTGAGTCTCAAACAAAACTGTAAAGACATGAAACAGACAGAAAAACTCAGAACTGAGACACGGACAGAAAATCGTATAAGAGAATCTCAAACGGAAAATTTCAGATGTGAGACTCAGAACGAAAATTTCAGATGAGAGACACAGACAAACACTCCCAGAAGTGAGACAGACAAAAACTCTAGAAATGAAACACAGACTTAAAATCTTGGAAGTGAGACAGACAGAAAGTCTCAAAAGTCAGGCACAAACAGAAAATCTCAGAAGTGAGACACAGACAAAAACTCCCAGAAGTGAGACAGACACAAACTCTAGAAATGAAACACAGACGGAAAATCTTGGAAGTGATAAAGACAGAAAGTCTCAAAAGTGAGACACAGACAGACAATCTCAGAAGTGAGACAAAACAGAAAATCTCAGAAAAAGTGAGACGGACACACAATCTCAGAACAAGGCAGACGCAGACAGAAAATCTCAGAAGTGGGAGACAGGCAGAATATCTATGGAATGGGACGCAGACCAGAAAGTCTCAGAAGTGAGACTGAAAGAAAATCTATGGAATAGGACACAAACTCAGAAGAGAGGCACAGAAGAAGTCACAACTGAGACACAGCCAGAACATTTCAGAAGTGAGACACTTAAAATCTCAGAAGAAATGAGACTTTGGGGGTGCTGTTGGATTCTTTTTTTTAACCCTTGGTGGTGAGAACACCACAGAATTACGGACTGTGGTGTGTCTCTATTTGACGCCAAGAGCACAGGCACAATCAGCCGTGTCTCCCTGATGAGTCCGATCCAGCGGACGAAAGGCCTAGGAGCAGGCGATACATACAGATCTGCCTTCAAGAGGGAGTGCGATGGTTTCCTCACGCAGCTAGTGAAGGGTTTTTATATTTATAATATATATTCTCTTCATCTTCAACCCCCCTTTTTTAATTACATTTCAAATCTTTGCCAAGTCATTACTATAATGATGGAAGAATTGTTAACCTGCACTTGTTTTCCCCCACTACTTACTGTTCAGCAAGAAATGAGACTTAGACAGAAAATCTCAGACGTGAGACAAGCAGAAAATGTAGTGGGATACAGGCAGAAAACGAGACTCTAAAAGATCTGTATATGACCAATGAGGATGAGGACGATCCAGATGTCGTGTTACATGATTTCATGTTTCCCTGATCTTCTATCGATGTACAATCCATGAAATTAACATGGACATCGACAGAATCTTGAAAATGTTTTCAACGATCAGCGTCGTACAGTGTGTGCGTGTGCGTGCGTGAGCGTGTGCGTGTGTGTGTGTGTGAATTGAAGGGTTAGTAGGTGAGAGAGAGAGAGAGAGGGAGAGAGAGAGATGTGTGTGTGTGTGTGTGTGTGTGTGTGTGTGTGTGTGTGTGTGTGTGTGTGTGGATTGAAGGGTTAGTAGGTGTGTGAGAGAGAGGGAGAGAGAGAGAGACGGATGGAAGAGAGAGGGGGGTGAGAGAGAGACAGAGGCAGAGAGACAGAGAGAGGCCTCCATCAGCATTAACCGGTGAAAATAGATTTTGTTTTTCTTATTCGGTGAAATATACCCGCGTTGGCGACAAAATCAAGGCAGCGAAAGAATGGACAACGAAGAGGTCAGGCGGAGAAAGCTTAGACGAGGTAAGTGAAGACGGCGGCGTAAGTCTAGACGACGAACGTCAGAAGTACATGCGTCGAAAGTATGGACAACGAAAAGTAGAGGCGGTGTTCCTAGGTGAACATGAAGGCACACTGTTTTTTTTTCCTTAAGTTTTCATTGATTTTTTTAAAAGATGATACATGGAGACACGCCGTTTTTTTCTTTGTTTTTTTTTTAAAGACGAAACATGGAGACACGCCGGTTTTTTTTTTTTTTTTTTTTTTAAAAGATAAAACATGGGAACACACTGGTCTATTTAGACAACATTGATCTTTTGAGATAAAACCGGAGGCACACCCGTCCATTTAGACAACACTGATATTTTGAGATAAAACATGGGAACACACTGGTCTATTCAGACAAAGCTCGTCTTTCTAGACGAAGCTTGGGGACATACTAGTCTATTTAATAAAAAAAAAGGGAATACTGGTCTGTTTAGACAACACTGGTCTTTTCAGATAAAATATGGGGACACACTGATCTATTTAGACAAACTTAGGGACACATTGATGCTTTCAGACAAACGCAGACACAGTGGTCTATTCAGACAAACATGAGGACACATTGATGCTTTCAGACAAACGAGACACAGTGGTCTCTTCAGACAAACATGAGGACACATTGATGTTTTCAGACACACGGGGACACACTGGTCTTTTTCGATAAACATGGACACACAGCTTTCCAGAGAAACATGGTGACACAACATGTTCACTGAAAGGGAGCGAGAAGATGAGAAAGTTAAGAGTGGAAAGCTTCAAGAGACTAGTCTCTGATTCAGTTCCTTCCTTGTCCACAATCTTCTGAATTTTCGATGCGAACGAGCTAACGTTGTCTTCTCATGCCAAAGATAAGACAGAAAACCTCCACAGAGTGTTCCAAGGAAGGAAGAGAAAAAGACGGACAGTGATGGGGAAGTCGTATTCTTCTCCAGCAGATCCCACAGTTTTCCCGTGATTTTCCCTCAACTAGTTCTTCGCACCGTGTTCGTTTCCCATTCCGAAGAGGGGTAGTGGTGAGAGAAGTGAGTGGGGAGGGGAATCGGGGGTGGGGGGGGGGGGAAGAGAAAGGGGTTGGGCGGGGGATAGGGAGGAGGGGAGGGTGGGGGCAGGTTGAAGTGTGAAAGGCGTAATCTGCTTAAACCTGCTGCACACCCACAAAGGGCCGTTTAGAGGTTTAGTGCTGACTGGGAATGCTTTGATCAGCGGCCAACAGTCTTTCAAGCCGTTTCACTCGAGGGTCCTCCTAACCCTCCGCGGCTCGTCGTAATCACTTGGACGAGCCGGACTCCAACATTTACATGGGACACAAAAGGCCGAGTGTTTGGGGAGGGCGTGGCGGTGGGATGGGGCGGGGGGTGGGGGGTGGGGCTTGGAAGGTCGGGGGTGGAAGGTGGGGTAGGGAGCGGGAGAAAGATTTCCTTTCTTACCCCCCTCATCCTCTTCTATGACTGCTTCTTTACGTGAAATACTGAGATGGATTTGATGGAACTGCCAATGCTGTGGCACTTTTCACGGCAGTAGTAGTCAGCTGGTCGTTATTTCAAAAAAGAGAGGAGGAACGCGTCTTCAACAGATAAGAGAGAGACGAGGCAGGGAGAGACGAGGTCAGAGAGGTCATTTCTTCCCTTTGCACCCCCTCCCTTCCCCTTCCCATCCTTCGCAATCCTCTGTACGAGAACGTCTTGGGAAAATACACCCGAGCCGAAGAAAACTCCCTTTGAAGTGGGAGTGGTGTTGATAGGGTTTCTCCGCTTGCGCAGAACACCTTCTCGTGTTATACCTCAATTTGCTCACCTGAATTTTTAAACCTTTTTTTTTTTTTTTACACGGCAGTTCCACCGTGTTGTACAGGTTTGTAAGTTTGTTCGCTTGTTTTGTAACCGTAGGCAGTGCTTTCTTTCAACAGATGCTCTGACGTCGTTTCAATGGTTCTTTTGTCTCTCAGTTTCCATCCAGTATCATCATTTTTAATCAGTTTGACGTGACGAAAGGTTTCAAGTTCATTGTGCTCTGTGAAGTGAAACGTCTGAGAGCAAAATCAGATTCGGCTGTCATGATCACACGCCATCACCTTGCAACAGCAGCACAAGCTGAATTATGGGATCACTATATTTAGGAAACAAGCAGTGGTGGGGTTCCTATCGAGTGGACATGGAGCCTGACAACTTTGCACGCGCCGTTGATGAAGACGTGCGACCGTTATGTCATAATCTCCTCGTGCAGAATTGTCAGGCTTTCCGCAGTTGGCTTGACAGGAATCCCGGCCCACAGAATGAGACGTTTTAAAAATCCGCCGTGATGTTAATGTCTTCGTTTGTGTCTGTTGGTTGCTTTGTCCGAAGAAGAAGCCCAGGACAGAGGAACAGTACCTCGCCTCGTTTTCCCCACAACTCGCCTTTGTTGGAGCCCTGGTCGCTCAAACAGGTCACTCACCTCTTCCCAGTGGAAAAAAATGTTTCAGTTGGCCGGGCCGCCTTCTTAGGTTACCATGTTCCCCAGCCTCTTGTCGTCCGCTGTTAAGCGAAGTCGGCCTTGTGTCTGCACGAAGGCTTTGCTTGCAAGTGAAGCATCGAGCGTGTGCTTCAAAATTGATGATTTGACCTCCGAAGTGTGGTGAAGAGGCAGCCAGCCCGTGAGCAGATGGCAGACACGGGGCGGATCTACCAACAGGAAGAGGCGAATGCCTTCCATATGGGCAAGGGGACTCCAACATGCGAAAGATAAAGATATTAATCCTGTGAGCTCTACGTCTTTGGTTTGTCTGGTGGCAAGACTACATGAGAAAAAGAAAAACAACTTCTACACACATGTACGTATATTGATATGAAAAGAAAAGAAAAAGTTCAAAATAAACCAGTCTCCAATTCAGTTTCTTTCCATTTACAATCCATTCCATCCATTATGTAGGCGAAAGGTTGTCTGAAAAGACTAGAGGTCAGAAAAGATGTATTTTTCTTACCACGATCCTTTCTTCTTCTCCTCTCCCAATACACCACAATAGATGCCAACGTCCTGATTGGTAGGTCCTGTTCATATTTCAACAGTCGTGTCATCAAATTCTGCAGGTTAGTGTTTATTCCCAAACACTCGAAAGCTGATCGCCACAACATGCTTTTCACTGGGCAGATTGGTGGTCCGTACGATAAAATGACCACGAAAGAAAGTCTTTCACGAAAGAGAGAGAGAGAGAGAGAGAGAGAGAGAGAGAGAGAGAGAGAGAGAGAGGCTCGTTGCCCAGTCGACCGCGCGCGTGTATGTGATGTGGGTTTAACAACTGGTTTAAAACCCGAAAAATGTGTGTGTGTGTGTGTGTGTGTGTGTGTGTGTGTGTGTGTGTGTGTGTGTGTGTGTGTGTGTGTGTGTGCACCCACATTTTCATTAACCCGCTTTATTTATTTTCAATAAGCTACAAGTTCTAAATAGTTGAGTTCTAAAACAAAATTCAGTATTTCACAACTACATTTCCGAACAATTGAATTCTGAAAATGTCAGGAAAAATAAAAAATAGGCGTAATGAGAACCCCACTTTCGCTTACATAAAAGGTTCTACTATCAAAATGGCATATATATAAACTTTGCATTCTTTCCGTAAATCTGAACGTTCCTAAAAATGCATTTGAAAACTCGATAAACTCGAATTATGCGGTGTCCATATAGGCCCGCTTATAGCTTTCTACCGATCGGAAACACACACACACACACACACACACACACACACACACACACAACACACACACACATAAAACACACACACACACACACACACACACACACACACACACACGAACACACACAGAGACACACTAACATATCTATCTGCATATATCTATCTGTATCTATATCTGTCTATCTACCCATCTATCTATCAATATCCATATATATATATATCAATGACTTAATGACTTAAAAGAAAAAAACAAAATAAAAGAACAAAAAGGGGGTGGAGCATGAAAACTTAAATACTACTCTCCTCACACACACACACACACACACACACACATATATATATACATATGTACAGAGAGAGAGAGAGAGGGAGGGACACACACACACACGCGCGCGCGCGCGCGCGCGTGTGTGTGTGTGTGTGTAGTGCACCGGGTACCTATAGAATGGCTTTACCAACTGCTAAATTTCGGAATTGGGGTATTGCTCTAAGTCCATTTGTTTTCACATATATCCAGGCTTATTTTCGAAATTCAGACAGTCGCAATTAACAAGTTCGTTTTATTAAAAATAAAACCAACATTTCACGAACAGATATCCGATAAAACACATTTTTTCAAACATCGAAAATTAAAAAGTCTCACAAGCCATTGTGCAGCATTCTAGTTTGGCTTAAATGGTTGGTTTTAGAATCAACATGGAATACAAAACCTTTGCATCTTTTTCGCAAATTCGAACGTTCTGCAAATGAATTTGAAAATACAATATACCCATCGTGGACTGAGTGTGTGCGTTCGTCTGCGCGTGCATTGGTGCGTGCGCGCGCGCGAGCGCGCGCGTGTGTGTGCGTGTGCGTGCGTGCGTGTGTGTGTGTGTGTGTGTGTGTGTGTGTGTGTGTGTGTGTGTGTGTGTGTGTGTGTGTGTTCGTCGGTCTACTAGAACTTGGTTAGTGATCAAGTGTCTGAGGCCTTTGATTGTACAAAGGGCACCTATGACTCCCTTTGATTCCTGAACTCTAGCTGTCCAAAAGGGGTTACAAAGAATGGTGCCACGGAAAAACAGGAAAAGTTCTTGTGGAAGATGGGATGACCCATGAAAAAGACCTATTACTGTGGGCTCCCTGTGTGCGGCATGTTGGGGCGCTGACAGCTATAGTGTGGCTCTGGTGTGGCTATGGTGGCAAGAGCTACAGCAAGCAGCGCCAGACTGATTCCACTCAGAAGGCTGCACGGAAGATTAGGCAACAAAAAAGTAATAAAATCATGAAAAAATAATTATAACAAAACATGTATGTAACAACCAATAGAGACGCCTGATAAGGATACTACTACTACTACTACTACTGCTGCTACTAGCTACTGTTGATGATAATAAAACATGAAAAATCAAGATTGATGTCACATTTGACTACTATTATTACTACTTCAACAACTACTTGGATGTCAGATTTGATTATTGTTATTACTACTGCAACTATCATCACTATTGCTACTACAACTACTACTGCTGCTGCTGCAGCTGCTGCTGCCACTTATACTATTTCTATCACATCATGTAAAATCAATACAGGGTGACAGATTCGAAGACCAAGAATTGTCGCAAAAGAGCAGCCTGGATCTAATCACACAAGAAAAATTTCTCGCAGTTTGTAATAATGATAATAAAGAGTACCCAATACAAAACACACCACTCGGTTTAGATGTTAAGGACCACTCTCCATTCTGTTTTTCTATTTGAAACAAGAACAAAATCTGTCCGTTTGAATGAAACCCTAGATACTGGCCGAGAGATGCATTTCCCTTTGAATCAGAACAACAAAAAAATCCATACCTATCTGAGCACTACATGAGCGTTCGTCCGAAAGTCCAACTGAAACAGAACTCGGGCAAACGCAGGCTCCCCCCCCCCCCCCCCCCCCCCATTCCACGCTCCAGCCCCACGGTGGAACCGTCTTACAGTCACCAGGTCAACCAGATCAGAGGGTGACAGGGATCTCACTAAATCTTACAACTTCCATACGCTCAGTTCATTCATCTACTATCCCTGACATGTTTCAGCAAGGTCCATGCAGTTAGTTTCTGCGTTGTCTTGTTGACACAAGGCGATGGTCAGGATTGTGCTTCAAGCTCGCCTTTGGCCCAACTGGTAAACAAAAACAAAAACAAAAAAAGAGAAAGTAAAAAGAGTTACGTTTATGGGCGACCGTACTTTAGCCACGACACCGATATTTCGCGAAAACCAAAATCTGAATGTGCAAGCATCCTTCTTCCTTTGATATACGCCGTGAACAAGCACGCGCATTCACGTCGTGTGCAGTTCACAGAAAAGTCAGCTGACATGCTATTCGGAAACGAATGCAAACGTGTTCCCTTTTGCCTGTAGTAGTCTCACACCATACAAATCTGTGCAAGACATTGCAAGACAAAGTATGCACTGACATCCCTGATAAAATTCAAAGGTTTCAACCCAGTGCGATATAAATCTCGCGCAACTACGGCAAACACACTGTGCTTCATCGATTGCGTTGGACTCCATCGGATTTGTACGCCATGTCACCAGAGTTATGCACTGAGAGACGATATAGCGCACGGCACAGGACAAGACAATACACTACACACACGCCTGAATTAAACGGAAAAAGAGGACAGGATACGCATCCAATAGCTGCTTTACTGTGTCGGACGCCGGTGTCAAATGTGCTTCGTTGGCAATGAGGGTTTACTTTTACTGTCGTTCACCGAAACCAGCATTCCTACCAAACATGATAGAGTCTGCAGACTTTCTCACTTCTTCACTTGACCATTAGATTACAGCTCAATTTATTTGCTTATTAAATTATGTACAGTTACGTTTAAGTGTATTTACTGAAACATTAATGCGTGTATTTAACGGCATTATTATATATATATATATATATATATATATATATATATATAAATACATGGGGGCCGGAATAGCTCAGTGCTTGAGCGCCGGATTCTTAATCTTGGTGATCCTGGGGTTGCGGGTTCGAATCTCCGTCGGGCCGTTTCGGTACAGGGTGATTTTTCCCTCGGAGTTAACATTGGTTCTGACTCCATTTCCCAGAAAGTCTTTTTTCTAAACAGTCCTTCGAATGAGACTATAAACCGAGGTTCCGTGTGTGAACGCACATATAACATCTTGCACACACGTAAAATCCCGTCACCAACTTCCGGAAGAGAAGGCCAGTGGCCGTTGGTATGGATGAGCATGCATCTGGCGTGAGAAATTGAAAGAATGAAGGAGGTAAGGAAATTGAGTGAACAATATTGACTGGATGACACGGGAAACGATCGAATGAAGCGCCGGCAGGCAGCTCTTCAGTCGGCACTACCCAGGTAGGCAGCCCGTTGTGTACACGAGAGTGTGGATTGTCAATACCTAGAACCTTTGGCAAGGCGCTTTATAAATGCCGTGTTATCTTATCTCATACATTACACACACACACACACACACACACACACACACACACACATATATATATATATATATATATATATATATATATATATATATATATATATATATATATATATGTGTGTGTGTGTGTGTGTGTGTGTGTGTACATATGTATGTATATATGTATGTATGTGTGTATATGTATATGCCGAAAGAGCTCAGAGTGCGTTTAATGTCATTTTCTTAAGAAAGGATTGACTATGAAAATTACTGTACTCAGTTTAACAAAGAATTTGACTCAAATTAAATGCAAAGGCATTTGCTCGGTCACGATTAGAAAATAATTCTTCACTAAAATCGCACAAAAACAACATAATCAATGGCGAGTTTGTTCCTGAGCTTTAGTGTTTTAAATGTTAGTGGCAAAGCCATTTTTTTTTTCAAAAATCAGTTTATATGTGTACGTGTTCACATACGCAAACACCCATGAATGCACGGAGCAAAAGTACAGCCACACACGCACACATCAACACGTACACACACATCCAGTACAGATATGGTAGCGCGTGCACTCTCTCTCTTTCTCTCTCTCTCTCTCTCTTTCTCTCCCTCTCTCTCTCTCTCTATCTCCCCACACACACACACACACACACACACACACACACACACACACACACGCACGCACACAGACATACACACACGTACAGAGGCATGCACACGCAAGTACGTACACGTGCACACACACACACACACACACACACACACACACACACACACACACACATCATGAAAAGAACACACAACTCAGATTTTCTTTCGTCTTCTCCATAAATACACTTCTATGACTAAGTCAACAGCGTAAACCGCAGCTGTACACAAAATATCAATAAGTTAAACAATGTTACGTCATTATGTAAATCTATATTGCCGTAATTGAACTACCAAAGTGCACAATATGCTCCAAACTAACAATGGAACAAACAACAACAATCAAATAAATAAACAAAGACCAGTCAGGTAAGTTAGTAAATAAATGAATCCATACACAGGACAAACGAAGAGGATGATGCTGTCTGCAGGTTTGTTCCCCCATAAGAGCTGTAAACAGCTTAAGAAAAGGAGGGGAAACACGAAATAACGGGCAGATCAATCCTTTACACCTTTTCAAAAAATAATTTCCAATGATGTCAACACTTTTCATCGTGCACTTCAGATCTCCCCTGCTACCCTAGAAAAAAGAAACGAAAAAAAAAAAAAAAAAAAACCGAAAAAACCCCCAAAGCCTATACTCAGCCACACCAGCTAAGAATCTGACAAAACAACTAACAAACAAACAAAGAAAAAGAAATCGCAACGCTGTGATCATTGATGATCATTTTAATTCAAACCGAAGGCTCATCTATTTTTACTGGTTTGGGGTCAAAGGATCCAATTCATGGTACACACTCTAAAGCTAAATCTGTTGCTTCCCTTCACTACAGGGTATCGTATTACTAATTTACTAAAATCCTATAAGAAAAAATTTCAAAGCGACTCCCGGTAACTTTGGCCATGTACATAAGAGAACATGGGCGTGAGAATACCACATAAGTATTGGTGATATTCTGCGTTCCAAACCATAGGCGGACTAACACTACCAGGCCCGATTCGACTGATGAGTGTCACCATGAGGCTAAAGTCGACCATGGCGTAATAAACAGTTTTCCTCGCAAGTTAAAACGGTTTCCATATGCCGTCAGAGTAGGGTTTAATATTTACATTTCAACGCCGTCTTCTGTTGTCCACAAATATGCGTCTTCACCCCCCCCCCCCCCCCTTCCCTTATTTATTTATTTTTTTTTTAACTTTGGCAAGTTGTTTTTAAGATGATGAGGAATAATTTGTCTACACGTCTTTTCACCCCAAATTACTGACTTGTTCCATCAAACAAACGAAAGAGATCAAAACAGAGAGCTTCAGATATTCATTCTTCTGGTCTTCTCAGCTCAGTTGTGGGTCCTATTATTTCTTCTGTTCGGTCTCTCTACGTAAACATTCAGTCATGAAAGAACCTTCGTAGAAAAAAAAAAGAAGACCTGACAAACGAACAAAACCAAAAACAAAACAAATATTGAACAACAAGATCAGCAACAATGAAAACACCCCCAAACTGACAAAGCAAACGAAGAAAAAATAAAGGAGCTGGAAAACACGACCACCATTGATGTTCTTCTGTGTTTTTAACTCACTCTCACACCTAACGAAATCTTGAACGCGGCAGAGGGACACAAATAGTAAATAACAAACAAAATAATAATAATGCCAATAATAATAATAATAATAACAAAAATAATGATGATAATGATGATGATGATAATAATGATAATAATAATCACAACAACAAACAACAACAATGATGATAATAGTTATATTAATGATAGTAATGATGACAATTATCATTATCATTAGTGCACTCAAGATGAAACAATTATATGTCCCTACCGCCAAACGACGGCCGCTTACACCACACCATTCGCCTGGCACAAAATACAGACACAAGGTTGACAGAACAAGCAAGGAACCATCCTCTTCGAACGTTCGAGAAGAAGTGCCCTGCAGCTTCTTACTATTCAGCACTCGAACGCCCGGAGCCGAGGTGCTCCCAAACCCCTCTCGCTGTAAACAATTCCTACAGGACGTCTCTATTTTGACCTCTTCATCATAAAACAATGAATGATCTAATCTCAATTAATGTATAACTTATTCTGGCTCCCGTTCTACATCGGATGAAAAGAACGGAGAGGGGTGGGGTGGGGCAGACAGTACAGAATGATGAAAGTTTGAAAATCTATGCCAAAAAAAAAAAAAATGAAAATAAAAATTTTAAAAAATGGTGACAATATTTCCATCTGTAATACGAGAAGAAAAGACGGAGGCTTTTTCCTTGTTGGTTCCGTCTGCCTCGCGTTTGTGTGTGTTCCAGGCGAACTGGCACCGTCAGAGCGATTCGTTTGAAGGTACGGGCGGGTAATTGTGTCGTCACGGAAACAAAAATCATTTTTCAACTTTGTTACTTTCTGTCACACTTTTTTTGTTGTTGGTTAAATGACTAAATGATAAAACAAAGACACGAACAAACTTAGACATTATAGATAAATTTCATTCGTGAGTCAGTGTCCAGTTTAGTGCTAATGAAACCCAAATTGCCTGTCCCCATTGACCTGTACACACCCCATTTTCATCGACCATGCCAGACGAAGCCGAATTTGAATCCATGCGTATTATTTTTAAGACTGAAAAAAAAAAAACATACACATACATATCCATTCAAGTTAAAACTTAGTACCCACAGTTGTGACGATGCAAAACACTTGAATTTGATTCCTGGTCCGCGAAAGACGAGACTTGCGCCAAAAAGGATATAATAATAATTATAATAATAGTTATAACACTAACAACAACAACAACAACAATTAAACCATATTAATCGTACTAATAACAAATCAAGAACGCAACAGCAGTAACAACGACAGAAACAACCACAACAAAAATGATGATAATAATAATAGCAATAATGGTCATAATAATAATGATAATAATATAATTATCATTATTACCATTATTGTTATTATTAACATAATCTTTATCATAATAATGATAATAATAACAACAATAATAATAATAATAAATAATAATGATAACAATAATGATAATAACAACAATAATAATGACAATAACAATTGGTTATTAATGAACATATAATACACAAATGTAAAGATGCGTATTGTATCAATTCCATTATATTAGGGATCATTAAACAAAATCTATGCATATAAAAAGAAATGAGAGAGAGAGAGAGAGAGAGAGAGAGAGAGAGAGTTTAAATGTCAGCATCAGTAGTACACACACACACACACACACACACACACACACACACACACACACACACACACACACACAAAGAACACACACATACACAGAGGAAGCACCATATCATAAACCCACATGTACACACACACACACACACACACACACACACACACACACACACACACACACACACACACACACACACGCACACGCTGATGTTTGAACACAGAGCACCATATCGATCAAACGTACCTAACATGTCACAAATGATATATGAACATTCATCCTTGACTTTCCCAACAACAAAACGAAGACGGAAAAGAACAGCAACTACTATGTTAACAACCCTTGTTAGATCGAAAACCCTTAAGCAAACTCAGCAACACCAAGTTAATACCAAATTTGTCATTATTTAAGTAGAAAGACAGAAAGTATATTCGGCCTTCATCCATGAAAAAAAAAATCAATAGATATTACAAAGAGACAAGCAGATTTAAACGAAAGAAAAATTAATGGAAGAAAATCAAGTGGACTTGGGGTTGCCTAAATTACCTCTGTACAAACCAGACACAGGGTGGAGAGAGAGAGAGAGAGAGAGAGAGAGAGAGAGAGAGAGAGAGAGAGAGAGAGAGAGAGAGAGAGAGAGAGAGTTGAAAACAATGACTGACTCGAGATCACCACATCATCGTAGTGTTCTCTACACAACCAGCTTTGAAAACCAACAAAATCCAACCAGAATCTCCTTCCAGTCAGTTGGGAATATAACATCAGGTCGCACGCACGCTGTGAACATAGCCTGACCGAGGTGATTTTTGCACGCACACAGTTGTTTGTTTGTTTGTTTCTTTCTTCTGTACATCTTCGAGAGCGATCGTTTTTGTGTGTGTCAAAAGAGGTCCTCCATCATCGAGAATGTCAGAACTGAACGAAAGAGCAGTCTGTGTCCACAAGAGAACGGTGTACTAAAATGTATGTACAGTGCTTCCAGGAGCCGAATGTTAGTCAACATTTGAGGGTTGGGGGAAGGTCGGGGAGAGAGAGAGAGAGAGAGAGAGAGAGAGAGAGAGAGAGAGAGAGGAGAGAGAGAGAGAGTGAGTGAGAGACAGACAGACAGACAGACAGACAGACAAAGAAAGAGAGAGAGACAGACAGACAGACAGACAGACAGATAGACAGAGACTGAGAGATGGACTAATGTCCCAATGATCATGATCAGAAGGTTCACTTTGACTTCCGTTTTCTTTCATGAACACTTGTGTAGTTTTCTTTTCTCTTGTCTCTTCCTTCCCAGACGCAGGCTGGTCAGTGACAGTTCCAGCGAAGAGAGAAATCCAGAATAAAATACGTCCGTCAGTTCACTCCATATCTCAGACCGGGGAAACACCACAAAAAAATATAGCCTTGTTTCTTGAAGCAGCAAGCCACAGCCGCATTGACAGACAAGCACCTGTCATCATCGTGTACTTTTTGGTTCAGGTCTGTGCCGCGCCAAGACCCCTCCTCACTCCTTGCCCAGCACCATTCTATCCTGCACGGTGCTGTGGAAGATGGACATCGCCGAGTGAGAGTGCAGATGTTTCGGGTCGACAATGTAAAAGACTGAAGTGAACGTAACACCTCTTCTTTGAAAGCGATCAGGGGTCCCTCACTGCGCAAGCACTTGATGTCCTTACAAAGTGCGATCTTGGAGAAAGAAGGATTGACCCAAATCATACCACCAGGTTTGCTTTATTTTGGTCTGAATTTTGTTGTGGGCCCGGGAAGCTGAAATGAGCAAGCGAATTTACAGGTGAACGAGCGCGCTTGTATGTGTGTGTGTGTGTGTGTGTGTGTGTGTGTGTGTGTGAGTGTGCGTGTGCGTGTGAGTGAGTGTGTGTGTGTGTGTGTGTGTGTGTGTGTGTGTGTGTGTGTGTGTGTGTACGCGCGCACGTGTGCACGCATTCTACATGACATGACTTTGTGTCACTCGGTTTCTATTCGTCATAGCACAAATTTTACTGTAAACATGATTACGGTATTTCTCCGATGCAGACATCATCACGCTATTTTCATGGTTACATTTCAAGATCGTTGCACTGTTGTTCTCAATATGTACATGTCACCGAAGACCTGTTTTAATGGTAATCAGAAAAATCGTAGCAGCGCTGTTTTCCTAACGTAATATCTGACAGTGTTGCTTTCCTAACGTGTATTCACCACAGTGTTCTTTTAATGATGCAAAACATCATCACAGTGTGGATTCTCTGATGTAAACATTGTCACAGTGTGGGTTCTCTGATGTAAACATCGTCACGGTGTTGATTTCTTGATGTAAACATCCCCCCCACCCCCCCAGTATTTTCCTTTTACATACTTCCTTAGCGAAGTACTTCCTGATGTCCATATCGTCACGGTGTTGATTTCTTGATGTAAACATCCCCCCCCCCCCCCCCCCCAGTATTTTCCTTTTACATACTTCCTTAGCGAAGTACTTCCTGATGTCCATATCGTCACGCAATTATTTTCCTGTTGTGGTACTGTCCTAGTGTTGGTTTGGTAATGTAAACATCGTCTCATCGATTTGTTTCCCTGATGTAAACAGCGTCAAAGTATTGATTTCCAGATGTACTATCGTCACACTATTGATTTTCTGATGTAATGTCGTCATGACTGTTGCTTTACTGATTAAAAGAAAATGTCACAGGGGTTATTTTTTCTGAGAGAAACGTTGTCATTATTTTGCCTTCCTGGTGTGAACGTCGTCACAGTGTTGTTTTCCTGTCATCAGTGTGTTACAATTATTTTCACGATGCACATGTTGTCATATCGTTTTCTTAACGTGAGTGTTGACATACTGTTGCTTTATTATGTAAAAATCGACACTGGTAATTTCGTTGAACTGATGTAAACATCATCACAGTGTTGTCTTACTGATGTTAACTTCGTTACAGTGTTGCATGCATGTTGTCTTCCTAACACAAACATCGTCACAGTGTTGCTTTAATGACGTGAACATTGTCATAGAATTGTTTTGATGACGTCAACATTGCCACAGTGATGTTTTGATGATATAAACATCGTCACTGTGTTGCTTCCTGATGTAAACACTGTCGCAGTGTTGTTTCTTGCATATAAACATCGTGACAGTGTCGATTCCTTAATGAAAATATTGTCACAGAGTTGAGTCTGATTTTAAACATCGTTAAAGCGCTGCCTCCTGCTGTAAAGATTGTTACTGTGTTGTTTTCCTGGTGCAAACATCGTCATTGTATTGCAATCCACATGAAAACAGCGTCAGTATGTTGCTCTTCTGACGTCATTATCGTCACTGTGTGGCTTTCCCCATGGAAACATCGTCACTGCCTTGTTTTCCTGATGTAAACATCGTCAATGTGTTGTTTTCCTGATGTAAATGTCATCACAGTGTTGTTTTTTCACGCAAACATCGTAAGAGTGTTGTTTTCTAATGTCAACACCGTCACAGTGGGTTTTTTTTCTGATATAAACATAGTCACATTGTTATTTTCTGATGTTAACATAGCCACAGTGTTCTGTCTTGGTGTAAATAACAACCAGTGACAATAGTTACATCAGGAAAACAACATCGTGACGATATTAAATTCACTTCAATGACAAGGTCATGGTATTTACATCAACAGCAACGCTGTGGCATTGTTTGCGTCAGGAAAACAACGCTGTAAAAACGATTGAATCGGCAAACAATACTGTGTGACGACATCTTTGTTTTTGTTTCTGGTTTTAGAAAACGTAACAATCGTGTTTTGTGCCGTAAATATCGCGGTATTGTCGTCTTACTTGTGAACATTTTCACAGCGCTGTTGAACTTAAATAAATATCACCGTGATGCTGATCAAATATCGTCAGTGTGCGGTTTCCTTGATGTAAACGTCGGCGAAATGTAGAGCAACAGATGTAAACATCGCTGAAATGTCTGCGGTGTTTTCTTTTTAATTGATGTCAACATTGTCAGTGTTGTTGTCTCCCGATATATTGTCCCAGTGTATATCATCTTAATGTGTTACATCTATCTATCTATCCGTCTGTCTGTCTGTCTGTCTAACTATCTATCTGACTATCACAGTGTCGTTTGTGTGTCGTAAATATTGTCATAATGTTGCTTGCCTGTTTTAAATCTCGTTATAATATTTTTTCCCCTGCTGTAAATATCGCCAGAGCGTCGATTAACTGGTGTAGACATCATTTCAGCATCAACGTCTTGAAATGAACATTGACACTGTATTAGTTTGACTAAAAAAAAAATAGAAAAAACGAAAACAAAGCAAAATATAGCTGTGTTATTTTCATGAAACTGATATCGCCAGTCTAATCTTATCTTTACGACTTAAAATCTTCACTAAGCTGTTGTTTTCTCTCTCTATGGTTTTAACATTGTCAGAATCCTGTCTTCTTAGTGTAAATATCATTAATGCGTTGTTTTTCCAATGCAATTATCTTCTGGGAGTTGTTAGTCTTTCCATCTAAATCTGTTCAAATCAGTGTTCTTGATGCAATCATCATTGAAGTGTCATTTTCCCCAATAGAAGCGTAACAAAATGTGTCCTCATACATGTGCTCGCAATGTGACATTCGAATGAACTACTCAAACTAGTCATGAAAAAAACTTGGTTTTTCACAGATAGTTACCACTACATACTTTATCTTGTGTCTGCAGTTTTAGCCATTCTTATAATCGAACGCCGATAACTGGCCAGGCTATAAACATATCCACCTTCTTAAGTATATTTACAAGACGAATACCATAAGAATTGCCCAGAATTGTGTTCCTGATATTTTACCTCAATGGTTCCCGCAAAGAAGCCGCACTCAACGAGTCACGGTGGAGATTAGTGTTGATAAATTTCCGAGTGATAGATATTTCATTGTCATCAAGTTCGGAAAGAAAACTTTCAAATTATTTTACAATGGCCGCGGCTTTTCTTCGAAACATGAAACAAAACTGACAATTTGTGCAGCGAAATACTGCGTGGGCATTGTATAGGATATCGAATTACGTCACTTTTTCTTCACATCGTCATGGGCTGAATTAAGATATTGAAGGTCGAGTAATGCGACACATAATGCTGTAAAATCACATCTCTGGTTTTCAGTGATGAACGGAATTGTACGTCCAGTATGCGAAATACGTAACGCATCACCATTTTGAATCCTTGTGAAGTATCTTGACATCACATATTCTGCGTCACATTCAACTGTACACAGACGCTGATGACGTCATTTACACCTTCGCTTGACGTCTCGTCAGCTGATGTCGAGGTCAGTGGGTCATTGTAGTTCAGCTGGCTTCACCAACCCGGTGGACCGTACGTATCATGCTCTTCGTTTAACTGGCAGAACGCTTCGAAGATGACGTAAAAGAGATATCCCACACTGAGTTCTACCGTTCAAGATTTCAATGGGATGTCCCACCGGTTCAAGTTTCCGGTGTCTATCATTTAAGGTACCCCCCATTCACATGACCAGATCCTCCCACCGAGCAAGCCATAACAGTGTTCGTCCATCGCCATCCCATTGTTCCCGTGGGACACACCCAATGACGGGTCACTTGCACGTGTATTCTTCTGTTCGTTCGCTACACCGGTGGCAGTTGACGCGGCAGCACCAATGGAACTTGCAGTTGCACTGCCAGGTGCGCGTGTATTGGTGCGTGTTGTAGCCACGCCCGCAGCACATCAAGTCACAGCCGTCGGTGCCTTTGGAAGTCCTGTTACACTTCCTCCCCACAGTCCCCAGCGACCCCGTGCTGGAGTCATAGTCACAGTAGTTGGGCGAGCGCTCCAGGTAGACCAGGTGCTTCCGCCGGGGTTTGCGATGCTTCCGCTTGGACCGTTTGAGAACGAGCGAGATGGGCGTGCGGGCGCGCCGGCCCAGGTAGGGTTCCACCAGTTTGGATCGTTTGTACCGCTTGTAGATCTCGTCGCCGATCTTTCGGAAGGGAGGGAGGGTGGTCCAGCACGTCTTCATGGTGCAGGAGCCCGACACGCCGTGACACTTGCACTCCGTGCCCATGCTGCTCTTCACCGCCTGAAACAACAGCACAAAGAGCACAGGGATGTAGTGGGCAAAAACTCCTAGGCTATAATGGGTTAAAGCTGATGACGATTGTCTGTGTGGCTCTGCATAGCATGAAACAACAGCACAAAGAGCACAGGGATGTAGTGGGCTAAAGTTCCTTGGCTATAATGGGTTAAAACTGTTGACGTATTGTCTGTGTTGCTCTGTACAGCCTGACTAAAATACAGTTCAGAACAAAACTCTGTAATGGGCGTTAAGTCCGTAGACTGTACTATGTTTACGTTTTCAACGATTTTGGTTTCTGCTCCTCTTCACTGCCGGAAGCACAAATGACACATCCAAGGTACAGAAAGGGTCTCCAGTTTATAAGCTGTTATGGGTTAAAGTTGTCAACGATTCTGTCTGCGTTTTTCCTCACCGTCTAAAAAGCACCGAGTACAGAACAAACGGTTGTATTAAGATAGGGCATCATTGTTTTAAACGATTTTGTATACCTTGCTCTTCGCCATCTGATGGCACACGATACTGACCAGAAGGCTGTAACGGGTACAAGTTTCTTCGCTAAAAAGAGTTAAAATTGTCAACCATTGCTTCTTTGCACCACCTGAAAACAAACAGTGCAAAACAATCAGCAGCACTGAGTTAAAGTTCGTAGGCTGTATTGGGTTCAAGTTGTCGAAAAAATGTTTTCTGTGCTGCTCTTCATTAACTTTAAGAACACAGTACAAAACAATGGGTTGACACAGGTTAAAGGCTTAGGCTGAAGTGGGTGACATTTTGCAATGGTTTCGTCTCTGCTGCACGTCTGAGAGCACCACTGGTCTGCAGTAGTTTCAGTGACGAAATGGCAGAATTCATCAGCTACAAAAAGTACAGAGGACTGAACAGGGCTGTGACAAGTTAAATGTAGTCTGCTCCAAAGGATTAAAACGTGTGATATATGATAAGCCAAGGTTGAAATGACTGCATGAAAACACAGTACACAACACTGGGTTGTAATGAGTTAACACGTTAGTGGGCAGTAATGGGTTAACGTTGGTGGACTATATTAACGTTGATGGGTTGCAATGGGTTAACGTTGGTGGGCTGTGGTGGTTGTAATGGGTTAACATTGGTGAGTTGTAATGGGTCACCGTTGGTGGGCTGTGGTGGGTTGTAATGGGTTAACGTTGGTGGGCTGTGGTGGGTTGTAATGGATTACCATTGGTGGGCTGTGGTGGGTTGTAATGGGTTAACGTTGGTGGGTTGTAATGGGTCAACGTTGGTGGGTTGTAATGGGTCAACGTTGGTGGGTTGAATGGGTCAACGTTGGTGGGTTGTAATGAGTCAACGTTGTTGGGTTGTAATGGGTTAACGTTCGTGGGCTGTGGTGGGTTGTAATGGGTTAACGCTGGTGGGTTGTAATGGGTCAACGTTGGTGGGTTAAAATGGGTCAACGTTGGTGGGTTGTAATGGGTCAACGTTGGTGGGTTGTAATGTGTCAACGTTGGTGGGTTGTAATGGGTCAACGTTGGTGGGTTGTAATGGATCAATGTTGGCGGGTTGTAATGGGTTAACGTTAGTGGGTTGCGGTGGGTTGTAATGGGTTAACGTTGGTGGGTTGTAATGGGTCAACGTTGGTGGGTTGTAATGGGTTAATCATTTGTGGGTTGTAATGGGTTAACGTTGGTGGGTTGTGGTGGTTGTAATGGGTTAACATTGGTGGGTTGTAATGGGTCAACGTTGGTGGATTGTAATGGGTCAACGTTTGTGGGTTGTAATGGGTTAACGCTGGTGGGTTGTAATGGGTCAACGTTGGTGGGTTGTAATGGGTCAACGTTGGTGGGTTGTAATGCGTTAACGCTGGTGGTTGTAATGGGTCAACGTTGGTGGGCTGTGGTGGGTTGTAATGGGTTAACGCTGGTGGGTTGTAATGGGTTAACGTTGGTGGGTTGTAATGAGTTAACGCTGGTGGGTTGTAATGGGTCAACGTTGGTGGGTTGTAATGGGTTAACGTTGGTGCGTTGTAATGGGTCAACGTTGGTGGGTTGTAATGGGTTAACGCTGGTGGGTTGTAATGGGTTAACGTTGGTGGGTTGTGGTGGTTGTAATGGGTTAACATTGGTGGGTTGTAATGGGTCAACGTTGGTGGGCTGTAATGGGTCAACATTTGTGGGTTGTAATGGGTTAACGCTAGTGGGTTGTAATGGGTCAACGTTGGTGGGTTGTAATGGGTTAACGTTGGTGGGTTGTAATGGGTTAACGTTGGTGGGTTGTAATGGGTCAACGTTGGTGGGTTGTAATGCGTTAACGCTGGTGGGTTGTAATGGGTTAACGTTGGTGGGTTGTGGTGGTTGTAATGGGTTAACATTGGTGGGTTGTAATGGGTCAACGTTGGTGGATTGTAATGGGTCAACGTTGGTGGGTTGTAATGGGTTAACGCTGGTGGGTTGTAATGGGTCAACGTTGGTGGGTTGTAATGGGTCAACGTTGGTGCGTTGTAATGCGTTAACGCTGGTGGTTGTAATGGGTCAACGTTGGTGGGCTGTGATGGGTTGTAATGGGTTAACGCTGGTGGGTTGTAATGGGTTAACGTTGGTGGGTTGTAATGAGTCAACGCTGGTGGGTTGTAATGGGTCAACGTTGGTGGGTTGTAATGGGTTAACGTTGGTGGGTTGTAATGGGTCAACGTTGGTGGGTTGTAATGGGTTAACGCTGGTGGGTTGTAATGGGTTAACGTTGGTGGGTTGTGGTGGTTGTAATGGGTTAACATTGGTGGGTTGTAATGGGTCAACGTTGGTGGGCTGTAATGGGTCAACATTTGTGGGTTGTAATGGGTTAACGCTAGTGGGTTGTAATGGGTCAACGTTGGTGGGTTGTAATGGGTCAACGTTGGTGGGTTGTAATGGGTTAACGCTGGTGGGTTGTAATGGGTCAACGTTGGTGGGCTGTGGTGGGTTGTAATGGGTTAACGCTGGTGGGTTGTAATAGGTTAACGTTGGTGGGTTGTAATGGGTCAACGTTGGTGGGTTGAATGGGTTAACGTTGGTGGGCTGTAATGGGTTAACGCTGGTGGGTTGTAATGGGTCAACGTTGGTGGGCTGTGGTGGGTTGTAATGGGTCAACGTTAGTGGGTTGTAATGGGTTAACGCTGGTGGGTTGTAATGGGTCAACGTTGGTAGGTTGTAATGGGCAACGTTGGTGGGTTGTAATGGGTTAACGCTGGTGGGTTGTAATGGGTCAACGTTGGTGGGTTGTAATGGGTCAACGTTGGTGGGTTGTAATGGGTCAACGTTGGTGGGTTGTAATGGATTAACGCTGGTTGGTTGTAATGGGTTAACGCTGGTGGGTTGTAATGGGTTAACGCTGGTGTGTTTTAAGGGGTAACGTTGGTAGGCTGTGGTGGTTGTAATGGGTTAACATTTGTGGGTTGTTATGGGTTAACGTTGGTAGGCTGTGGTGGGTTGTAATAGGTTAACGTTGATGGGTTGTAATGGGTTAACGTTGGTGGGCTGTGGTGGGTTGTAATGGGGTTAACGTTGGTGGGTTGTAATGGGTCAACGTTTGTGGGTTGTAATGGGTCAATGTTAGTGGGTTCTAATGGGTCAACGTTGGTGGGTTGTAATGGGTCAACGTTGGTGGGTTGTAATGGGTCAACGTTGGTGGGTTGTAATGGCTCAACGCTGGTGGGTTGTAATGGGTCAACGTTGGTGGGTTGTAATGGGTCAACGTTGGTGGGTTGTAATGGGTCAACGCTGATGGGTTGTAATGGGTCAACGCTGATGGGTTGTAATGGGTCAACGCTGATGGGTTGTAATGGGTCAACGCTGATGGGTTGTAATGGGTTAACGTTGGTGGGCTGTGGTGGGTTGTAATGGGGGTTAACGTTGGTGGGTTGTAATGGGTCAACGTTTGTGGGTTGTAATGGGTCAATGTTAGTGGGTTCTAATGGGTCAACGTTGGTGGGTTGTAATGGGTCAACGTTGGTGGGTTGTAATGGGTCAACGTTGGTGGGTTGTAATGGGTCAACGCTGGTGGGTTGTAATGGGTCAACGTTGGTGGTTGTAATGGTCAACGTTGGTGGGTTGTAATGGGTCAACGTTGGTGGGTTGTAATGGGTCAACGCTGATGGGTTGTAATGGGTCAACGCTGATGGGTTGTAATGGGTCAACGCTGATGGGTTGTAATGGGTCAACGCTGATGGGTTGTAATGGGTCAACGCTGATGGCTTGTAATGGGTCAACGCTGATGGGTTGTAATGGGTCAACGCTGATGGGTTGTAATGGGTCAACGTTGTTGGGTTGTAATGGGTTAACGTTCGTGGGCTGTGGTGGGTTGTAATGGGTCAACGCTGATGGGTTGTAATGGGTCAACGCTGATGGGTTGTAATGGGTCAACGCTGATGGGTTGTAATGGGTCAACGTTGTTGGGTTGTAATGGGTTAACGTTCGTGGGCTGTGGTGGGTTGTAATGGGTCAACGCTGATGGGTTGTAATGGGTCAACGCTGATGGGTTGTAATGGGTCAACGCTGATGGGTTGTAATGGGTCAACGCTGATGGGTTGTAATGGGTCAACGCTGATGGGTTGTAATGGGTCAACGTTTGTGAGCTGTAATGAGTTGAAATGTTTTCAGTGACAATGTCTGTGCCTCAACTGCCCACCTGCGCGCTCATTACCGGTGCAGGCAACACTGAGTTCTATAGGGTAACAATTTCAATGAGTGCCTCTGCTATCCCTCAACGCTCGAAGTAGACAGTGCCAGACATTATATTATATTTGAAGTTTTCGTCCTGACGCATGTGCGCGCATGCACACACACACACACACACACACACACACACACACACACACACACACACACACACACACACACACACACGAACACATCCATGGAATTAACAAATACACGTTCACACTTTAAAAGGTAAAGGAAAAGAATGTTTTTCTTTTTAAAAAAAATGTAACGACTTTAAACAATGCTATCTGTTCGTGTTGCAACGCATGGTAACTCTGGATTGGAACTGACATTCTTCTTCTCTTTCATCTCGAGTTCTGAACGCCAGACATTCCACTGAAGAATCCATGGGATCTTGGCTATAGAAGGATGAACAAGTCAACTCAGGTCAGATCACTGTGACTTTTACGTCCCGCCACCCACTGGAGTCCGACCACTTGAACAGCGGGAGGGGTGAGGGCCAAAATGTTGGGAAGGAAAGGGAAGGCAGCGTGGGGGATGGAGAGAAAGGTGGGGTGAAAGGGGGGGGGGGGGTACAGAGGAGATAAACTGACGTTCCGACTGTGAGATGAAGGCAGGAATGGAACGGAACGTATGGAAGATAAATACATTGTCCAGTCACACGGAAACAACGTCGCGTCCCGTGTGTTTGGTCCTTGTGGAGGGTAGAGTGGCCGAGGGGGTGGGGTGGGGGAGGGGGGTAGGGGGGTGTCACTAGCAGAGTAACAAAGTCATCCCCACGTTTTCTTCTTCTTCAGTCAGGCTCGGCTCAGCGGTAAGGCTCCGGTTCCCGGTGAGACGTTCCGGGTTCGAATCCCGTTGGTGCCTAGTCCAAAACATGGCCTTTTTGCTGCTGATTTTTATCGTGCAACCTTCTTGATAGTATTAGTGTACTATTACACAATCATCCCTCTCCCTCGCCAGGCCTTTTGACTCTCCTAGGACGGTGATTCCCTTTTCGCCTCTTGACTTGTGATGCGTGTGGACGTCCAACCAGAGTGTCACTCACAGCTGACGTCTCCAGGCCGATATGTTCGCCAGTCTACCCGCCTGCTTGAGCGAATCGAGCTTCGAAGCCACAGTTCTGGCCAGACAGCATGGAGGAGGGAAGCTGTAAGCACACCTGCCTGTGGTGACATGAAGCAGCTCTTGTTTCTAATGAACCAAAACGAAGACCAGAACCCTGTTGACTGACTGATGCAGGAAGCTGATGTGGTCCACATGGATCTGGTCGAGGGGGAACAAAAACAAACTTCAGACGGCTTACATTTAACAGCTTACGACGGATGTCCGATGGCTCTAAGTGGTTATGACGTCAGTCACTAGGTGACCTGGCCCCGAGGTGCCTGACCATCTTGGAGGTGTCGTTTCCAGTCCAGGCAGCGGCAAGGAAAAGGCGATAGCAAAACAACACCTACGAGTGATAATTTGGATGCGGTCCAATCCCCGTTCGATTGTTATGAAGACCGTAAACCTGAAAGGTTGCTTCTCTGTGATAGATTGTATGGGTACATGTGACAAGAAATAACTAAGCGGAGATAAACTGATCGTTTAGTCATCCCCCCCCCCCCCCACACACACACCCTTATCATTTCCCTTGCAATTCAGTGACATTGCACTCACGCTGTTCATTCCAGGCTCGCGATCATGGCAACACCCTACGTTATTCCGCCACAGTCCTGACACAATAAATGCACGGGCAGCAGCCAACATTCAGTTGTCATGGGGCAACCCATCTCAGAAGACACTGTGCTGCCGAGTCACTACGGTACCATTCAGTGGTACCTGTTCTAATCCAGCATACTCAGGACACCACTCACGAACTACCTACTGACGACAATAATTGCTTTGTCGTGGAGCTTGCGTACGTGAGCGCACCCCCCTCCACCCCCCCTCCCACTCACCCCCCTACAACTCCCCTCCAGAGCGCGCCACCATGTCCATCCAAGGACGGTCCCCAGGAACTTGCCAAGACCGACAATATTCAGTTTTTTCACGTTAGGAGGCCCAGCAGACCCAAAACTGACACAGTCGTAGTCTAATTTGGAGGCGCATTAAAACTCTGTGAAATTGGAGAAGAGTTTTCTTATCAGCTCCCTAATCTGTGTGCGCAACAACTCGAAGAATGTTCATTGCTTTCTGACATAACTGACATTCTGGATATAACTTTTAAAGCGGTGTTAGGAATCCAGCAACTAGTTGTTTGTCTGCTGTTGTTTCTTTCTTTGTTTTTGTTTTCCCCTGCAGGACATTCCAGGGAGAGAAGGTAAATAGAGGAGGGGAAGATAAGGGAGGGGGAAGGGCGCGTGGAAGGAGGGTGATGTTAGGGGTCAAGGGGTACCAGTACGCTGCATCATCACAAGCAAAAACAAGATCAAAGGCAACTTTAAAGATCTCGCCCCTGGACACAGACGGACAGACGAATATGACAGGTTAAAGGCTAACTACTAACACCCACCCCTGCACCCATCTCTCCCTCCCCCTGCCATGCTCTTCCTCTCCCTCCCCCCCTCTCTCTCTCTCTCTCTCTCTCTCTCTCTCTCACTCATCCTGTCCTGTCACTGTTAGCACTGCATGAGGCTGTTGGGGTGTGAACGCACTGATAGCATCTAAAAGCAGGTCGGGTGTCAAAGGGATTGCTCGTCTTCGCGCTCCGTAGGAAAACACAGGGGTGGGAGGACGCGTGCTGGAGAATGGGAGAGGATCAGACAGGAGCAAAAGGAGGAGAAAGACGTTGTGTGCGTGCGTGCGTGCGTGGTGTGTGTGTGTGTGTGTGTGTGTGTGTGTGTGTGTGTGTGTGTGTGTGTGTGTGTATGTGTGTGTGTGTGTGTGTGTGTGTGTGTGTGTGTGTGTGTGTGTGTGGTGTGTGAGAGAGACAGACAGACAGACAGACAGAGACAGACAGAGACAGAGAGAATCGAATGAGACAATACAGATAAACGGATGAATGTGTGTGTGTGTGTGTGTGTGTGTGTGTGTGTGTGTGTGTGTGTGTGTGTGTGAGAGAGAGAGAGAGAGAGAGAGAGACAGACAGACAGACAGACAGACAGATAGACAGACAGACAGACAGACAGAGACAGAGAGAGGGAGAGAGACAGAGACAGAGAAAATCGAATGAGACAATACAGATAAACGGATGAATGTATGTGTGTGTGTGTGTGTGTGTGTGTGTGTGTGTGTGTGTGTGTGTGTGTGTGTGTGTGTGTGTGTGTGTGTGTGTGTGTGAGCGAGCGAGAGAGAGAGAGAGGTAGGTGCGTGTGTGCGTACACGTGTGCATGCGTGCGTGCATGTCTGTGTATGCGGATAAATATACATGTGCAGGCATGCGCACGTGGAAGACTGCACGTGAACACGCATGTATGAATTATTTTACGCAGTAAGGCTTCACAGAACTTTAAACACTGACATGGATCACGAGATCTTTATCGCGAGTATCTTCATTTCTGTGTATCTAGCTTGTATAACATACACGATGGCGGTTCACCCACAACCAGCTTTGCACACCTATTAATCACATGAAAAGAATGGGGACAAAAAAAAGACTTACTCAATCCTCCTCCCATTGGGTGCTGCGGGGCGCGAACCTATAACCCTCAGGCAAACGCTGCAGCCACTCGGCCACACCGCATCAATGAACCCTTTGAGCCCGTATGGCGATCATTCTGCCAGCAAGGCTCAGTCAGTGACGATCCTATGTTTGTGGACGAACTCGGCCGACGCTCTGAATAATATCAATGTTACTGTGCGGAAGAAGAGAAAAGCATATCAGTTTTTAAGACACTGTCAGTTTTGCTGTTTCGCACGAAGGAGCGAGAGAACTTTCAAAACTGGCGGGGCTGGAGGCATTGAAAGTGATGGCAACATGAACTGGTGCAAAGGAAAGCCGAGATTCTAAAACAGCTAATTCTGAAAGGGTAAAGATGTACTACGGAGGAATAGAGAAATACGGGTGATGGTTATGCCCACACCCATCGCACGCAAGTTCCCTATTTAAGACCCTCTCCCACGAAGTCCTGTATCACTACTCCCCCCCCCCCCCCCCCTCGTAAGTTTGTTTTTATCATTTCTTGAAGTAAGGTGTCGCTGACCCCTCGACAAGTCTGTAAAATGCTTTCAGACGAGAGCAACAGTGGGGGCGCCGTCATATATATATATTGTGGTGTGCTCGCTTCCTGTACCAACCAGGGCCATGAGAGGCATTATAATGGTGAACGCTGCTAACGTCCTTCTTCGTCGCTGTATGTGGCCACTGTCAACTCGTTAACTTTTTTTTGCCTCGGAACTGGGGTTCTGCTACTTCGACATGTCCTGTCGTTTAGAACCAGAAGAAAGCTCTGCAAGATCGAGTACCTGATGGCAGAAAACATACAAAACAAGAATCCTAAGTCTGATGCTGCCGGATTGTTACTACTTTTCACTTTGCAAGTTCATATTCTGACCTGTATGTAACGGACCCTGACACCTGTACTGAACGTAGGGCCGAGCCGACTGATGTACATCCTCGGCATTGCTACATGCTGCTGAAGAAGACATGCTCTTCCACACTTTTCTAACACTGATATGTCTTTTTCAAGATGTGCCCAGACTTTCCAATGTAAAGTGCTGAATACAACGTTGCATAAATGTTGTAATAATTCTACAGTCGCGTGAAGCACGTTGACCATGCAATCGGAATCTGCACACTTCCGCAGTTTGAATTATTTCAGTGTGTTCCATGCTATAGTGTACAGCTACAAGGGTCTCTTCAAATTCATTTTGCATTGGCTTGTCACATTTCAGTCAGCAACTTGAGTATGAACAGTTCGCGAAGAATACCCCCCCCCCCCTCCCCAAAATCAGATGATGCTTCTGTGTACGATTCATCGGGTAGGGGGGGGGGGATCAGGGGAGGGTGGTGGTAGTGGTAATAAAGAGCGTACTCATTAGAAAGCATACTTCACTATGACCCTTGGCCCTAAAAACACCTCTTCCATTTGGAATGTAGATCAAACAAAATTATAAACGGAGCTGAATCAGTCTCTCTCTCTCTCTCTCTCTCTCTCTCTCTCTCTCTCTCTCTTATTTATATTTATCAATGCATGTGTCGGGCTACATGACTCAGGGAATTGTGTAACCTTCTCGCGACTGGTAGGAACCGGTAGAGCCTTTCACCTCAAGCAGCAACACTATGGACAGGCTGCACACCAGCAACTATTGCGCTAACTTGATAAATCGAGAGACAGACACAACAGAATTGTTCTCAGGTTTTTTTCTTTTATTGTGTCTGAACATTGATTCTCTTTGCTTTCTCTCGTGTGTCCATCACGATACATGCTAGGTGGTTCAAAACAGACAAAAATTCAAAATGAAAGAAATAGGACTGCTTGGTGAACACCAGCAGACGGAAGGATGGGGGGTCACAGGCGAGTTCCAAGGCGTGAAATCTGACGTCAAGTGTGGGACAGTTCGTGTTTTTCTAGATTGTGAATGATGTGATCGATAGAAATCTCTAAGAACAGGTAAAAGAACTGATGGGAGTTAACTGTTAAGTTGAGCTATGTTCAGTTTAACTTTAATCTCTAGCCCAATTTCATGGTGTACTTCAAAACGTTAATACAGAATATATATATATATATATATAATATATATATATATCTCCCCCTTCGAGACTATAAGCTTGCAGAAGGCTCATTTTGAGAAGCATTTATTATTCCCCATTCACCCACTCAAGCACATACTGTTACTTAGGCAGAATTATCTACCACTGCAGATATAAATGCTTATCTCCCCCTATTTCTTCAATCTAAGACATAAGAGCAAGCTTTGTTTATAATTGAATATATATATATATATATATATATCGTTTTGGTGCATATTCGTATTTGTGGCGTGTGGTCACATATGTCGGCCCGATGGGAGACAACGTTTTTCCTCCCATTAGTGCTCTCCCTTGGATCATGATGATCCACTGAAGGAAGCCTTCGTCTGAACCATGCACTATCCATTAATATCAGTTTTATCTGGCATCTTGAAAACGGCCCAGAAACATTATGTTGACGCTTTCAATCCCTGGCAATCCCGGTCATAATGAATGTTCTCATCCACCTCCGTGCATCGACGGCGGATTCAGCTGCCCCGCCGGTCCTGCTGGTATTATCGGTCAAAACACACGTTCGTTGAGAGTGTTCGAATGTCCACAATATCAATTAATAAAACATATTGGTCCCGCCCCCGGAAACGACACAAAAGAAAAGAAAACTACGACTCAGAGAAGATGCACTAAAAATACGTCGGACTGTGGCTCCGTGAGGATTTGGGCATTATCACCGGTCGATGGTGGCACCAGAGAAAACACCGATTCCAAGACCGAAATGCAAAAAGCGCGCGCAAGACTAAAGCCAGCGCGAGCCGCTCGCTCAGCTCACCCCGCAGGCTTGTTTTCGCTGGGCAAGTAATGGCGGATGGGCCTTCCTCTCCCCTCTCTGGGTTTGGGGAAACAGCAATGGTCTTCCGCATTGACAGGCTCACTCATCAGGTCTCCTTTTGTTTCCGGAGAAACACGATAATGGAGGACATCAGGGTACCTTGGCCGCTCGCCCAGGGACGTCGGGATGTGTCTATGCGTGCGTGCGTGGTGTGTGTGTATGTGTGTGTGTGTGTGTGTGTGTGTGTGTGTGTGTGTGTGTGTGTGTGTGCGCGTGCGCGCGCGCGCGCGCGCGCGCGTGACTGAGAGCGATTTTTTCATATGCAAAGAACTCCCGCCGGCAATTTTCCAGTTTTCCTTCCCGGCCCATCTTTCGGTGGGTTCCAGCACATCTTTGAATAACTAATACCAGACGACAGCGTGGTTTGGAAAGTAACATTAACGACGTCATTGTTCAGATTTCTGAAGGCCAGAGTCAACAGGATCCGCCGAAGACCTAATGCCAACAGCTCCGTGTCGATTAAACCATTATGCGAACAGCTCCGTGTCGATTAAACCATCATTTTCATTCTCATCACCGGTGCTCCAACACCTTCCCCTACCCCGGTATCCCAGAGCCAATACATCCACGCCGCCCATTTCCACCCCACCATGCACAACCACCCCTAGGTTTCTGCCGTTGCAGTTCCAGAACCGGCAGTCACAGTGAACAACAAATACCAAATCGTATGAGTGTCTTAAGTCGTCATGAGGCAATCCAACCGATGGATATACTGCACTGCTGCCGAGTGTTCGTTGGTGACTGTTCTACTCCTACATAAGTAAACAACCACCTACCAAGCCCCCTACTGTTGTGACTGTTCTACTCCTACATAAACAAACAACCACGTACTAAGTCCCCTACTATTGTGACTGTTCTACTCCTACACAAGCAAACAACCACCTACCAAGCCCCCTACTATTATGACTGTTCTACTCTCACATAAGCGAACAGCCACCTACTATACCCCTACTATGGTGACTGTTCTACTCCTACATAAGCAACCACCTACCAAGCCCCCTACTATTGTGACTGTTCTACTCCTACATAAGCAAACAACCACCTACCTAGCCCCCTACTATTGTGACTGTTCTACTCCTACATAAGCAAACAACCACCTACCTAGCCCCCTACTATTGTGACTGTTCTACTTTCACATAAGCAAACAGCCACCTACTATACCCCTACTATGGTGACTGTTCTACTCCTACATAAACAAACAACCACCTACCAAGCCCCCTACTATTGTGACTGTTCTACTCTCACATAAGCAAACAGCCACCTACTATACCCCTACTATGGTGACTGTTCTACTCCTACATAAACAAACAACCACCTACCAAGCCCCCTACTATTGTGACTGTTCTACTCCTACATAAGCAAACAACCATCTACCAAGCCCCCTACTATTGTGACTGTTCTACTCCTACATAAGCAAACAACCACCTACCTAGCCCCCTACTGTTGTGACTGTTCTACTCCTACATAAACAAACAACCACCTACCTAGCCCCCTACTGTTGTGACTGTTCTACTCCTACATAAACAAACAACCACCTACCTAGCCCCCTACTGTTGTGACTGTTCTACTCCTACATAAACAAACAACCACCTACCAAGCCCCCTACTGTTGTGACTGTTCTACTCCTACATAAACAAACAACCACCTACCTAGCCCCCTACTGACATTCTCCATGAACCAGCCCATGCCGGCGACTCGGACGAACTCGCCCAGGGAATGGAGATACGGGGAAGAAATCAAAACCGAAATCACCGCGACAGGAGGGCATGAATGGTCACAGAACTTGATCTAGTTGCAAAGTGAGATCACTGCAGGCGGAAAGCTAAACAAATCTTAAATGAATGTTAGCGAACCGCCACGAGAAACGTGGACAAACGAGTCACAAGTCACAGTGACTCGTTTGTCCACGTTTCTCGTGGCGGTTCGCTAACATTCATTTAAGATCTGTACAGAACGTGAGATTTCCAGTAACGGTCCGTGAAAATGAGGATGATGAAGGTATTCCTTTCTGATCAGGCACTACAAGACAGGGCTGTATTCCATGCTTTCATGCATTATTGCAGCGTCACCCACGCTCGGAAACAGACATCTGTGCAGTGTTGGACAAGAAATTTGTTCAATGCCCTCAAAGACGCATCGATCAAGCGGGTGTAATTCGATTTTGTGGCTCCAGTCTTCCCGTGTGAACCCTCACAGTACGCATGTAACCCACGATCACCAAGCCTGCAGGATTACAAAATTAATCACTGCGCGGCAGCGGCTGGGAGGTTAAACTGCGTTTTATTATCATTTTCTTTAGAATCATCATCATCATCATCATCATCATCAATATTATTATTATTATTGTTATTCTTATTGTTGTTGTTCTTAGTAGTAGTAGTAGTAGTAGTAGTAGTAGTGTTATTATTACTATTATTATCATAATCATGCTGTTACTATTATAAACAAGTGGATAATGATCACAATATTCACGTGCGTGCACACGCACACACACACACACACACACACACACACACACACACACACACACACTCACACTCACACACACACACGTGCTCTCTCTCTCTCACACACACACACTCACACGCACACACATACAATACAATACAATACATTACAATACAACATTTATTCCTTTTGTCCCTTTTGGGGTATGGAGAAAGCGTGTGTTTAAAGCAATAGCAGGAAAAGGAAAACAAACAAGCCAAAATAAACCATAAATTGCAAGTCAATGCTGACATAGACCAACAATTTACAACACTTGAGATAATCTTATATACTTTGACAATAGAAGCATTTGTTTTCGATTAGTAGAAGACATCATTTGACAAAATTATAGGCAGATTTTGGGGACAGAAATCTTTTTTTGCAAATACGTGTTGCGCAAAGTAACGTATGATGAACATTCCATGATAAAATGAAATTCATCACCTATTGCAGACATGTCACATTTATTACATAACCTTTCTTCACACACACACACACACACACACACACACACACACACACACACACACACACACACACATGTTCACGTGCGCACGAAGTCATTGTGGTACAACGAACTTTGTAAATCGTTGATCTCCAGAATGATGTTTACTCTGCACTGTTCTCAAAGATACCACACATATGCATACAATGCCACCACTAAATGCATTCAAACTGTCCAGCACGTTCCGAGTGTGTGCTTTTCGCCCACGCGTGCTTAGTCCATGCTGCTTTTGCCGGCGCACGTTTCGCCTACACGCTATCATGTGCATACATTTCGCCCACATACTGGTGGGTTTTTTTTTGTTCGCCCTCCCCCCCCCCCCCCTTTCTTTTTAAAGCTTCCTTCTGCTACATGTTGGTGAAACGAAGATGACTTCATAGACAAAGGGACCTTGGCGACACGATCGCAGAAAAGATGGGGACAAGTGTTGAAGAACAGAGGTTAGGCAAAGATATAGAGAGGACAGGCTCAGTATATGGGTCTTTGGCTAGTTGGAGAACCACTGCGCACGCTGAAGGCATTCGGCACTTCCGGCTGATCTGATTGGCTCTGTGTCTGCCTCCTGTTCACGGGCTGGCCGCCTCTTCACCACCCTTCACAGACGACAGCATCAAATGGTTAAAGCACACGCAAGGTGGTTCACTTTGGGGACAAAGCCTCCTTACGGACATTAGGCGAGCTGCTGAACAGCAGACATGAAGAAGCTGGCGTATATGGTAAGTTGAGAAGACAGTTAAACCAACTGAACAATTCTCTCGCCTAGAAGAGGTTACTGACCGGCGGAAGCGAACAGGACTTCGACAAAGGTGAATGGTGGGAAAGCGAGGCGAGATATTGATCCTAGCCAATGAACGATTCTCTCGTCCAGAGGAGGTCAGTAACCGGTCGAACTGAACGCGACTCCGAAAAGGTGAATAGTGGGAAGGCGAGGCGAGATACTGATCCTCTGCACTTTAATTCTTTGGGCCAGGTTAAAACTGGGGCTCAGACAGTGCGTAGGCGAACAGTGTGGCACGCTATTCAAAATAGTAAGCAGCCCCTGCGCCTTTGTCATATGCTGACAAAGACAGGTGTGTGTGTGTGTGTGTGTGTGTGTGTGTGTGTGTGTGTGTGAGTGAACTTTTAAGTCATGGATACACTGCGGAGGTGTAGGAGCGCTGAAAAGATCTCACACTGGATTGACTCGGGGACGGATTAATTTTTGTTAATGTTTGCTTTGAATAATTGTCGAGGACACTGAGGGTATTCTCTGGACTGCTGAAGTGGGCGCCGTTATCCCTTCGGCAAAGACAAGATAAGGGGCTCAGAGATGATTTTACTGTCTGTTGGAGTGGATTGTTGACGTCTTTCCATCACTTACAGTACGTCTCTCTCTCTCTCCTCTCTCCTCTCTCTCTCTCTCTCTCTCTCTCTCTCTCTCTCCATACCGCTCCACACCGAATCAGCGCACACTGGCATATTATGCATTTATGTTAGCGTGCAGAATTTCAAGTATGCGCCCACGCACATACCCCTTCCTTGAACACCCCATCACCACCGCCACCCGCCTAGATGCACTCTCAAACACACACACACACACGCGCGCGCACGCACGCACGCACGCACGCACGCACGCACGCACACACACACACTACACACAACACACACACACACACACACACACACACACACACACACACACACACACACAAGAACCCAGCCAGTGTGCTTCCAAACATGAAATGTCACACGGTTTTTTACGTTCTTTCAAATACTGCGATAACGGAGTAATGACAGCGACGCATTCTCAATCCAGGAGTTGCCAGTTCGAATCCAGGATGTGTTAGGTTCATTGTAAGCGTACAGGTGGAGTTTTCCTTCTCCTGGTGCATGCAACATACCTAGGTCCCCAGAACCTCTTCCGTGTGTGAACGCACACAAACGATCACATCGACACGTTAATGATCCCATGACCTGTGCCAGCGCTCAGTGGGTTATGGGAACATCCTAGCAAGTGACTCAGGGTACTCAAAGGGAAGATGGGCTACTGCGCCAAGCAGCCCCCCCCCCCCCCCCCCCCCCCGCCCTCCATTGACCGCAGAAATAATGTAATGAAGATGTGATTACGACAGTGCATACAGCAATATCCCTGCTTTCAGTAATGGTTTGGGGACCCTGAGCTGGGAGTTAGTACAATCAATCACGTGATATTGTGCCGATTAAAACTGGTTCACCCGATCTCATGTAGAAAAGAAACAGGGAGGGAGGGAGGGAGGGAGACAGAGAGAACTACTTCAATTGTGATTCCACCTTTTATTCAAACTCCCGCTGCTTGTTCCTCCACCCCATCCTTCCCCCCGCCCCCCCCCCCCCCCCCCCACCTCCCTCTCCGCAATATCTCCCGTCCCACTCTCCAAATCTAACTCTCCGCTCTACTCCCCATCCGGACAAATAATTATTTTTCCACACAAAAAAAGGAAAAAAAAACAAACTATCATCATTAGAGACTAACTCGTCGTGTCAGCGTTTTTACTCTGAAGTATACTGGCGTCTTAATATAAAATAAAAATCCTCTACTGCTTTTTCCCCTGCTCTTTGGGTTGCACACGTGTGTCTGATTTTCTTCTTAATTTCCTGGTCTGGAAAATGTGCGGATGCTGACATGGCGATGCATCGATAATGTAGTATGCTGGCCTACTCTTGAGACTACAATGGCTATAAAAGAATCAGAGAGAGAGAGAGAGACAGAGAGAGAGAGAGAGAGCAAAGAAAGACAGAGAGAGACGGGGGGGGGGGGGGGGGGGAGGGAGAAGGCGACATATACAGAGACAGATCACATAAGGTGATCGTGGTATGAGTCCGATAAAAGCTGGAGACCTTATTTCTACCCAAACAGCTTTCTCTGGCGTTTCTCGCGTTACTCAAAGGAAAGACGACACCCCACGTTTTCTCTCAGCTTTTCATTTGCCGGGAAAACGGTCAACAAACACGCAGCGCCCCCTCCTCATATGAATCCCTTCACACCACGCCAATTGACCCCGCAACGTGTGGCCTCTGCCGCCTCCCACAGATACTACCTCAATCCTCAAGCCTGCAGCCCCCCTCTCTCTCTCTCTCTCTCTCTCTCTCTCTCTGTGCCGCTGTGACAAATTTACTGTGCTATTTGAATTCCTACGCAACAAAGACTTCAGAGCCAGGTATTCCATTCAGACTACAGTGATGTTTGTGGTGAAACATGAGCAACGTGCAACGACTTTAACAACAGCTTCGACACTGGGCTGAATTCGCGGACATTCCTTTTTTTTCTTTTTTTTTTTTTTTCTTTTCAACTGGCTGTAATTAAAATGCAGAGCTGATAGTGTCCTTTGACCTCTTTAAATCACCATCGGTGAATGAGAGTAGTAGCACATTCTTTGCCACTGTTTATAACTTTAAAGTTTTCAGCCGATTTCTTCCCTGTGGTATTTTCTAAAGATGAAAAAGCTATGAAGATGACGTTTGCTGCACCCCTGTAAATATGGGGCTTTGGGCTGTAACAGCATTATGATTTTCTTTCTTTCACTTGTTATTTTTTTCTCCTTTTTCTTTAAAAAAAAAACCCACAAAACTTTAATACACTGTATGCTCTGTCAGTAAAAGCCATGAACAAAAATGTGACGCGACACACACGTCGAGACACAATATCTCATTTACGTTCTGTTTGTATTGTTGCATAGACAATAATTATGGACACATGGGGAAGAGAGAGAGAGAGAGAGAGAGAGAGAGAGAGAGAGAGAGAGAGAGAGAGAGAGAGAGAGACTAAGCATACCAAAAAATCTTACATCACAATCAAGAAAATATAATGAAAGAAGGGTCATATAAAAAAAAAAATCCAGAAACGAAGAGGATGATATAGACAGGATGAGGGAGGAGAAAGACGAAGAAAAGAAAGGAGGTAATAGAGAGAGAGAGAGAGAGAGAGAGAGAGAGAGAGAGAGAGAGAGAGAGAGAGTATGGGAGGGTGTGAAATAAGGAGATGGTACACAAGGTACAGTCATGTACACATCAAACCTCCCGCTAAACATGGAAACTCCGGTCTTGCTATCTCTGCATGACAACAGCCTGTTTTTGAATTCTTGTGAAGGCATCTTTAACATCTCAGACTTCCCTATTTCCCCAAATACATTACTGCAAGCGCACCAACACAAGTCGTGAAGAATTCTTGACATCTGGGTCTTTTTTCCTTTTATCTAAATCAAATGCCATTCTGTAAGTCTTCTCTGGTAGATGACTGTGACCACTGCGATAAAAGTCAGCCAGAGAGAGAGAGAGAGAGAGAGAGAGAGAGACGGGGGGCGAGGTGCAGTGAGAGAGAGAGAAGAGACAGACAGACAGACAGACAGACAGACAGACAGACAGACACAGACAGACAGAGCCAGCTGTGTTCTAAACCATTTGATGTAGAAAGACCAAAGTAAACAGAACTGTGTATGAACGAAATTCAAAACCGAGGAAGAGAGGAGAGAGAAAAACAGAGAGAGAGAGAGAAGAGAGAGAGAGAGAGAGAGAGAGAGAGAGAGAGAGAGAAGGGAGGGAGGGAGGGAGAGACAGACAGAGAGAGACAGAGAACGACAGACAGAGACAGACAGAGACAGACAGACAAAGACAGACAGACAGACAAGGAGCATGACAACGTCATGTACGCCGACACACATCCGCAATACCGTTAAATCACAACAAGAACAGGTTAAAAATCAAAACATATATAAAAAAAAAAGAGATATGAATAAAAACGTTAGCAAACAAATGAGTAAATAGATGAACTAGGACAGAGCAGCAAAGAAGGGGTCACGGACGGGACTCCACCCCGCGCCCGACCTACGCATAAACCCAACGCCCCGGTCAGACCTTGAGACAGGCTGACAGGGAGTCAGTCAGTCCCTAAAAGATGGCGACGTTCTTTGAAGAGGCGTCCGTTATTGGCAGTCATCAAAGGGAGACAGCAAGCCTTTGATTCGGCGCGACTTTCGCCACACAAAGCCGCCTGATTTACAAGTGTGTGTCCACACGGGCACTGGAGCCGCCGCCGCTTACGGTGTCGCCGATGGCTTCGTCGGTCAACAAGCGGAACTCCAACTCCCGCGCCGGCCATCCGCCATTTTTCCCGAGACTGTTGTCGGTGTTTTTTTTTACTGCGGGGCTGGGATCGGGTCGAGGGCAAGGTCGGCGGTGAAGTTTGAGACTGGATGATGAGGGTGTCATGTTGTGGTGGTGGTGGTTATGCTGGGTTTGTGGATGGATTAGAAACAGCGGGCGCAATTGAGAGAATAGAAATGGAATATTTCCTGTTTTCTCTTTTTTTTTTTTTTTGTTGGTGGGGGGGGGGGGGGGGGGGGGGGGTTCGTCGTTTTGTTTCCTTTAAGACTTTCTTCTTTGTTGGCTTTACGTTCCTTGATTCTGTTGTTTTTTTTTCAATGTCTATGTCGATCAATGGATCAACCTCTTTTTTTTCCTTTTCTTATTTCCTTCCTTATTTCCTTCATTTTTTTTTTACAATTGCCGCATAGAATTATGCAGACAGAGACACAGACAAATCCTCTGTGAAGTATCTGCTTATGAGAAAAGCATGATGTTCCCATTTACACAGTTACTGATGAGTGTGAAATTCTTTCACAGAGCCTGTTTAAAAAGAAAACTATGCTTAAAGTGGTGTAACAACTAACTGGCTTAACTCTCTCTCTCTCTCTCTCTCTCTCTCTCTCTCTCTCTCCTCTCTCTCTCTCTCAACTGCATGAATTACATGGATTCCCCCTCCCTCTCTTCCTCTCTCTCGCTCACTAGCTCCTAGAGACTGAAAAACATCATGCCCCTCCCCCTCTCTCTCTGTCCCCCCCCTCACCCCCCCCCTCTCTCTCTGTACCCCCTTCCCCCGTGTGTGTGCGTGTGTGTGTGTGTGTGTGTGTGTGTGTGTGTGTGTGTGTGTGTGTGTGTGTGTGTGTGTGTGCATGGTGATGTGTGTGGTTTTCGTGGGCCTATGGACAGTGCAGCAGGTTTTTATTTGACCTCGTTTTTTTTTCTCTCTTTTTTTTTTTCGATGTGTCTGAGAAGTTCCTGATGTGTTCATTTCTTTTCTTATGAGCCTGTTAGTAAACAAAG
>CM065734.1:54277000-54284500 GCA_033310375.1 Conus canariensis
TTACAGCAACAGTCACCAGCGGCTGACACAACTTTACAGCAACAGTCACCAGCGGCTGACGCTATCTTTTGCAAGTCATCAGCTCCTGGCATTACGGCAACAGTCATCAGCTCCTGACATTACGGCAACTGTCATCAGCTACTGACATTACGGCAACAGTCATCAGCCACTGACATTACTGCAACAGTCATCAGCCACTGACATAACGGCAACAGTCATCAGCCACTGACATTACGACAGCAGTCATCAGCGACTGACATTACGGCAACAGTCATCAGCAACCGACATTACGGCAACAGTCATCAGCAACCGACATTACTTTAACGCATCAGTCATCAGCGGCTAACATTACGGCAACAGTCATCAGCGACCGACATTACTTTAACGCATCAATCATCAGCGGCTGACACTGCTATACAGCAACAGTCACCAGGGGCAAGTCTTTACGACAACAGTCGTCAGCAAACTGACACTGCTTTGCAGCCAGTCAGCAACAACTCACACTATTTGGTACCAATTGGTACTTAATTGTTCAGCACTATTTGGTAGCAAGTCAGAAGTTGCTGATACCACTTTGCTACAAAAGTCACTAGCTACTGACAATATCTGATAGCAACGGTCACCCGCTACTGACACGATAGCAACAGTTATCAACAAGGGCACTGCTTTACCCAGACAGTTGTCAACCACTGACACTTCTCTACAGCAACAGGTATCAAGTACTGACAGTACTTTAAAGCAACTCATCAGCTTTTGACACTACTTTACAGCAGCGGTCACCAGCTGCGCGACATTTCAGAGCAAAACGCCAGGTACTGACACTGTCTCACAGCAACAGTCACCACCTAGAGACAGCATTTTACAGCAAAACACCAGGTACTGGCATTATTAAACAGCAACAGTCACCACCTAGAGACAGCATTTTACAGCAAAACACCAGCTACTGACATTATGAAACAGCAACAGTCACCACCTAGAGACAGCATTTTACAGCAAAACACCAGCTACTGACACCATTTAACAGCAATAATCACCACCTAGAGACAGTATTTTATAGCAAAATACCTGCAACAATCACCAACTACGACACTATGGCTACAGTTACCAGCTGCTAACACTGAAACAACAGTCACCAGCTACTAACACCAAATCAACAGTCACCAGCTACTAACACTAAAGCAACAGTTGTCAGGTGCTAACACTAACACAACAGTTGTCAGGTACTAACACTAACACAACAGTCACCAGCTACTAACACCAAATCAACAGTCACCAGCTACAAACACTTAAGCAACAGTTACCAGCTACTAACACCAAATCAACAGTCACCAGCTACTAACACTTAAGCAACAGTTACCAGCTACTAACACTAAATTAACAGCTACCAGCTACCAACACTAAAACAATAGTCACAAGCCACTAACACTAAATTAACAGTTACCAGCTACTAACACTAAAACAATAGTCACCACCTACTAACACCTAAACATCTGTCACCAGCTACTAACACTAAAACAACAGTCACCAGCTACTAACACCTAAACAACTGTCACCAGCTACTAACACTAAAAAAACAGTCACCAGCTACTAACACCTAAACAACTGTCACCAGCTACTAACACTAAAACAACAGTCACCAGCTACTAACACCTAAACAACAGTCACCAGCTACTAACACCTAAACAACTGTCACCAGCTACTAACACTAAAACAACAGTCACCAGCTACTAACACTAAATTAACAGTTACCAGCTACTAACACTAAAACAATAGTCACCAGCTACTAACACCTAAACAACTGTCACCAGCTACTAACACTAAAACAACAGTCACCAGCTACTAACACCTGAACAATTCACCAGCTACTAACACTAAAACAACAGTCACCAGCTACTAATCACTATAAAAACAACTGTCACCAGCTACTAACACTAAAACAACAAGTCACCAGCTACTAACACTAAAACAACAATCACCAGCTACTAACACTAAAACAACAGTCACCAGCTACTAATACTAAAACAACTGTCACCAGCTACTAACACTAAAACAACAATCACCAGCTACTAACACTAAAACAACAATCACCAGCTACTAACACTAAAACAACGTCACCAGCTACTAACTAAACACTCAACTACAAACAAAACAACAATCACCAGCTACTAACACTAAAACAACAGTCACCAGCTACTAAACTAAAACAACAGTCACCAGCTACTAATACTAAAACAACATGTCACCAGCTACTAACACTAAAACAACAATCACCAGCTACTAACACTAAAACAACAGTCACCAGCTACTAATACTAAAACAACTGTCACCAGCTACTAACACTAAAACAACATGTCACCAGCTACTAACACTAAAACAACAGTCACCAGCTACTAACACTAAAACAACAGTCACCAGCTACTAACACCTAAACAACTGTCACCAGCTACTAACACTAAAACAACAGTCACCAGCTACTAACACCTAAACAACTGTCACCAGCTACTAACACTAAAACAACAGTCACCAGCTACTACCACTAAATTAACAGTCACCAGCTACTAACACTAAATCAACAGTTACCACCTACTAACACTAAAACAACAGTCACCAGCTACTAACACTAAAACAACAGTTACTAGTTCCTAACACTAAAACAACAGATCACCAGCTACTAACACTAAAACAACTGTCACCAGCTACTAACACTAAAACAACAGTTACCAGCTACCAACACTAAAACAACAGTTACCAGTTACAGACGCAAGAGCAACCGGTACTGGCTACAGACCTTACAGCAACAGTCACCAGCTACTGACACTGATTCATGCCAAGTCCCGCTGTTGACACTGTAACGTGTGTATGTGTGTGTGTGTGTGTGTGTGTGTGTGTGTGTGTGTGTGTGTGTGTGTGTGTGTGTGTGTGTGTGCACGCGCGTGCGTGCGTGTGCGTGTGTGTGTTGCTTTTTTTGTGTGTTTTTGTTTTGTTTCCGTTCTTGCCCGCCGAAGAAGATGGTTTCAGCAAAGCCACTGGATGTTGTTACGTGGCCACCATACCAACGTAAGTTTCTTTTAAGTGTAGTCCGATATGCTGCTTGATGGTTTCGCGCTTTTCTTCAATGGTATTTTCACACACACACACACACACACACACCACACACACACACACACACACACACACACACACACCCACACACACACACACACACACACACACCCACACACACACACCTGATCCTTTACAGTGTAATAATTTGTTCGTTGACCAGCTACAGACAGAGCTTTGACGGGTAGGTCCGGACACCGACCCATTTCCCTGTCAAAGAGGCTAAGTAGGATGAAGGATCTAGTCTCCAGACAAGACAGACAACCCCCCCCCCCCCCCCCCCCCGCCGCCCCTCCCTCATCACCACTCCTCACCCCCTTATCCTCCTTCTCCTCCTTCCTTATCGTTCCCTCTACATCTTTACCTCCTCCACCTCCTCCTCTTTCTCTCCCTCCCCCTTCCCTCCCCTCATCGTCCCCTCCCACCCCCCTGTTTTCTCTTCATCTATAAAATACGACTCAGGGACAAACCGAGTTTTGCGGTCTAGAGATTTTACCCGATTTCTATCATTACTTACGGTTTTCTGCTGCTCTCCCCCCCCCCCCCCCTCCCCCTCCCCCCTCCCCCCCCCCCCCCCCCCCCCCCCCCCCCCCCCCCCCCCCCCCCCCCCCCCCCCCCCCCCCCCCCCCCCGCCCACCGCCCCCACCTCTCATACACCCTGTGCCCCGCCTTCTTCCCTCTCCCGCCTTGAAAATCCTCTCACCCACCTTCAATATCCCCACCCCATTCCTCCACACCCCCCCCCCCTTTTTTTTTTTTTTTCTCTTGCGTCGTGTGCTATTTGTTACCCTGTGTCAGTTACTTACCGCCGCCGTTGGCGCGTCTCTTTCTCTTTTTCCCCCTCGCCTCCCTCCTCCCCCTCCCCTCCCCCTCCCCTCCCTCTCCTCCCCATTCCTACTTTCACCTCGTCACCACCCTCCCCTCTCCCGCCTTCACCCGCCTCCTCCCCCCCTCCCCACTGCCATCCCCTCCCCCCTTCTCTCCGTTCCCCCAATCTTGTCATCTGCCTACAACGTGTGTCATCTCCACAACCTGGTTGTCATCGGCGGGGGGGAAGCGACCAGTGGGCGTCTCGACAAGAAAGTGGCCCCACTGCGGTCGTCTGATTGCTTGCACGAGGTGGCTGGCGGATAGAGTAAAAGGTTCCTGCCTCGCCCTGCCGCGTGGCGGCGCTTTGATGAGGCGGAGGGCCTGGAGAGAAGTTGGCGCCAGCCGTTGTCAAGCGTTGAACTGGTCTTTTTTTTTTTTTTTCCGTTTGTTTAGTTTTTTGCTTCTTTTTTTTTGATGCGGTAAATAGAGATTGCGCTTTGTATGTGTGTATATGTGTATACTGAACAGCAGTTGAAGTAATAAACACAGAATATGATCAAATGATGTAAATAAACGAATCCATAAACCAATGAGCAATGGAAGAAAGGACCAAAGTGAACATAACATGGGTAACTACCATAAGAAGAACTAAGATCCGATTGGTTAAAAGAGAGAACTTGGTGGCTAAATGATTATTTTACATCCAAAGTCACGTACTACCTATACTGACGTACTACCTTTGGTGTTAGCAGCACATTTACTGACGTACTACCTATGGTATTAACAACACATCTACTGACGTACTATCTATGGCACCAACAACACGTCTACTGACGTATTATCTATGGTATCAAAATCACCATCTACTGACGTACTACCTATGGTTTCAGCATCACCATCTACTGACGTACTACCTGTGGTTTCAGCATCACCATCTACTGACGTATTGGTATCAGTATCGCCATCTACTGATGTACTACCTATGGTATCAGCATCACCATCTACTGACGTACTACCTATGGTATCAGCATCGCCATCTACTGACGTACTACCTATGGTATCAGCTTCGCCATTTATTGACGTACTACCTGTGGTTTTAGCATCACGTCTACTGATGTACTACCTATGGTATCAGCATCGCCATCTACTGACGCACTACCTATGGTATCAGCACCACCATCTACTGACGTACTACCTATGGTTTCAGCATCACCATCGACTGACGTACTACCTGCAGCATCAACAACATCCGCCTTCGTTCCCACGCGTTGCTGTCCGTAACTATGATCACCACCATCGCCCGTCCTCTCCCTCCCCTGCTAATCTTCACCCTCCCTACCTTATTCACGTCAAAGTTGAGATCCTTACAGAAATAGCATTGTTCTTTTGCAAACTCTCATGTGTAGATCCAAATCATCAACAAACTGATGTCTGGCGTCTGTTCAACTCAAACACTGAAAGCCTTTTAAAGGTATCGTGAGCTAGGGGGCAATATGTCTTATATATTTCCATGGAACCGGCCACGGCCATTCTTGACACAGAAGTCCTATTCGTGCTGTCTGTACATAACCAGTTCCTTTTTGAAGAAGAGAAATGCAATGGCTGATATCAAGGGGGAAGAAAAACTCTATCTGCTTATTTAGCCTACACTTCGTATCGTCTTCTTCTTCGTCTTCTGTCCGTCTGTGTCTTGTGTCAGTCAGTCAGTCTGAATGTCTGTCTGTCTGTCTGTCTGTCTGTCTCTCTTCTTCTCTCTTCTCTCTCTCTCTCTCTCTCTCTCTCTCTCTCTCTCTCTCTCTCTCTCTCTCTCGCACCGCTAAGCTCTCGAATACTGTTGGACCTTTAACGTTTCTGCATTTTTATTCATCGGTGTTCTAGAGTTTCATGTTCCCTACTGGTACATGTAAAAAAGCAAATGCCAACAAAGAGTGTCAGTATCGTTTCTCTGTTATTCCTTTCCTTCTTCCCCTTCTTCCTCGTCTTTCCCCCTCGCCCTCCCTCTCTCTCTCTCTTTCTCCGTCTCTCCCCCCCCCCCTCCTCTGTGTGTGTGCGTGCGTGCGTGTGTGTGTGTGTGTGTGTGTGTGTGTGTGTGTGTGTGTGTGTGTGTACGTGCGTGCGCGCGCGCGTAAGAGAGAGAGAGAGAGAGAGAGAGAGAGAGAGACAGACAGACAGACAGACAGACAGAGACAGAGACACAGAGAGAAAGTGTGTGTGCGTGTGTGTGTGTGTGCGCGCGCGCGTGTGTACATGTTAGAACAATCATTCATGTGTATATTTTGGAGGGTGGGGAAATTGAAGGGTTAACACCGGAGAGGGCGAGGGAAAGGGGTGGGGAAAAGGAAGGGTGGTACGTGCGAATATAAGAGTATATCTGTGGCTGCTATCACAATTACTGCAGCTTTGCAGTTTTATTACTGAACACTCGATCAAGTGATCACAGATAAGGACAGACACAGTGGGCTGGTACACCTATCTTGTTAACGACGACGTTCTTTAATGTGACTTTATCATGACTATGTGACCCCTCCCAAAGAAGGTCGTGACCCTGAACACGTGTGAATACACAAGCAGCATAGTTATCATGGAAACGTCACGTATCTGCAACATCTGTGTCGTGTGTAGTACGGAACATCAAATATATACATACATTCAAACACCAGAAGAATGGGTCCATTCAAGTTCCTGCAAATGTTGCAGGGTTAATGATTTTATCTCAAGTACTACTTTCCTTTTCAGCGAAAGAATCAAAGTTTGTCCATTAATTCACATTCGAGTTTCTGGGTAGGCCTGCTGCCTGTCACCTGATGGATAGGACAGTGATTCCAATCATTACGTCACGCTGGCTGTTTTCGATTCTGATTCGTTTTCGGCGAACGTGAAAAACTTCACTGCCAACTCGAATGAACCTTAAGTCCGTCTTACAAGGTTGGTTTTTTTTTGTCGGAAAGGATGGCACGACATGAAAATGGAGAGTTACCCTCCCGCTCCCCCCCCCCCCCCCCCCCCCCCCCCCCACCACACACACACACACACACCCCTCGCCGACACAAAAAACAAACAAACAAACAATGCAATAAAGCCTAGACCCCACTCACCTTTCTCCCGGCACGGTTGTTATGCAGGTTCATCAGGGAGCGCGCCGTCTCGGCGATCTCCCTGGCGTCCATGAACTTGCGGGCCAGCTGGAGGCCGAACTTGATGTCGGCGCTGCAGCCGCCCCACCGGAAACCTTCCGGAGTTACCCGACCGTCCCGTTTCCCTTTGTCGCAGCCGCACTGGGTGAGGTTGCCTCGGCTGCAGGACTGCGTAATGGCGTACGTCACACCGGCTGACGTCAGCGAGTAGATGAGAGCTGCTTCTCGACTCGCTGCAACGAAGAGGAGAGAAAGAGATGGTGGTTTTATTAAAGCTTAGACCCGCCGAAATGTATTCATTAGATCATTTTGTTATTAGTATTTAGCATAATTGATCGACAGCTTGATTGATTAAACTATTTACTCAGTTTCACAGAACTATCTTCCCATAGTCCTGATACGGCCTCAAGAGCGGTATTCCCCCCCCCCCACCCCCACCCCCTCTCTCTCTCTC
>CM065734.1:54294500-54319500 GCA_033310375.1 Conus canariensis
AACCCCCCAGGCCTTTTCCCCCTCTCTTACCAGGGTAAAAATATACCCCGGACCTCCCAGGGAGATGATAGAGAAAAAGTGTCTTCTTTTGGAAAGGCCTTAGCAACTTTTCCTTTTGGGCGCGCCCCCCGTCCCCCCCCCCTTCCTTTTCGGTTACCCCAACCCAATTACTTCATCCCGAAGCGTTCAAGCCAAACAGAAGTTAAACCCAAATTTAGCAAGGATGTGGGGAAAAAAAATTTTTCAAGCAGTCTTTCATGATTTCTGGCCCGAAAAACACGCGCAAGCCCCCAAAGAACTGCCCAATTTAAAAAGGGAAAAAAAATCTCCCTTAAAAAAGTCAACAAATGATCCATTTGGGGGGGTGGAATTGTATAGAGAGGAAGGAGTGGGGGGAACGTGGGGAGGGGGTTTTTGGAGGGGAGGTGTCGGGGGTTTGGAGAGGTCTCTGGTTGGGGGTTTTTGGGGGAGTTAAAGACCCCAGGGGTTTGGGGGGATGGGGAGAGAGAGAGGGAAGGGGGGGAGTTGGTTCCCAAATTTTGGAAAAAATTTTAAAAAAAACCGGGGAACCCAACGGGGGTGGGGGGGTTATAATATTTACCCAGGGGGAAAGATTCTTCATGAAATTTTTGTGCGCTATTTCCCCCAAAATAAAATGTTGACTTTAAAAAAAGTCAACAGTTCTTTTAGTAAGGAGTCACTATATCATCTTTCTCATTCTTTTCATTTAGATTTTTTTTTTATTCACGTCTTGCGATTCAATACCAGGATATATAATTTTTTTCTAATTTTTTTTTCTGTATATCCTAAACACTGTACGTATCTTACGCCCAGTAGCTCTACATTCCTGGTTATATCAATCATTTTATTTCACTGTCATATTCACAGTAATCTTCTTTCCATTGCATGTGCTTTTGTTTGTTTGTTTGTTTTTCTACAAATCCCGTTAAATCTATCCAGTGCCACATCAACATTCATCAGCTTTTCGGCAGCAATAAGACTGTCTTGTACATCTCGTGTGTTCATCAATTAAAAAACCTTGTTCGTGTTCTTTTTTTTTTCCGACAATACTTCGCAATGAAGTGTTTTACATTCATCATTATTATTACTGATACATGTCAAATCGTCATCATTATTATTACTGATACATGTCAAATCGTCATCAATTTATTATTACTGATACATGTCAAATCGTCATCATTATTATTACTGATACATGTCAAATCGTCATGATTTTTAGCACATAAAACAATGAATAAATCAGGCCTCTCTAATACCCTAAGCGTTAATTCATTTGTCAAAGATTTAAAAAGGCTCATACTCTATAAGAAATAGTCATTAACACTGCTTCCAAAATCAGAAATGTATGTGAAATGATCTTGAAGGTCGCCATTCCATACTTCATTGAGAATAAATAGACCTAACACAGTGCGCATGCTTAGTAATTTCTTTCTATACAAATTTGAAATATCATCTTCAGATCATCTTCGAATGTGTTTGGTTGAATAACGTTTATGACTGACATGAAGTTCGTGAACACTGGTTGTTTCAGTGTTCACGAAAAAAAATATCTCACTTCATTGCATTTATGTCTCTAAACAATAATAGATCAATATCACCTAAGAAAAAAAAATCCACCACACATACTTCTAACATCTCAGTGCCACTGTCAAATCCATGCGTAGAAGAATACGGTGCATTTTCAGGTGGAACATGAGCACAAACAAGCAGAACATCATTATAAAAGCAAGCAAATCCTTATCACATAAAATGACAATGTATAGGTATTGTCATTCCATATGACATTCATATGCCAAAATAGTTTTGCGCACAAGGCAAATTATTCCCCCTGAATGTCTTCCGTGCTCTGACAATTTAATTGCTGGCTTTGCAAATAACTTGTGGTCTTTAAAGGCGTATGATTCAAAACTTTCAACAAACGCTTCTACGAGACAAATGAATCTTTCAATCTAAATTTGGTGCGGATTTTTTTTCTGAAGAAGGTACAGCGGGCAAGTATTGGGGAATCAGGCTTAGAAGTAACACGGCGGAGGAGAGAGAGAGAGAGAGAGAGAGAGAGAGAGAGAGAGAGAGAGAGGGGGGGATTTTGGGGAGGGTGTCTTTTCTTTCCAAGAGCAAACGCACACATGTTCTTTGATTGCATTCCTTTCAAACAGGCGTAAAACTACAGGCAAAACGCGCAACCGCCATCACCACAACACACGAACATAATTATGCAGGCACGCACACAAACACACACACACACACACGCGCACGCGTGCGTACACACACACACACACACACACACACACACACACACACACACACACACACACACTACGCAAATAGCCTTTGTTTTTTCGACGCTAAAAGATGCACGTTGAGTGTTCAGGAAACAGGCTTTGCAGAACTGGCAGTCACATCACACCTTAAACAGCAAAGCAGAATTTTCAATTAAAAAAGAAGGAGCTGTTCCAATGACAAAACGAAATTTAATTCCACATAGATGGGGAAGAAAGGGCGAGAGCTGGGAAGTCAATGAACTGTAAGTGCGAAAGGAAAAGACTTGCGATTGCAGGTGGGTGAGTGAAAAGAGAGAGAGAGAGAGAGAGAGAGAGAGAGAGAGAGAGAGAGAGAGAGAGAGAGAGAGAGAGAGAGAGAATGATTTATGAGCATACTATATCAGCACCAATGTGTCTTTTTTTTTCTTTTCTTTTTACGTTTCCGGTCCTTGCCCTGAGCCGTGCCTACGTTCTAAAATGGCATTGGATATCAGCATGCATGCATAAGGAATAGAATAGCTGGAATAACATTGCAGGACGTGTGGACGGAGGGTGGAGTGGTGAGGAAAAAAATGGAGGGGGGGGGGGGAGGAAGAGAGAGAGAGAAAAGAGCGAGGGTGAGAGAGAGGACGGAGGGAGAGAGACAGGGGGGGGGGGGAGGAGAGGGTGGATAAAGAGACTCAGATATTTCATTGATACGTAGGCCTGGGCCCCTTATGAAGTGTGCATGAATACAATATAGCAACAACGGAAATGAAAACAGAAGGTGGGGTGGAGTGGCAGAGAAAGTGAGAGGGGAGGGAGGGAGAGGGAGGGACAGAAAGAGGGAGAGAAAGTGAGAGGGGAGGGAGGGAGGGAGGGATGGAGGGAGACAGAAAGAGGAAGAGAAAGAGGCCACAGCCAAAGAAGACAACAAGAAAGAAAGACAGTAATACTAATGAAGAAGAAAAAAGGAAAGAGTCAAAGAAGACGACAGACAAGAGGAAGTTAAAAACACTGAACTTCCAGAGGGGGGGGGGGGGGGGGGGGGGGTTCTATTTGTACAGGATAAGCCCCCCGGCATCGTACGACAGAGAGAGAGAGAGAGAGAGAGAGAGAGAAGAGAGAGAGAGAGAGAGAGAGAGGAGAGAAAGAGAGAGAGAGAGACAGACAGAAAGAAAGAAAGAAAGACACACAGACAGACACTCAGACAGACATATAGATAGCTACACAGATAAATAGACTGGCAGATAGACAGATAGATAGATAGATAGATAGATAGATAGATAGATAGATAGATAGACAGATAGATAGATAGACTGGCAAACAGACAGAAAGAGATAAATCAGCTGTGACAAAGAAAACAATGCGCAGAAAGATGAAAGATAGTTCAACGGTAAGCACATTATGCACACTTTCGAAACAAACAAACAAACAAAAAAAGAAAGATAATAAAAGACAAGACAAATTAACACAACGAAGGACGTTAAGAGAAAGAAACAGACAGAGCGAGAGTGAGAGACTCAGAGAATGCCACAGAGATAAAGATATAGCAAAAATGACGCCGAGAGATGAGACAAAAATACACACCTGTATTACTAAAGATAATCGACAAACGCACATATGCTTTTGTTTTGTTGTTGTTGTTGTTGTTTGCATCACTACCACCCCTACCCTACCCCAGTCATCCTTCTACCCCCACAACCCTTTCCATACCTCACTTGATCCCAATGCATAAAAACAGAAAGACATATTTCAATTAGATCAGAACATGAGTAAGCCTGGTAGCGAACACAATTAGCGACAAAAAAAAAAAAAAAAAAAAAAAGACAGGGCAAAAACGTCATCACATTGGCTTCCTCACACGCACTTTTCTCTCAATCCAACAGCCACAGAAAAGCACTCAGCGGCAGAGAGAGAGAGAGAGAGAGAGAGAGAGAAGCAGAGGCAGAGACACAGAGAGTGAGGGGTGGATAAAGAAAGAAAAAAAAGAAAGAGAGAGAGAGAGAGAGAGAGAGAGAGAGAGAGAGAGAGAGAGAGAGAGAGAAGAGAGAGAGAGAGAGATGGGCAGACTGGGGAGAGAGATGCTGTATTCACGGAATGAAAAGAAGGCGTGTTAAAGACATTACGCGCATTGAAGTCACACACCACCATCAACAACACACACACACACACACACACACACACACACACACACACACACACACACACACACACACACAAGCAAGAAACGCTAGGATTCGGGCACTCTGAGAGCATCCACAAACAGGTAGATACCCCTGCCTCTTCCTACCAATGGCGAGCAACCTTACAAAATTCGGCCAGTCAAGTTGCTCGGCAGTTCATTTACATATAAAGATGGCAGAGACAAACAACAAAGACAAATCCTAAGCACTTCAGTTCCTAATTCCGCTTTTTTTTTTCCCACTTAAAATCTATTTATTCTTGGATACAAACAACATCAATGTTGTCTTTAAGGGCAAGAGATTTTAAAGATACCACTGGCGGAGAAAATGTTATTTCTTACTTCTTAATGTCATTTTCGGTTAAGACTTAGTTTCCCCTTTTTGAAGATCGCAGTCATATGTTTATATTTTTTTCTTAACGGTCCCTGAACGGAAATATCATGAGATATAACTGACCCCCCCCCCCCCAATCCCCTTCCCAGCCCCGCCGAAAAAAAAACGAACAAACATCAGAAGCAACAGATGTTATGGGGCACACTGGAAGTACAAGGTCTTAGGCCTATCACATAGACATGAGACCTCAAACGTAATGCACATTGAGACTTGCGCATAGGACCAGAAGTTTAAACATAACACCATTGGTCAGATTTGGAGGTCGGCCGCCAGTCAAGCAAATCGATCCTTTGACTGAGTTAGGACTCGGGTATGGATTGGAGGGATAAGTACACGATACACTTCTCATTGAGAGCACCTGCTACGATAGCAAGTGGTACATCAAGTTGTAGAAAGAGACCCTTAAGACAGTCCTGCGCGGCTTCTGTTCACGTTGTTTTAAAACACCACGTGAATCACTCTGCGTGATCCTGTTGTGGTACAGGTAAAGAAAAAGAAACTGTCTCCCATGCCTTTGTACCAATCACACGCATCGCTCATACTTCAAGTTAAAAAAAAAAAAAACAACAACCTGCAAACGATCTGAAAAATGAAAACCAAGTTACCCCGCCACCCCCCCCCCCTCCCCCCTCCAACACTTTCAGAAGAAAAGCATGCCCTTTTTTGATATATATATATATATATATATATATATATTATATATATAATCCCCTACACACACACACACACACACACACACATGCACGCAAGCACGCACACATACACAAACGCACGCACACGCGCTGCTTATGTTCACGTTGTTTTCAAACACCACTTAAATCACTCCGCGTGATCCTGTTGTGGTACAGGTAAAGAAAAAGGAACTGTCTCCCATGTCCTTTGTACCAATCACACGCATCGCTCATACTTCAAGTTAAAAAAATACCTGCAAACGATCTGAAAAATGAAAACCAAATCCTCCTCCACCCCCCCCCCCCCCCCCTAGCCCCCCAACACTTTCAGTAGACAACCATGCCATTTTTAGATATACATAATCCCCCCCCCCCTACACACACACACACACACACACACACACACACACACACACACACACACACACACACACACACAACCACCCTCATTCTTTTCATGCCTTGTCGCATTTTTCCGGCATTCTTTTTTGTCTGAACTTTCGGTCCTTTCTTTCTATCGTCTGTGTTGCCAGACAGGATGTGGACGAGAACAAGTCGAGAGGAAAAAAAAGACCCGAGAGAACGAGAGAGAGAGAGACACACAGAGAGACACAGAGAGAGAGAGAGAGAGAGAGAGAGAGAGAGAGAGGAGAGAGAGGAGAGAGAGAGAGAGATTGATTGATTGATTGATTGACTGATCGATCTTTAATACGCAAGGATGAAGATTTTAGGCCAAAGCCTAGTTTACAGTCTGTCCTTGTCATGCCTACAGTATTTCAACACGTATCATTCATACTGACAGTTGAACATAGCAACATCGTAATCTAATTCAACAATGATAAGAAAACTATTCATAAGAGAGAGAGAGAGAGAGAGAGGAGAGAGAGAGAGAGAGAGAGAGAGAGAGAGAGAGAGAGAGAGAGAAATACGGATCACTCCAAGATGAGCCCTAAGAGACGGTAAAGAAGCCCACTACCATGGCGCACGGCAGAATGGCGAACAAGGCAGGACTTGGCACACTCTCCTCGCAGCCTCCTTTTCCTCCCTTGTCATCGTAGCCCTGAGTCAACATGGACCCGTCCCTTGTGGGGCCCCCGCCGTCTCCCGGGCCTTAGGGGTCTATTATTTCACACCGCAGACTTAAGCCCCCACCAAGTTTACCACTGGATGATGGTGTTTGTGAGCGGGCGCGCGGGCTGAGCTGAGAGAGGCAGGGAGTGGGACACCTCCTCTCCTCTGTTCCATAGTGCGTGTGTGTCAGGTTTCAGTCCGAACACTTACTTTTGATGTTGGGAATCTCTCTCTCTCTCTCTCTCTCTCTCTCTCTCTCTCTCTCTGATTCTCCATCTCCCTCTCTCTCTCACTCTCTGAAAAAAAGAATTATTGTAGGTAAGAATGACTGAAACCAGCTCAGTTATTATTTTCCTGGCAATGTCAAAAGATACAATTTGTTATTAGTGTGTCAGGAAAACAGACACAGGTTAGCCTCTTTCTCTCAGCCTACATCCTCCTTTCTCTCTTCTCCTCCCTAGATATCACCCATGATGGGGCCAAGACCGTAGTGAAAGAAAAACGGAAGACGGGATGGATTAAGCAGCAAGCCAGCAACAGCATCACAAACGATGAAGACATAGACGCGTTTCACAGAAGAAAGGCGGCGGGAATTCTCGCTTGCTTCGCGAGTGTCAGCGTTTTCACAGAACATACAAGCGGCCAGCGGAGCTAAAGATAGATGACTTCCCTGGACTGCCTTGGGGCTCCCTCGCAAGCAAGAACTAACGTTCTCCGACTGTAGTTGCATAAAACGATCAAACCACTAACCCTTCAGTTCTGCCAGACTAAGAACTCTATGGGCTGCACATATAGCCTGGCCACAGTCAACATGTCCGGCAGAGAATGGGACTCTCCAGACCCCGGTACCCTAGGTCCTCTAGGTTCCACTGGAACACTTCCCCAATGACAGTAGAACACGCCCTCCAGCACTGTCCTATCCATCCAGAACCTACGATCAGCAACCTGGTCTGTGGACACACTGCTCATGGAGACATTCTTCTAGCGTTCATCCAAGCCTCTGGTTTCCCTGATGGAGCCAACGACAACGATGAAGCAATATTGAAACTCTGAAGTCAGAAAAAAAGATATATATATATATATATGTTCTGAAATAATGATTACAAGTTAATCTTCTCTCCAGTGATTTAGTCATTAAAGAAATGTGTGTATTTCAGAAAGAAATAAAGAAAAAGAGCAAACAAATGGACAATGAAAAAACTCATCATTAAGATAAAAATAAAGTTAGTAGTCCTCTCCATTGAATCACCCCGTGGAGCGTGATTTTAACCTGCATGATTTTCAATGGTACAGAAGGACATCAATAAAGAGTTGGTCAAAGTACGACGATATGATATGCGAACACCAGAAAAACGAACATGCTTTTTGATTAAAACACTTCGCAGCCGGCGTCCATTTTGGTGTATGATTTGTTAAAGGACGGGTATAAGCATGGGACTGCGAGCAAATGGACAGAACATTCAGCGACAGAGCTGACGGTCGGGAGTTTGAACCTCTCGTCGCAAGGGATATTTATGGCCTTCTCTGTCCACCCTGTGATAAACGGGTACCTTTTCAATGAAGGCCATGAAAGGAGAAGGGTAAGATTCCGCCGACCATTCTGCAGTGCACTTTCCACGATGCTCCTCGCACAGTCCACAGGCCCTGGAGCCATGAAGCTGCGGGTTGTAACTCTGTTCAAGGTAGGGAGCTGCACAGACAGCCAGGGCTCAGGGCATGTACCCACGGCGTCTGAACAACAACAACAACAAGAGGACAAACGGTCTGCCAGATACATCATGAATGTATCATCAATGGTATTACGTTCTCCTGTGTTCTTTGATCGTGAGCCAGGTACAAGCGTCTCTCTCTCTCTCTGTCTCTGTCTCTGTCTCTCTCTCTCTCCTCTCTCTCTCTCCTCTCTCTCTCTCTCTCTCTCCACTGGCAAGTCACGCTGAAATGATGATTTTTGACAACACCAAAAGAGAACCGTAACACCAACATAGTACGCATGTAAATTGTGATGATTTGGGAATAACATAACATTTAAAACAAAAAACACAAAGAGAGAGAGGAAGGGGCGGGAGGTTTGGAAGGAAGGCATGAAAGGAGAGAGAGAGAGAGAGAGAGAGAGAGAGAGAGAGAGAGAGAGAGAGAGAGAGAGATGGGGGTGGGGTGGGGGGCACGCAATGCACACGCTTATGCATAGGAGAAAACTCTCCGACAATGTCAACAGCCCTACAGATGATGAGCGAACATGATCTGCTTCCAAATACCACAATCCATCAGCAGTCCTCCTGTGCAGCGTCATCAAAAATCTTGAAAGACAGACACAGGAAACGTCATCCCATGAACCCCGAGCCTCCCCGCCACGCCAGCGTCCCGGCCTTAAACCCCGTTTCATATTGTGCTTGTCGGCGTAGTTGTTATTGTACTGTTTTTCAGTTGAGCGTGAGGAATAACACCGTTTTTCCCCCATGCCTCGAAGAAAAACAAAGCTTTTGTTACCGTGGTTGTTTTCTTTGTTTCTTTGTTTTTACACTCTTCTTTGATTTCTTAAAAAAAATCTCTTCTTCTTCGTTTCTTTTTCTTCTTTCTTCCTTCCTTTCTCTCTTCTTCCTTTCTTCCTGTCTTTCTTTTACCCTTTTTCTCCTTCTTTTCTTTCTCTCTTTCTTTTTTGTCTTTTCCTAACTATCCTTTCTTTCTCTCTTTTGTTCGTTCCTTTGTATTTCTCCTTTATTTTCTTGTTCTTCTTTGCCTCGGCATTTGCACCCCTCTTCGGATTTAGAGCGTGTCTTGTGGACAACGTGTATTTGGTTCATCTAGCCTTCAATCATTTTTGCTGGGGACCTTGCCGACATAAGAGAAACAACAGTGACAATGTTAACAATCAAAGGAAGGAAGGAGAAAACGAAGAGGAAGAAGCAGAAAGCAGGACGACAAAAAAGGAAGAAGAAAGAAGAAGAAGAACAAGAGAAGAGAGGGAGGAGGTAGAAGAGGAGGAGGAGGAGGAGGAGGAGGAGGAGGAAGAACAAGAACCAGAAAAAGATGCAAAAGGAAGAAAACTAGGAGGATGATAGAAAAAAAGAAGACGAAGAGAAATACGCAGCCAAATCAACAGAAAAAAAAAAGAAGGAAAGAACGCCGGTCGATCAAAGGATTCAATTATCCCAGACTCTTTTGTTCTCAAAAAGCACCATGACACGTATTCTCACAAAAAGAAAACGGCCACGGAGGTTTAATCCACATATTAAATTACCGACCAATCCGACGGATCGAGCGATCTGCTTTCTTAATTCCACACGACGACGGCCTATCCGATTCTTTCCTTGATCTGCAATAACAATCACGATACACCTTCACAGAGGTACACCCCCACTGTAAATTCCTCATCTTCCAGCCAGCATGAAAGACTCCCACACAATGATTAATGCATGCTCATGATCGGAGTGCAAGAGCTAAAGCTCAAGTGAACCGACAACGGAATCTCTCATGTATGATTTGTTTTGTGTACGAGATATCCTTCCTCAAGAGGTGAGCTTCCTCCAGCGGGACGTCTTCCAACTGTGAAGCTTGCAGGAGAGAGGGAGAGGGGGAAATGAACATGGAAATGGTTTATTCCGTTTAGGTCACAGCCCCTATTAAAAAGGGGATCTATATACAATGGCACATTAACAATTACGAAGAGTAAAGATACATGCACATAAAAATGACAGATTCCACCCTCTTTTAACTACAGTCTACAACAAACTTATAAAGTACAACAAACATATGATGTAACATTAACATTCACATCCTTTAACTACAGTCGCAGGCCTTTGAAATATCTTATAAGGATATATGCATACATTCTTCAGTACATTGTTGTCACTGTTTGCCATCAGTAAGGCCACGTTGAATTAGATTCGGCTTTGCATACAATTTTCGTGGAATGTATTTTTGCCGAAGGTCACAGAGATTAGGACAGCCAAACAAAATGTGTACATCATCTTCTTTTGTATCTTTGCACAAAGGGCATGTCAAAGAATTAGTTTTTACTTCATCATGTTGGTTCCGATCGTATTACAATGTCTGTTACTCCGAATCTAATTTTGTAAAAAATAACTTATAATATGTCTGTGGATATCAATGGAAAGATACCTTTGCAGCTCTTAGATTGGTTGAATGTTCTAAACGAAGAAAAGTGGTCGACTTTCTCGGAATGGTCATTCCAGTACTGCTATCAGCGATCAATAATTTATGCCTTTTGCGACATTCATGCAGAAAGACATTGACATTTTCAACCCCTTGATTTAACCACACCACTCCAAATCCATTCTTATATAACATTTTTCGAATCACTGAAACCCATGCATGTCTACCGTTTGAGTCTAGCCACATCAGCACCTCGTGAACTGTCATGGGCAGTTCATTTCCATCCATACGTCATTTCTTAAACCAATATCTACTGCAGTGAACAGACGTGTTTACATAGACAGGATGGCATCTTGTCTCTCCGTGCACTGAAACATTTAGCGTTCTAAGCTGTACCCCTAAAAACTTCTTCAATGCAAATAAGTGGAACTTGCAATACGAGCAACTGTTTTATCTATTGGCTCAAGATTAACATGTAAAAGAGTAACGTTCTTGTATTCAGGGAAGGCGGTTATTTCGCAGCGAGAGAAAGGCGGGTTTTTAATGGAGAGAAAGCTGCATAACATAACTTATTCAGTTCAATCCCTCTGTCGTTTCCGTCTGGCGGCCATTTCTTTTTCTGAACACATGGACAGATAAGTCACTCTTCGTTCTTTGTTTGTACTGTCCTAAATGTTAAATGTGATCTGGGTTTTTTTTTGTCTGAAGAAGACCCAAGAGGTCGAACTGCATTGTGTCTTGTCCTGTGCTTTGTTTGTCAATGTCCTTGGCGGTAACTAACCCCCTCTCTTTCTAAATTTTTTTTTATTCAGTTGTGTTTGAAGACCAAATGGTGTGTCAGAAAGCAACGGAATGTCATCCGTTATTAACAAAATAAGCACTTCAATAAAACCACGAGTCAATGTTGCACTATGCTTTGCTTTCTCTGTTATTTCTAGGACAAGCTCCTCAATAAACAAAGGAAAAGGCACAGGGCTGCATGCGTCCCCCTGTTTTGCCCTTCTTGTACACATGGTATAGTCGGTAACAGCAGCACCGGATTTCACTCTTCCTGTAGTACCTCTATACATACTATTAATACATTTATAGAGCTTTCCCTGAATTCCCTTCTTTCACCACTTCCGAATTTTCAATGTCCGACAGAATTCTCTGCCTTTCGTCAATGCATTAAAGAAACAACCACCCCCCACCCCCCTACACACACACACACACACACACACACACACACACACACACACACACACACACACACACACATACACACACAAAACTTCCACACACCGTCCGACATAATAAAGGCGATGCTGGCATGATACTGCTAACACGGAATATTCAAATAATGCACACAAAACACAGGATTCCACTTATAAATCAAAGCCTCTGTCACAAGCTGTTTAACTTTTGCAAACCGGAAGTGTACCCCGGGGGGGGGGGGGGGGGAGAGAGAGGAGAGAGAGAGAGAGAGAGACGGGGGAAGGGAGGGAGGGAGAGGGAAGATGGAGCGACAGAGACCCTGACTACATTTCAGGACATTTCTGCAAACGCACGTCGTTAATACGCTTTTGTTTCTTTCTTTTAAAGAGTATACACCAATATGAATGCACATTGATGCCATACGAACACACACACACACACACACACACACACACACACACACACACACACACACACACACTGACTGAAATGAAATCATTGTTGAAGTTTCAAACACACAGACACACACATTTACACACAACACAACACTACACATCACCACACACACACACACACACACACGCGCGCGCGCGCGCACATATAACATAGTGGGGATGGGGTGAAATCTTTATCACACGTAAGTCACATGCTGTACATAATTCTTTATAAAACCAAGTAATTCATTTGGGTCTATTTACAAAGAAAAAAAGCCACGAGCAAAATGCAAAGACAATTAGCACAATCGAAAACACAGGAACGATCCGATAGTAAATTGTGTACATACACACCCACACCAAAGTGTCGGGAATATCACATACAAATATCATTCAGTTACTCAGCGGAGAAAACTTGTCTGTATACCAGCCGGGTGGCAGGGAAGTCCTCCTGCTTTCAAGTCATACAGGCATGGTAGTTTTCAACGTAGCGTTGAAAATTGTATTTGGAGGGGGGGGGGGGGGGGGGGGGGGGGGGGGGGCAAAAAGATAACTATGAACAGTTCCTCTCCATTTTACATGCGTAAAATAATGTATTGGAAATATTCTATAAAAGAGGATGATATCAGCAGTGATCATATTAGTATGAAGGCTTTGCAGCATAAATGATTCCTTTGGTTTCTCAATTCTTGCATTCATACATTTCCATTTTGAACAGACTTCTTTTACATGCGCCACGTTGTACGCAGACTCTGGGTTAGAAGAGGAAAACAAACAAACAAACAAACATAAAAGCTAGCGCGCAGATCACCCATGAAGATTAAGGAAAGATGGGAGTGCTTGAACAGTAACGGTCGGGTGGGTGGGAGGGGGAGGGGGGAAGGGGAGCGGGAGCGGAATGCGGTGGATGGGAGGACCAGTCGCGACCAAGACATGAAGCAGGCATCCGCGTTCCTCTCTCTCTGCCACGGCGTCACTGAGTAGGTCACCCCTCCACGTCACTCCTGTCTGACAAATCTTGTCTCTGTCAATACCCTACCTCCAGCAGGCCATCGATGTGTCACAGTTTGACCTTTGAAGGCAAGGAACAGCCCCTGGAGCCTCACCCCCCCCCCCCCACACACACACACTCTCTCCCCCGTTCCTTCCCCCCCCCCTCTCTCCCCTCCTCCTCCTCCTCCTTGCTCACTCGGTATTTCTCTCCCCCCCCTCTCTCTCTCTCCTCCTCCTCCTCCTCCTTGCTCACTCGGCATCTCTCTCTCTCTCTCTCTCTCTCTTCTCTCTCTCTCTCTCTCTCTCTCTCTCTCTTCTCTCTCTCCTTCTCTCTGCCCCCTGCTACCTTTGTCTGTGGCTCTTTATGTCTGTCTGCCAGCCGGTCTGTCCGTCGGTCTTTCCGTCTGTCTGCCTCTGTCTCCGTCTGTCTGTCTGTCTGTCTGTCTGTCTCTCTCTCTCTCTCTCTCTCTCTCTCTCTTGTGCGTGTGTGTGTATGTGTGTGTGTGTGTGTGTGTGTGTGTGTGTGTGTGTGTGTGTGTGTGTGTGTGTGTGTGTGTGTATGCCTGCCTGCCTGTCTGTCTGCCTGTCTGTCTGTCTCCCTCTCCATCCCTCCCTCTCTCTCCACATATTCCTTCCCCCTCCACCCCTCCTGCTCTTGTCGACCTTTTTTTTCTTCCTGCTCTTCTTCTTCTTCCTCCCACTTCTCCTCTCTTTCTCTGTCTCTCTCCTTACCTTCTCTCTCTCTCTCTCTCTCTCTCTCTCTCTCTCACACACACACACACACACACACGCACGCACGCACGCACGCACGCACGCACGCGCGCACACACACACACACACACACACACACACACACACACACACACACACACACACATGTACAAGCGATTATTCGTTGGACAAACTAATTTTTATAATGATAGGATGTTTACACACACACACACACACACACACACACACACACACACACACACACACACACACACACACACACGCACACACAAATTCTGGGTTTTTCCCAAAGGCTTATGCCATGACCTTTGAAGATCGATACCTTGACAGGGGGTAAATTGTGTATGGAGTGCAGAAACAACAGCACTCTTCGATTTTCTCTTCCCTTCTCATGAAGAAAAAATCGACAGAGAAAGGAAATCGATTTGGAAGTTTTGTTCGCCAAATTATTGTCTCGATGACTGAGCCGACCAAAAATCTTGCTTCTGTTTCAGTTTGCTGGAAGTACGACTTGGAACAGTTTGTCAGCGGATGCACATAGATGTGTGAAGTTGGGTTGTCTATACAAACGCCCGACTTAGATTAAACTGCGTTTAGTTTTGGTAACAAACAAGCGTTTGTTTGCAAGTTAAATACAACGTTACAGAAAATACCAAGGCTTGAACAGCAACAAACTAATGCTAGTGGTTTGTTGAAATTATGTCAAGATACGTAAATGACAAAAGCGGTGACAGTCGACCAAGTTACAAATAAAAGAATGAACACATAAATACCTAAATAAATGAAAAAAGTAATACGACGAAAAGGAAAAAAACAAGTAAACATAAAAAACAAGTATGCCATGGGATCCCTTACATTATAAATCTAGTGTGTGTGTGTGTGTGTGTGTGTGTGTGTGTGTGTGTGTGTGTGTGTGTGGTGTGGAGAGAGAGAGAGAGAGAGAGAGAGAGAGAGAGAGAGAAGAGAGAGAGAGGAGAGAGAGAGAGAGAGAGAAGTGAGTTAGTTTGCTCCAACAGTTTTATTTTCTGAAATTTTTGGACGAATTCCGTAACATTTAGTGACCATTCCTTGTTGTTGTTGTTGTTGTTGCTGTTGTTGTTGTGGTTGTTGTTGTTGTTGTTGGTATTTGTCTAACTTACATGTGATTTAAGAACGAACTCACAGCTTGATAAGCGATGAACAGCTTTGAATTTTGTTCCAGTATCTGAGCGTATGAAGGCTTGTTTAAGGCGAAGAAGACAATCTGCTTCAAGCATATTGGGTGGAGGAGCGGAAATCGTGTCTCTTTTGATGATTCTATAAACTGAACTATATAGAAAGAAACGTTCCGCCGTTTCTGGATCGATACTACACGAACAAAGTGGATCCGCTTTTTAAATGGCGGTTGACCAGATCGTGATTGAAGTTACTCACTCCAAGGCGCAGTCTACCACGGTGAGTCTGTACGTTTCCTTTTGCACAGTGATGCTAACAGGGTACAGCAGGGTCACCCTTGTGGAATAAAACCTCTGAAGAGAGACTTTGTTGACTTTGTGTTGCTGGGAGGTCGTTCCAGAGGTTTGTTGTCTTTGAATAATTGACTTTTTTGCACAGTTTTGTACAGAGGTATATGCATTTCGAGGGGTCTTGCCGCGAATATGGATTTCTTGTCGACATTAAGTCTGGTATTATTAGATTAATGACGCGAATTATTTTTACATGTAGATTTTCTGACATTTTGTCACAGCACGTGTCTGAAATAGTACTGGCATATTAAAGCGAGAGAAGATGGATAAACGAGACTAACGTGAAACGGGGGGGGGGGGGGGGGGGGGGGGAGACATACCACCTGTAAGTCTGTGGTAGTCTCACCACCAAGGTTCAAACCCATGAACCCACGGTATCCCAGCGCAGCCAGCGAAGGGTATCAGAAAAGTAAAATGACGAGAACACACGAAAAGGGAAAAAAAGCTGCATAAAAAATGTAACCATTGGGAAAGATTGATAAAATATGTGTGTGTGTGTGTGCGTGTGTGTGCGTGTGTGTGCGTGTGTGTGTGTGTGTGCGTGTGTGTGGTCGTGTGTGTGTGTGTGTGTGTGTGTGTGTGTGTGTATGTGTGTGTGTGTGTGTGAGTGAATGTGTGTGTGTGTGTGTGTGTGTGTGTGTGTGTGTGTGTGTGTGTGTGTGTGCGTGCGTGTGTGTTAGAGAGAGAGAATGTTGCTTTTAGCCCAGTAGACTTCAAAGCGCCATATCGGGGCTGTTAACCGCCTTGAAGTCAACTCAAAAGGTGCGAGAGAGAGAGAGAGAGGAGAGAGAGAGAGAGAGAGAGAGAGAGAGACAGAGACAGAGACAGAGAGACAGAGAGACAGAGAGAGACAGAGAGAGAGACAGAGAGAGAGAGAGAGAGTGTGTTGTGTGTGTGTGCGCGCGCGCGCGCGCGCGCGTGCACGCGTGGAGGGGGAGGGGGGGGGGGCGTGAGTGTGTGGGTGGGTGTACGTGAGCGTGGACGGCCGCATACTCCTGCTCATGTTTCCATTGTATGCTGGCAGTATAGGCGGTGCTCTGTCCTGAGAACCATCAGGGACAGAGCAGAAGAAGCGAGGAGCGGGTGGCGGGAAAGGGGTACCACACCACAGACAGGGTCAGGAGGACGGGAGCACTCCGGACCCACACAGTAGTCTGAACGCTCCTCCAGGGCCTTCAAGTGCCTCTCGGGCCGCAGACGGTCCAACAGCGTGCTGAACCCAGACACATGAAGTCCAGGCACACACAGCCCACAGGGAGACACTGATATTCCAGTGATATGTTGACCCTCTTCGTGTCCCCTTCGCTTGGTAAAACACCCTTCAATGACCAGGGTATCGGAGCTGTAAGTTGTCAAACGGCGGTGGGAGGGCAGGGGGGGAGGGGGGGGAGGGGGGGTGTTCAAAATCATAATCAGCACGCACAGACACAGAATACGATCCTGCTTTCCTCTCTGCAAGACGTGAGTTCCATTCAGGTTCTAAGTCCATACCCCTCCATGGTGATAAGACAGACGGGATGAACTATCCCAGAAGATAGAGGGTACTTATGTTAAACTGCACTCGGACCATCAGAACGACACCATAGCACAAAAAGGCCATTTCGGTGGCGAGCGCCAACAAGTCTGGAACTCTCGGTGTCTGGCTGCAAAATGGCTGTTGTGCTACCGAACGTGAAGCACTGACCTGCTTTATACTTTCTCCGTTCTGTTGTACACGGCTTGGGAGAGGTCCGGCTGGTTCGGTGATAGAGCAGTAATGTTACCGTCACACTTGGCGGGTTCGAATCACGGCGGACACCAGCATTAAACAAAGAGAGCGACAATGTCGCCGAGCACCTTAACGTGTTATCGTTCGGGGCAGTGTTTGATAGCATTACCCCTCCTTCTAACGTTGATACTTTCCTCTCATCGGTTCTCGGTGGTATATTGTACCATGGCTTCTTTACTGCGCGGTGAGTGTTGTAAAAGATTTGTATTTCAAAGAAAAGAAACTTCTCTATATGGGAGGGGGGGGGGGGGGGAATAACACGAATGGCCCAGAACAAAGACGTGTGGAGATCTCTGCCAGGGGCTTGATCTGTAGCGACACTCCACCAACACAGGTCGATGGTGATGAAGACCCACGCTCTCCCTCCCTCCCGCCCTCCAACCTTTCGCTTTCCCCAGTCGTTCTTTTCTGGACTCCCTACCCCTTTCATCCTCGCTCCCTCCCCCACCGTGTCCCTTCTCGGCTTTCTCCGCCCGTCAATCGATAGTGCTTATGACACGTGGCTCGCTGACCTCTCCACACTCTACACTGTCCAGTAATCGGTCGCCCCGCTGCATGGACTTTCGACTTTTCAGACTGGTCAAACAAAGGCAAAGCTACAACCAAACATACAACACAGGGTGCGAAAGTCACGCTCATCTGAAGCACAGTTCAGTGCAGACAAGTCCATTTTCGACCAATGTGTCTTCTTCAGTCGTAACAAAGCCAAAACGGGAGAAACGCACAAATGTCGATCGTGTGATGACCGCCACCCAACTTACCTGGTGGGGTCGCTTGCTGGGTGAATTTGCTTTAGACTTCCGGTGAAACAGCGCGGTAATTTCCGGACTGAACATTATACGTGAACATCTTAAATCATTATTCTAAGTTAAGTTACTGTTACTGGATTATTCGACTAAGGTACACATTTTTTTTTTTTTTATAGAAATCTTGCGAGTTTGAATGCAGGCTATACAGCTAGGCTTGTCAGTGTGGAGAGGGGATATTGTCGGTTATGGGCCCGTGCTTCCCCGCATATCCAACAGTCAGAACAGTGAGGCCAGCCTCCGATCCAACGGAACTGTAGCGAACTCCAGTGATCAGAAATACATCACTTTACAGACTGCTGCCCTCTACCTCCCTCCGCCCCTTCCCTCAAATGCTGATCATTCTTTACTTCCCCCCTCCCCCTCCCTCGCCTGTATCCCCCTGTCCCAAACCACAACCTCCTTTCCCTCCCCAGCCCTCTCAGCCACTTTCTCTGTCCGCTTGTAAGTAGCCCCAATGGAACAGTGTTTGTCTACCTCTCAACCCTCTTCTTGTCGTGCAGATAATCGGTGGCGGCTAATCCCTCTGTCTGGTTCAGTTTTCCCCCCAACCTGTTCATACTTGGTTGCTATTTTTGCTGCAGATATCAAACCTAAAGACAGACAAAAACGCTATTGTTTGTTTTTCGTTATCTAAACTAAAGATAGATTTTAAACAGTTCTATTGATTCTTCGTTAATTGAAATAACATTTAATTGTGCAACTGAGTCTGACAAATAAAGGAAGAAATACTCTGAGGCGTAGAAAGAAGGCAGGCGCCCGAGCGCGCGCGTGCACACAGAGAGAGAGAGAGAGAGAGAGAGAGAGAGAGAGAGAGAGAGAGAGAGAGAGAGAGTGAGAGTGAGAGAGGGAGAGAGAGAGGGGGGCAGGCAGATAGAAAGTTCATATATATATAAACACCACCCTCCACACTTAACAAATAGCAGATAGAAAGACAGACGGCCAGAGACCAAGACAGAGACAAAGAGATGCATAGACAGAGAAAAAAAAAGAGGGGGGGGGGGGGGGGGGGGGGGGGGGGACGGACACAAACAGAAAGAGAAGAGGAATACCCACAATAAAGTGCACCTTACTCTGGGTACCAGAAAAGTAGTCAGTTTCATTAAAACAATGTGTTAATAATGAATAATATCTTTTGAAAATTATCCCCAGACATGAACGCGCATTTTCACCATAGTGAAGGAAATGTATTCAACTGTCAAGTTTGAGCTGCGTAACCTTTTGCGTTATATGCCACGTTTCACCCAAGAGTGATTAACAATATCCTGAGCATCAGTAAATCAAGATATGACATCATTTTGAATGTTGCATTTTTTTTTTTCATTTTAATCGTTTCCACGATGGCAGTTTCAGGACTGAACAATGTTCTTGACATTCGTGTTTGAAATTTATCGCAATTCTAAATGCCAGTCTTTAAGAATCCAACAATATTCAAGGTTCTTGACTTCCAGAATTTTATGTTATGATAATATCCGAAATGTTAAGCTTTTAGAGTCCAACGACATCCCGAATGTCGGACTTCCAGAATCAAGCGATTTTTTCAAATACAAGAATTTATAATTTAAGAGGAATGTTGGAACTCTTTCTAATCTAACAATGTCCGGAATGTCACACCTTTAGAATTTGATATATTTGCTTATTAATACATCTTTTTTTTGTGTTAAACCCTTAATCCTCTGATTGCTAGGCATTTCAGAATCCAATGATATCCAGAACGCTGGGCATTTCCTAGATCTTTCATGTCTTCAACAACATGGCCAGGTTGGCAGTTGTAAACCAGTAAAAATTCAGACTTTCTGAACTGTGAGAGACACATCTGCTGCGAACTGACCGCAAAACGGGAATGGAAGAAAGAGAATTGTATTCACTTTTAACCCCGCTATGGGGAGTAAAAGGAAAACACACCTAAACTAGCAAAAAAACAAACAAAAAACAAAAAAAACAAAACAAAACAAAACAACAACAACAACAACAAAAACAGTGGAGTAGAAAAAAACTAAGCATTAATGATGTTCTGTTTTTGGCACACGTTCCTTGTTTTAGAAATTAAACTGAATTAGCGGTAGTTTCTTTTTACCTGTCAAATGTGAATTACAAACATTAAAAGCGTAGAGAGTTTTCAGGTAACTTTCTTTCAAGCATTAACTTATTTTCGTAGATCATATTTGAGGCGTTCCAAAAAGAAAAGAAAGCCATTCTTTTTTTCCTCATTTGGACCCCCCCCCCCCCCCCCCCCTCCTGCCAAATTTCAGTTGAAGATACAAAGCTAGTTAAGAAGACAGCAGAGATAAATGTGAGGCAACATAAGTTTGTGCTTTTCACCCCAAAAGGACGAAAGCAAAGACAACAACTACAAACCTTGTTTGAAGTTCATTACACCTCTCTGAAGAATGGCTCCGTTATTCAAGAATTGATTTATCTACAGCTCACAATGGGAGTGGAATGAGCTGACTACAATGGATTCAGCTGACCCAAAGTAATCACATTCTCAACAGAATCGATCTAAGAAATCAAAAAGGACAACTGCTGAAGACAACCTTTTGCCTTCAAACTGTTTTTATATCGCTGTTCACCTTTCCTTTTTTTTTCAATTCTTTTCTGTTATTTCTGCGGCCTTCTGCTGAAGTGCTGTGTGATGTGACCCGGAAGAGGCAAAGGTCAACTGCCCAGTCAATGGGACACTGTTTGACCTCTCATCAATGCGAAAGGTCAAAAGATTGGAGATCACCTTTCTGTATCGATGATTTTTTTTTCACCTTCCGACACCAGACAGAGAGAGAGGGGGTTGGGATGGAGGGAAGAGGGGAGAAAGAAAGAGAGAGAGACAGAGAGAGACAGACAGATAGACAGACGGGCAGACAGAGAGACAGACAAGACAGACATAGAGACAGACAAGACAGACAGATAAACAAAGAGAGAGAGAGAGACAGAAAGACTGACAAACACACACTGAAGACAGACAGATAAACAAAGATAGAGAGACAGAAAGACTGGCAAACACACACTGAAACAGACACTGGATTATTGGGACATACAAACACAAACACACCCACTAACAAACGCGCGCGCACACGCACGCACGCACGCACACACACAACACACACACACACGCACACACACACACACACACACACACACACACACACACACACACACACACACTACACACTACACACACACTACACACTACACACAGCATCACCCACCAGCCATCCGCTCGTAGCCGAACATGGAGTGCCTGGGGTCGGGGCTGGAGCAGTTCCAGCGCATGAGGCGCACCTGGTACTGGCACTCGGAGAGCCCCAACCTCGCCCCCCCCCCACCGCCACCAGGGCGTCCGGGCGACTCCGGCACAAGGCTCTCTGCTTCGGTGCCAGCCCAGGGATCTTGTTGCAGATGATGTTGGCTCCCAGAGCCACCACGGAAGACAACGCCCTGGGGAAGAAAGAGACACACAGACGTGGACCCGTCAGTGACGTCATGGGATAGATCATGGTCTTGGCTGAAATGAGGGGGGTGGGGTGAGGAGGGGGGGGGTGAGGGGGGGTGAGAATACCGCCAAGAGTTCGAGCAGAGATGCTGAACAGGAAGTTGGGAGAGAAGAAGACGAACGAGAAGGAGGATCGGAGGAGAAGGAGAATAGGAGGTGAGGGTGAGGGGGGGGGGGGGGCGCTGAGAGAGAGAGAGAGAGAGAGAGGAGAGAGAGAGAGAGAGAGACAGACAGACAGAAGCAGACAGACAGAGACAGAAACAGAGAGAGAGAGAGAGAGAGAGAGAGAGAGACAGACAGACAGACAGAGACAGACAGAGACAGAAACAGAGAGAGAGACAAAGAGAGAGAGAGAGAGAGAGAGAGAGAGAGAGAGAGAGAGAGAGAGACAGAGAGAGACAGAGATGGGGAAAATGTGGAGAAAAAAGAGGAGTAGCAGGAGGAGCAGAGATGGAAACACAGTGGAAGAAGATGAAAACGACGATGACGACGACAACGATGGCAACGGCGACGAAGATAACGACGACGACGACGATGACGACGACGACAGAGAAGAAGACTGAATCAAGGATGTTAAATAAACGAATGAATGAATGAGCAAATGGATGAATGAATGAACGTACGGATGGATGAATGAATGAATCAACGAATGAATAAATAATGAACGAATGAATGAACGAACGAACGAACGAATGAATGAATGGGTCAAACAATCTTTAGCAGGAAAAGAATCAGGATCATTGAAAGCTTGTTATAATCCTGCCCAACAAAGCTTATAAAAAGATATGGTGCACATATCATCAAAACAAACAAACAATGACAATAAAGGAAATGAGAAGAAAGAAGAAGGAGAACAACAACAACAATGAAAAGAACAAAAAGAAGGTGACAAAGACAAAGAAAAAGAAAGTGGAAAAAATTGAAAAAAAAGAAAACATTGAAAAAAAAGAGGAGTATGAGAAAGAGGAGAAGAACAATAAGAATATGGTTGTCGCTGTCATCATCATGAAGAAGGAGAAGAAAGGGCAAGAACAGATATATAAGTATTCATTATTATTTATTATTATTAAGAACAGATACATATCCAGAAGAAAAAGAAGACTGCGCATTCACCGAAAATCATAACATTAAGGATAATAAAACATTGTCCTGAATGGTTTCGAATAACCATCACGACAACACACCAACAAAAGCGTTACCAACACACATCAACTACACTGAAAACAACTTTGAACAACAAGCACACTGATTCCAAACTTTGGTTCACAAAGGCATGCCGTGATGGAAGCAGCAACGAGCGACTGTAAGCAGAAGTAAAAGAGAAGAAGGTTGGGGTAGCAAAGGGTGTGTGTGTGGGGGGGGGGGGGGGGGGGGGGAAGAATCGGGCAGGGTAACTGGTTCACTGTGCACAGGTAACGATCATTTTGACTTGCGAGTGCTACAGACGCACAAACTTGATAACGGCGCGCGCGTGTCTCACGTAGAAACATATATCGCTCGCAGGAAGACACTACACGTTTTATAACATTAATGATAGCGTTGTATATTTATACAGTGCCTAACCCTTGGTTCTCAGCGTTTTAACATTCATTCACACATAAGCAACCAAGTTACGTACGTCCGTATATAAACAAGAAACGCGGAACACAAATGATATCATAGGTGTATAGATGGACATAACAGCTTTTTTATACAGCACGTTTAGAAACATTTGTTGCAGATGTGAACAGCTGATTTATTATGTACTTCCTTAATTTACTTATTACTTACTTACAATCTTCAGCGGAGATCAATGACAATATTAATTTTGTTCATGCGTGCAACGACCACTTTTCAACACTCATAAAGACGATGGAACAAAACCTATCCATGAAAAGGATGTACACAAAGAAACAACTAAAGTCACACACAAACATATGGAGGAACAAACAAAGAACATAAAACAAATGAATACACTCCGAGGGAATGCTAGGAACGTTATCTATCCATCTACTTAGCCGCCCTTCATCAGTTGGTAAGGTGGAGGGCCGGGTTGTTTACGGAGAACCTGACCTCCGTGATGAACGACCTGCCTGCAGGCAAACGACACTGATGACATTGTGATGGCATGCGTCAAAGACGAGGGCGATAGGATTGACTGGCGGCTCCTCCTGTCCCCTTCCCCAGCAGCAAGATCGACACAATGTTGAGGGCTAAACATCTCAACCATCTGTCCGTCACACCCTCTCCGCTCCTCAGTCACAAGTTGGAGAGAGAAAACGTAGTTGACTGAGATCATGTACACATGATCAGTATTGTTAGACTGTACAATACACACGGCTACAGAAAGAGAGTTGTGAGTGAAGAGAGACAGACAGACAGACGACCGACACAGACAGAGAAAGACACACACACAAAGATAGAGACAGAGAAAGACAGAGACAGATACACACACACATACAGAGAGAGAGAGAGAGAGAAGAGAGAGAGAGAGAGAGAAGACAGACAGACAACGACACACACACACACACACACACACACACACACACACACACACACACACACACACACACACGAGACACGAGAGAGACAGAGACAGATACACACACATCACAGAGAGAGAGAGAGAGAGAGAGAGAGAGAGAGAGAGAGAAGAGACAGAGACAGAGACAGACAGACAGGCAGACAGACAGACGGACAGACAGACAGACAGACGAACACTCCACATCGATTAGGTTGCTGTTGGAATGTTGGTGCATTACGTAATGTTCCGTATGTATTGCCAACCTTTCATTTTATCAAGAAGAAAAAGAAAAAGTAAAAAGAAGAGGAGGGGGACGACGAAGAGGAGAAGGAGGAGGAGCAAAACTCATATTGTTTACAGGCCGGTCGACCACGAGGGACCTATCAGGGCAGTCATCTGGTCAAAGCCAATTCCTTACATAGATGCTCAAGGAAATCCACAACTCATTCAAACAGAGTTTCTAAAACACGCAAAAAATGCTCAATTTTTTATCTTTCGTAAAGTCTTTGATAAAAAAAAAAAATTCTCTTACACAAGAGGAAAAACAGGGACAAGGATAATTAGGAAAAAAAACACGAACAAGATGATTCTGTGGGGGTAAAATAGCTCGGCCGGTAGAACGCCGGATTCATAATCCTGGCTGTCGTGGGACTAAGGGTTTGAATCTCCGCCGGGCCGTTTTGGTACTGGGCAATTTTTCTTCCGGGTTTGATATTTGTTCTGACTCCATTTGCCGAAGAGCCCTAAGAATGAGACGATAAACCGAGGTTCCGTGTGTAAACAAGCATAACATCTTGCACACACGTGAAATACCATCACCAGCTTTCAGAAGAGAAGGCCATTCCGGCCGTTGGCATGGATGACACCTTACACAGAAGGC
>CM065734.1:54327000-54329500 GCA_033310375.1 Conus canariensis
CTGCAATCTCGTGACCTTATTAACAGAACGATGGAGAATGTTTACCAACAGCAGCAGAGCAACACCTTGTACATCTTGTATATGCACTAACTGTGACAGCTGTATACTCTTTCTTACACAACCGGAATGTGCAGGTTTGTGAACATCGCTACTCTTAAGAAACAAACAAAGAAACAAACAAAATGGGAAGTCAGCCCTCATTCTACAGTTATATCTGAAACATCATTTGGTGTAAGCTTCTTGAGTCCAAGCTCTGCAGTTCCCGGCATCATCCGACTGTATGTCTGGCTAATTCACTGTGTGCGCGCGCGCGCGCGCGCGCGCGCGCGCGCGTGTGTGTGTGTGTGTGGTGTGTGTGCATCATGTGTCTCTGTTTCATCCCCCCCCCCCCCTTTTTTTTTTTTTGCTCCCATGTACCCTCCACCTTCTGCGCCTATCTCTCTCTGTATCTCTCTGCCTCTGTCTCTCTCTTTATCTCTCCCTCTCTCTCTCTCTCTCTCTCTTCTCTCTCTCCTCTCTCTCTCTCTCCTCTTCTCTCTCTCTCTCTCTTTCTTGTGCCCTCCTCTCCCTCAACCCGCCTCATTTTTTCTCTTTCTCTGTAGTTCCTCTTCTTTTTTTTTTTTTTTACTCCTGGGCCTGAAATCCGAGGGGGCATCCAAGACGAAATCCGAAGACGGGAAGTAAGTAGCGAGCCAGGCGCGCGCACCCTCTCATTACCATAATGTCAACAAGGCTAGCGTTATGGGTATCCGCCCTTGTCAACGGAGGCTTTATAAGGGTGTATACATCTGGTCCACAACTCTCTCCCTCCTCCGCATTCTCCCGACCCATTCCCCCCCCCCCCCCCCCTTCCACCCGCAACATCGTCTTCTCGTTCTCCTCCCACCATCCCCTCTCCCACCCAGTGAACAGAAAGGTCCCTCCCTCCCTACCCCCCACTAGCCCGCCCCTTCCCCCCAAAAAAACCAGGGTGGGGGGTGGGGAATTTCTTGGTCGTCACTGGTAATAACAGAGTGTTGAGGGAATCACCACAGACGGCCCTTTTGCCGAGTAGCGGCGAAACAGATGACAGATATCTGTCTGCTCTGTTCCTCTGTCTCTTTATTTTCCATCAGTAAATCTGTCCGCTTGCTCACCCCCCCTCCCCGACTCTCTCTCTCTCTCTCTCTCTCTCTCTCTCTCTCTCTCTCTCTCTCTCTCTCTCTCTCAATGGTACACCAATCGAATTAACAGATTACCGCCGCTACTTGGGTATAGGCGTTGACAGAATGCTGACCTTTAGAAGAGATGTTGAGAATAATATTGTTCCTAAATGGAAAAAGGACCTGTCTGCCATGAAAGCAATGGAAGCTAAAGGCACTGAACAGCGCCATCTCTACCGACTGTATCAGGCCATTGTACTCAGTGTGACTGATTATGGATCGGGGCTTGCGACACTCTCCTTGAGCAACATTCTTAAATTAGGAAGACTTCAAAATGGAGCAACGACACTGATCTTGGGAACTGCAAAAGATACACCACTTGAACTAGGAGTGACCTGCTTGACCTTCCTTCAATGCAGGTCAGACACAAGCTAGAGCACGTGAGGGTATATTTCAGAGCACTTGAAAACACCAAAGCCCACTACGTAACGCAGTCAAGGAAACAAATGGCGCCCGTTCAGGACGCAGACAATAACGGATGGGAGAGGCATAAGACAATATACAGCTTGTGTGCCAGTGAACAGAACTCAAAATTAGAGAAAAAAAACCCCTGAAAAATGGGAAAAAGTATTTTGACAATTTCAAGAACCTCTACCACACTCCCGTCGCACCAGAGCTTGGACGACACTGTGGAGAACAGCCAGAGAGTAAAACCAACGCAGAAATTCAGATACAGGCGCAAAAAAGAGAGAATATATCATTAGATACACTCACAGTTCAGGCACTAAACGTAAGTCGGGCTGGGGATACACCGTGAAGCAAAATGGCCACAAACTACCCAGGAAGGCAATGATGCCTACAGCTTAACAACTTTGCGTCTAACAAAGGAGGTAGAAGCACTGACACAAGCACTCTACTGGCTCTTATACCCACACAAGCTTCAAGCTCAACAAGCCATGATAGAGACCGACTGCGTGAACCCGCTTTAAAAAAAATGGAAGGTGGAATGGGAAGCTTTGTTTGGCATTAAGCAATGCGCAGCCTTCCATCGCAAAAACCCACATGGATGCATTTGCCCAGAACATGCAAGGTGGCAAAGGGGATGAGACAGCAGCCACACGGGCAGGCAAGGCAGCAGTAAGAGCTGGATTACAGCTTGGCCGATCTGATGTGATAAGAAACCTTGAGAACCGCTTCTACAAACAAGATCAAAGCCACCATGCCACAGACAATCTTGCAGGACTCAGCATTAAGAAAGGAAGTGGACGCGCACATACACTAAAAGGAAGAATAAGAAACATTAGCAAGCAAACAGAAACTGGAATAACCTCAAGACCAACATTACGAAGACTCCCAGA
>CM065734.1:54334500-54344500 GCA_033310375.1 Conus canariensis
ATAAATTCCATCATTGGGAACTCTTTCTGACTGATGAAGGATGCTTTTACACACACACACACACACACACACACACACACACACACACACACACACACACTTTTGGGGGATGAGGATGGTGAGCGGTGGGGGTGGGGTGGTGGTGGGTGAGGGGTTTGACTAAAACTCTAATCCCACGATGGAAAAGATGACTGCCAACGGAGCTCCAGAACGAGAGAGAGAGAGAGAGAGAGAGAGAGAGAGAGAGAGAGAGAGGAGGAGAGAGAGAGAGAGAGAAAAGAGAGAAGAGAAGAGACAGAGAGCAGAGAGAGGAGACAGAAGACAGAGACAGAGAGAGAGACAGACAGACAGAGAAGAGAGAGAGACAGACAGACAGACAGGCAACAGGACAGAGACAGAAGGCAACAGGACAGACAGACAACCGACAGATGGACAGACAGACAGACTGACAGACAGAAAAGACGGGGGCGAATGATGGGAACTATGCACTGGAAGAGAAAGGAGAGAAGTGAGATGGTGGCGGATGTTGTACTGACGGGAGAGGGTGGGGTGGTGGCGAGGGTTAGGGAGAGGGGATGAGGGCGAAAGACAGCGTTTCGGGAACCGAAAAGGGCGAGACGGGTACGGTGTAAATGGTGGTTGGGGGGGGGGGGGGGGGGGGGGGGCGCGGTTAAGGGCGAGAGCGGTCACGGGGCATGATGGGGGTGGGGCGTGGGGGTGGAAACGGTGGAGGTGAGGCACACTAACGAGGCGTTTCATTGCTCTGTTAATCCCTCGCTAATCCAGAGACGGAATATGACACAGTCTCTCTCTCTCTCTCTCTCTCTCTCTCTCTCTCTCTCTCTCTCTCTCTCTCTCTCTCTTTCTCTCTCTCTGGCAAGCATCTGAACATGTAAACATAAAAATGCACGAACACACACACATACACACACGCGCGCGCGCGCGCGCTCACACGTTGTCCATGTTCCTCTCTATGTCTGTGCATTTCTGTGTGCGTGTGCGTCTCTGTGTGCACGTTAAATGGACTCGCATATCATTACCATGAATGAACAATGTTATTACATTCATCATCATCATGTATAACCTTATTCATTTTTTTATGCTACTTCTACTACTCCATCAACAATTGCTACTACTACTGCTATATACTTCTCCTTCTTACTATTATTATTATCATTATCATCATTATTATCATTGTAACAAGCAGTTTTAAAGCGCCTTGCCAAAGGTTCTAGGCGCTGACAATCCCACACTCTCGTGTACACAACGGGCTGCCTACCTGGGTAGTGCCGACTGAAGAGCTGCCTGCCGGCGCTTCATTCAGTTGTTTCCCGTGTCATCCAGTCAATATAGTTCACTCAGTTTACTTACTGCCTTCATTCTTTCAGTTTCTCACGCAGGGTGCGTGCCATGTGTAATGTGTGTGCAAGATGTTACGCGTGCGTTCATACACGGAACCTCGGTTTATAGTCCGATTCGAAGGACTCTTTGGGAAATGGAGTGACTCCATTTCCCAAACAGTCCTTCGAATGAGACTATAAACCGAGGTTAACTCCGAGGGAAAAATCCCCCTGTACCGAAACGGCCCGGCGGAGATTCAAACCCGCAACCCCAGGATCACCAAGATTACGAGTCCGGCGCTCTACCAACTGAGCTGTTATTTTTATTTTCATTATTATTATTATTTGTTTACTATTACTGTTGTTATCATTTATTACTATCATTATCATTGTTATCATTATTACCATCATCATTATAACATTCTGATGATGATGATGACTATAATCACTGATGGCATTAACAAACTATCTAGCCCATTCCTGCCCCTTCAGCATGCTGCAACTGACTGGAGTCGACTTTCAACTCCCGGGTCAGTGTCATCAGCAGGTCTTAAACAAAATGATTCCAGTGGACACGTTTCCATAAAATGCACTTTTTTGTGCGTTTTTTTTCCCCATTCCGTTGTTTCCTCAGGGTGAGTGGATGGTGGAGTGGGGTAGGGTAGGGGTGAGGGCAGAGAGAGAGGGGTGGGGGTGGGGTGGGGTGGGGAGGCTGCCTGAGTTCTGAAATTTCTCTCCAGTGTTGAATGCGTGCCACAGATAATGTGTGTGTGTGTGGGGGGGGGGGGGGGGGGGAATAAAGCAAACAGAACCTCTACCAATGGAGAATAAACGATGCCAAAGCAAACATGCATTGATAGAAGGTTGGTTTATTTACTTTTTTTTATTGTGTTTAATTGTCTGTTTATTCATTCATTTGTTCATTTTGTTTATCCATATATTTAGCGTTCAAAATATTTGTGTAAGTTTTTTTTCCGGCAAAGATAGCAGAGTCAAAAATAACAAAGCGGAGTGGTCTCAGACTTTTAGTGAATTTTGTATTTATTATCTCTATTTGTTATTCACGCTCAACACACACACGCACACACACACACACACACACACACACACACACACACACACACACACACACACACAGAGACAGACAGACAGACAGACAGACAGACAGACAGACAGAGATTCACACCTACAGGACAGTGACCGATGACAAGATATGCTCCACAGGTTTGAACCCTCTCCTCGCGGGCTCCGAACACCGGACGACAGCTCCATCTGACTCTGACGTCATCTCCAGGCTCACCCCAAAGCCTTCTTCTCGTGGGGGTGATCCGGACAACTGAGGTTGGGCAGAGTCACCAAACACAGATGTCTGCCGCAGCGGATGAAGAATTCAGTCCACAACAACTTTCCTCATGCCTTTTTCTCCTCTTTTCTGGGACTCGGTGGTATCAAGTGTATAGATCCGCACTTACTAGGTCATGGAAAATTATGTCTCTTGAAAACGTCCTATTCACAATTCTGAACCATTCCAGAGATGTAATAGTTTGCTTTACACACGCGCACCCGTTGCTAACGTCAGTGATTTCTCCTTAAAGCCTGCGAGAGTAAATAGCTGAGAGGATGCAGCAAGACGTAATTGTGGTATTCCTACCACTGGATTACAACTGTTCGCACAGAGGCACTTTGGCCACTGGACTCGCAATGCCATGGATACAATTAACAGCAAAATGAAAGTGGCAGAGTGGGCGGGGAAGGAGAGGGACATGTATGTGTAGGTAACTCTTCAAATAACGTTTGATTACAGGCAGGGTAGACTGTACAGTCACCACTGGCAGTAGCACACAACCTATCAAGTTCTCATTTCTAAACATATGGTGACCTGTTAGGTCGTCAATGCACCGAGTTGCTATCAGCCCAACAATCACCTACACCCTCTCTCCCCAACTCTCCTTCACTCTCTCCCTCCACCTCCCTCTTCCCCTCTAATCCACTTTTTCCATGTACAGGTCCCTTTCTTGCCCTGTCTTCTCCCCCCTCCCTCCGTCCTCTATCTGTGCAGCAGTCTGAGGTGGCCTGATCCTGGTTAGTTATTATCTCCCCCTCCCTCCGTCCTCTATCTGTGCAGCAGTCTGAGGTGGCCTGATCCTGGTTAGTTATTATCTCCCCCTCCCTCCGTCCTCTATCTGTGCAGCAGTCTGAGGTGGCCTGATCCTGGTTAGTTATTATCTCCCCCTCCCTCCGTCCCCTGTCTGTGCAGCAGTCTGAGGTGGCCTGATCCTGGTTAGTTATTATCTCCCCCTCCCTCCGTCCCCTGTCTGTGCAGCAGTCTGAGGTGGCCTGATCCTGGTTAGTTATTATCTCCCCCTCCCTCCGTCCTCTATCTGTGCAGCAGTCTGAGGTGGCCTGATCCTGGTTAGTTATTATCTCCCCCTCCCTCCGTCCCCTGTCTGTGCAGCAGTCTGAGGTGGCCTGATCCTGGTTAGTTATTATCTCCCCCTCCCTCCGTCCTCTATCTGTGCAGCAGTCTGAGGTGGCCTGATCCTGGTTAGTTATTATCTCCCCCTCTCTCCGTCCCCTGTCTGTGCAGCAGTCTGAGGTGGCCTGATCCTGGTTAGTTATTATCTCCCCCTCCCTCCGTCCCCTGTCTGTGCAGCAGTCTGAGGTGGCCTGATCCTGGTTAGTTATTATCTCCCCCTCCCTCCGTCCCTGTCTGTGCAGCAGTCTGAGGTGGCCTGATCCTGGTTAGTTATTATCTCCCCCTCCCTCCGTCCCCTGTCTGTGCAGCAGTCTGAGGTGGCCTGATCCTGGTTAGTTATGATCTCCCCCTCCCTTCGTCCTCTGTCTCTGCAGCAGTCTGAAGTGACCTGATCTTGATTAGTTACCATCTCACTGTCCCAGCTGATAAGTAAAAACCCATCCACTCATTTCTTTCGCTGAAAAGTTCATCCCAGAGATTTCTTTCTTTTTTAGTGCGCTATCAGACGCCTGGTCTTGTTTTCTTTCTTTTTCTTCCTCTATCAATCCATCCCCTAACAATTCAAAACGCTTGTAATCAGTAGATTCACTCATGTGTGACGTAATTTTGCGGATTTTCTTATGAAAAGCGGTTTTCTTTACGCATTCCGATAGGATTAGGGTTTTTTGTGTGAAGAATAATCATAATTAAAGCAACAACAACAACAACAACAACAACAACAAAAGCTTAATTGCAGCGCTACTGCTGGTTCACTTGTTTGATTTACAATAATGGAATATAATCTTAGTAAGCTATAATCATGGAGTGTACACATCTGCATATCTGCCGGGTGGATGTGGCATCAACATTTAAATAGCCTGATTTTGAAAACCTTGACTCAATATTGATAATAAACATTCGCATACAAAATCACTTCACACGTCTTTTATCGGTGTTCGAAGCAGTTATTGTAAGTGATCTCAATTTCTACGAAAACGTCAACGTGTAATATTGAAAAGATTGCTGACAATGTCAATGGCAGAATTACGGCCTTTGCGATTCAGTGCAACTCCACGCACAATACGGCAGGAAAGGTCTTCACCATGTTTATCGTTTCGCTAAGTCTGGTTACAACAATGCTAGTAACTGCTATGAAAATGCCAAAGTTTACCGCGGACACACGAAAACACACGCAACGGAGCACAACCGAGGCAAGGTAAAACCGTACACACACATAAACAACCGAAAGTGCCCGATTACAGAGGCTCCCTTGTTTGCTCATGTGAGTCCGTGGAATTAGCTGGACACTGGAAATTGAGCGTGGCCTCTCCATAGTTGTACGATATTCACCATTCTGATCGTGCCGCCCGTTACTTCACTCTGCTTACACCGAGGCATCGACAGCAAGAGAACAGTGGACAGAATGCTGTTAACGTCACAAAAATGTGAACACGTTAAAGAGACCGAGGCCATTTTTCTTCCATTGCATCGATGTCACCTTCATACTTTGACACCGCCAAATCTTTCTTTTCCTCGAGAACTGTTCCTGCTCTGTGGTTTCATTCAACAAACTATTTCAAAGCCCACGAGAGTTACCAACAAAATGACGAGGTACAGATCTACGACCAAGCTATCAGCTACCTTTCAAGCAATGGGGGGAGAAGGTGGTAGATAATCAGCTTTAGGGAGTTTCCTGGGAGATTAGGATTCTAATCAAAAGAACATTAGAATATCCGTGTTTTTCCCTGCTGAAAAAAAAAAAATATCGGAAATCTAATCATTGTAACGAAACCAAGGTTGCACAAACCATGACCGTTTGTCTGAAAACCAAAACATTGTCCAGCACCTGTGATTCTAGGAAAGAGCGGGCAGCAACGAGTAGGATGGAGGGGGAGGGATGGGTGTGGATAAAGGGGTGGTCTGCTGCTACGATCTGGTTGCGTGATTCGCTAGAAAACGTTGTGGGCCCTGGAAGCAACTGCGATGACTTACCCATGGCAGTGTGTGTCGCATACCCCATCTACAGAGTGTGCACCACGCCTCTCCCCTTCTTCATGACACATGCTCAGTCAACCACACCCTCTATGTAAATGTGATCATTCCTTCACTACAGTGCAAGACCTAAGCCATTATCTCGACGTACAAAATGTAGACTGGGAAACACGTTGAAAGACATAAATGAACAAATTCATCAATAAAATTAGAACTTTCGCACAAAGCCGCGACAAAGCCGGTTGACATATGAGCTCTCAGTACAAGTCCAATCCCATCTGCCCACTCCGGAACAAAATCTCGAAGACTGAAAACCAGGAGTACGATTCATACGGGAACATCGTCTCTCGGTGCTGTGTGGACTTCTCAATCGTCTCTCGGTGCTGTGTGGACTTCTCAATCGTCTCTCGGTGCTGTGTGGACTTCTCAATCGTCTCTCGGTGCTGTGTGGACTTCTCAATCGTCTCTCGGTGCTGTGTGGACTTCTCAATCGTCTCTCGGTGCTGTGTGGACTTCTCAATCGTCTCTCGGTGCTGTGGGGACTTCTCAATCGTCTCTCGGTGCTGTGTGGACTTCTCAATCGTCTCTCGGTGCTGTGTGGACTTCTCAATCGTCTCTCGGTGCTGTGTGGACTTCTCAATCGTCTCTCGGTGCTGTGGGGACTTCTCAATCTCAGCCGGTGTCCGGAGCAGAGAAGACGGCAACAGTACAACGCACAGACACCCAAGGATCGAAGACCCCTAGCAAATCTTTTGAAAAATAAATAAATAAACCGAGCATCATTATAGAGTGTTGACAGCCAACAACCGAAAACCCTGTCAGCTTCCTAAGTGTGTCGGTGAAATAAAACTGTTCGTAATGAAGTACTGCCGGTCAGCATATTTATGTTCAGTCATCTGAAAGATGTACAGATTCCAAAATTAGACTCAAGCCAGTCCCAAATGATCCAGAAAAAGCCAATGGAAAGGCCAAAAGCTGTTAAAATCGTGAAAAGTACTTCAGGTCATTTAAAAAACTCTCGGTCAAAATACGGTGGGGAAAAAAGAAAGAAAAAGAAAAAAAAGGAAAGGCAAAAAAAAAAAAAAAGGAAAAAAAAGAAAATGAAATATTCAGCAACCCCAACACTGGGAAGAAAACTAATCGAACACACCTCTTTGTGTCTTGAAAACTGTCCTAAAACTCCTCCACAAGGTCTCCTCCTGTCACGATAACAATTCAACACAAAAAAAACAACATCACCATCCTAAGCCTTGACGGTGAATCATGAAATCCCACTAGTACCAAAAACCAAAATCAACATTCTAAGCTTGACAGCGAGTCATGAAATCCCACCAGTACCAAAAAAAACCAAAATCACCATTCTAAGCCTTGACAGTGAATCAAGAAATCCCACTAGTTCCCACACGCAGCCTCACAGCTCGGCAAGAAGTCCCACTGTCACCAGTAGCAAAGCCGTCCAGCTCTCTCCTGCACCCGTCATGGTTCACGGTCGCACCGCCTCTACCCAGCATTTTCCTCTGCACTCCGACTTTAAGGCAACGGGTCAGGCAGCGACAGTTAAAGGTCGACAATCAAGATGGGGTATTGTTTGGGAGGGAAGGAGTGGGGGGTGGGGGGGGGGAAGAACAGACAGTGGAGGGTGGGGAAAGAGGGGGGTGGGGCGGGTGAGGAAGGGGTGGGGGTGTAGACAGGAAGCAGGTTAAAGAGCGAGGAGGGGAGGGAGGGGAGGGAGAACACTGCTACTTATCACCTCGTCGTCTCCCTTTCGCTCCGACCTTCCCTGCAATTAATCATAAAACTGGAGACGCCAGCACCACCACGTCATGAGTAAGGAGTGGTGAAGAAAAGGAGGTAGAGGTGGCTCTCTCTCTCTCTCTCTCTGACCTCCCCTTTCGTCTGTGTGTGTGTGTGTGTGTGTGTGTGTGTGTGTGTGTGTGTGTGTGTGTGCGCGCGCGCGCGCGCATGTTATAAAACAGAAGCAGGCTTGGTCACAAAGTTTCGGGCCCGAACTATGGTGGAAGGTAAAGTGTGTGTGTGTGTGTGCGCGCGCGCGCGCGTGGCTGTGTGTGTGTGTGTGTGTGTGTGTGTGCGTGCGTGCGTGCTTTTCACACACACACACACACACACACACACACACACACACACACACACACACCAAAATCGGTGCAGGATATCATTTTTGTTCCTGCTGATGTGATTGCCTGCAAGAGAATTGGAAACACTTGCACCGAATCGCCCTCATGTTTTACACAGTGATGTGTTAGGTTAATGCTCTGACAATGATTGATGATTTGCAGTCTCTACGGGACGAAACTGACGAAACGCAGAAGCGCAAACAAATCGCAACAAACGAGTAGCAAAAACAATTTTCGTGAAAGAGACAGAACATTAATTTGCACAGAGGGGTCGATTAGACGTAAATTTTGCATAATCTTGCTGACAGATAAACGAGAAGACGTAAATTTTGCACAATCGTACTGAAAAACAAGACGTCAATTTTGCACAATCTTGCTGACAGACAAACACCAAGACGTAAATTTTGCACAATCTTGCTGACAGACAAACACCAAGACGTAAATTTTGCACAATCTTAATGAAAAACAAGACGTAAATTTTGCACAATCTTGCTGACAGACAAACACCAAGACGTAAATTTTGCACAATCTTAATGAAAAACAAGACGTAAATTTTGCACAATCTTGCTGACAGACAAACAACAAGACGTAAATTGTGCGTAATCTTGCTGAAAGGCAAACAACAGGTTGAATTCGGTAAAAAAAAAACCAAAAAACATAGCTTCCTTAGCGACAGTAAAAAAAAAAAAAAAAAAGGTGATTTTAAACCTACTTAAAAAGGGAAAATACTGTTGAAAAAAAAAGAGAAAGAAAGGAAGAAAAAGAAAGAAAGAAAAGATGTACAGGGCTCCGTGTCACTGCAGGCCGTGCACAAGGAAGGTGGAATATGCTGGCACAGAAATAACAGGTGGCCATTTCGACCCGATTTCATTCCCAGAGAGAAATGACGGTTGAGGAGCTCGTCATTTTAGACTTTGAATGTCGGAGTTCGGATGAATCTTCCTTTTCATTGAAGAAATAGTATTGGAAAAAAAAGATGCATACATACATACATACATACATACATACATACATACATACATACGGACATACATACATACAGACAGACAGACAGACAGACACGTATACATACATAACAGATATATGCGTAGGTAAATAAATGAAATGAAATAAATGAATAAGCACAGATAAAGAAATCGTCACTCAAGCAAAAAAAAAAAAAAAAAGTCCAAAATATGAATGCATGCAGAAGATGTCAACCATCCCCATCCCTTCTTTCCCCCCACCCCTTCTCCCTCGCCCACACAACCCGAGCAGACGCATACACACAGCAAAAACTACCGAAGAAATGAAAAAAAAAAAAGAAAGAAAAGAAAACATAAGCAAACCGGGGCTATAGGTTAGCCTGTAAAGGTTTGACTGAAGGATACAAATAGCAAAGTAAAACAACAATGAATATACCTACATCTCTGTGTGTGTGTGTGTGTGTGTGTGTGTGTGTGTGTGTGTCTGTCTGTCTGTCTGTCTGTCTGTCTGTCTGTCTTCTCTCTCTCTCTCTCTCTCTCTCTCTCTCTCTCTCTCTAATATATATATATATATATACATGTATTATATATATATATATAAAGATGAAAACTGAAACAGTTTGAACATCTTTTGCCACAGGTACGAGTTTATACATATACATATATAGATACATAGATATGTACACGATTTTGTTTTAGAGAGGGATATATAATATATGTATATGTGTGTTTGGCGACGGGATGTAGGATAAAGAAGAGCGAAGTGAACACTAAGTGTGGTGAAAAAGTCATAGCCGTGACGAGACGTAGGACATCCCCGCTCACACTGAACGTATCGCAGGAGTAGTGATGAATGGAGCCCACTCCATCCTACAACTGATGTAAAACTGATGTAAACTTCGTGTCACCTAGAATTTATTTCGTCCTGGGGCAAAAATTGTCATTCGGCAAAATAAGGTCCCGGCGACAAGATCTCCTCACCAAAAAGTGTCCCGAGCTCACCTGTATGTCCGTGAATGTTCTGGGACCCGTTCGAGCTTTGTGGAGGTCTGTACTTTCCTGGGTGCTCTTCTCATTAGTTTCGTCTGCTAGGATTGGGCGGGAAAACGCGTT
>CM065734.1:54357000-54394500 GCA_033310375.1 Conus canariensis
AACCCAAATAGAGATTTACCTAACGTACTCGATCACAGCGAGGGATAAGTTTGAAGTGCCATCCCGACTGTGGTCACTCGACAGACCCAGGCACTTGACCGTGGCTGGTGTGGACGGCTTGGTGTGGAAGAAGGATTAAAGGCCGGGAGAGCAGCCATGGAGGTCTAGTGGTGCCATAGCTGGTGTTGATTTTACTGAGGAGGCTTTGAGCCTTCAGAAGAGTTGATTTCCACAAACGGAAGTCATTTGCAGCGGATTGTCCACCTCTGTAATGCCCTATCTGAGGTCGTGTGGGTTAGACGCTTCTAACGGTTCCTAGCGTCTCAGGCGTGGCGGTGGCCACAAGGGGATGGGGGGGGGGGGGGGGGGGGGGGGGGGGTCCTGGCAAAACCTCGTTCAAAGAGGCTGGGAGGGCCTGTATTATCCCAGCGTCTATGGCTGCGAAGCCAGTTCTTCACTGGGCTGAGTGTGGTGAAGGCTGTGTCACTGATTCCATTATTCATGTGTTCTTTTGTGAATCTAAAGGTAAATGGTTTTTTTTGCCTATGGTTTGGCTATGTATTACCCTGAGTGAGGGCAGATAGAGCACTCTCTTAAACGAAACTATACCAGTAGATGGAAGTCAAAGTTCTGTGTTGTTACATTTGAGTGTTCAAAATCTATTCTTTTTAGGTACTTGAAATGTAAAAAACCAAATTTCCACCGTCATTTTTACAAGTAACTCTGCAATTAAGATGGGATGAGCGTTTAATAAGACTCAAATTACATTAATAAGACTAAAATTACAAACAGCAATTATCAGCAACAGATGGTATTGTCAGAAATAAATAAACTGATGCCAGAATACAAGAATTACAGTCCCTTCTGTCGTTTATTATGATCAGTGGATAAAGTTTAACGCGCACGCTGCAGGTTTCTAGTGTTCGAAGAACTATATTGATAAACTGGCTTGTGAACGTCGCCCATGGCTGGTGAGACGGTCAGGATTAAGTCACAGTGACCAAGCCGTGCGGTGGCCTGTTCAAATGATTAATCAAGATGCTGTCAGTGATGGTAGTTTTGAGGATTCCTTTGTGTGTCTGAGCTGTTACTTACCTGCAAACGAGCATTTGATTTGTTTGTACGATTGCTGATTATTTAAGCGACTAAATGGTCGCGTAATTATTTGGTTGTCTTGGATGCTGTTCGGTTGTTTGATTCTGCGTACATTACTATTTTTTTGTCTTTTAAAGTTCATGTATCTGTTGGTCTGTCGGTCTGTTTGTTTCATCGGGTTCTTGGTGAGCGTTTGTTTGATGTGTTTACACCCGTGGGTCCACTGCAGGGCTGAAAACAACAGCCATGCCTTGTTGGGGCGGGGTATAGCGGGTGAAGCGTGAGGAGCCGTGGTGTGTAGCACGCACTGTCCTGAGGTGGGTGCAGTGGTCTACGGAGAATGAACAGTAGATTTAGTTGGCTGAGTGATGTGCGATGTGTGTTCTTTTTATATTTGGTCAAATATGTGGACACTACGCAGATGATTGGTGGTTTCCAAACAATTGTCTTATCATTGTTCATACAATTGGGCGATACATGGCCCAAGTGAAGCTCTGCTGTCGAAAATTGTATATCTATTGATCTGTATACGACTGTCCGTACTCTTGCCGTTCGCAACGGACAGGGCTTTTAACTGATTTGTGTGACAAATGTATGTCAATTTCATTGTTATTGTCCAAACTTTTAATTGCCCTTGACTCCTGCCGCGCGCAATGGCGGGAAGACCATTTGGTTATGTTATGATTATGATATAATTATGGTGTCGGTTGCAATTTTTGGTTAGGTTAAGATTATGATATAATTATGGTGTCGGTTGCAATTTTTACCTCCTACCATTCGCAACGGGGAGGCCTTTTGGATTTTTTAAAATCCTTGTATCTTTCTTTTGGTAATGTCTATGTGCTGCAGGGACTATATTGAATTATTTTTGTCGCCAAGGCTTTCTGTTTTAATGTAGGGTTTTACATGTTCACAATGACCGCTAGATATCCATCTTGGCTTAATTTGAATTATGTGTGCCTTGGTAATGCCTGAACTCTTCCTTGTGTTGAGCCTGTGTTGAATGTGCTTTATCATACTATTCCTCATACTGAAGAATCACGTTTTTTCAGTACGTGTATTTTCCATAATACCTCATATTTATCATTAATATTGTTGTATGTCTTAATAGGTCGGTTCGGTTCGCTCTGGTTGGTTCGAGTACGATATGAAATGAAAGAAAGACGAAACCAACGAGTTGGTGTTGATATACACACGCACACACGCACACGCACACACACACACACACACACACAGAACATAAAAATGATACTGAAAATGATTAGGGAAAAACTTAGAGTAATGAGGACAGGGGAAGAAGGGGAGGGGGTGTTCTGATAATGCCAATAAATGGTGTTCGGTAGCCTTCCACGTCTCCCCCTCCCACACCCGTACCCCCTCCCCCCTCCTTTCCAACCCATGACCCTCCCCCAAATCACTTTGCTGAAATGATTACCCTCATGTACTGTTCGGAAGAGACATTGTAACGCTCTTATGGTGCGTGTGCAGTAAATGAATATCACAAACGGTTCTTTTTGAGAGAATTGAACAAAATCATCTATATGCGATATCAATTTTTACACAGACTATTGAATCATATATATTTACCTTGTTCTGATAGACTGGAAAAAATCAATCAGCTGATCAAACTCTGTTGCACTGCAAGCATGTTTCTTCGTTTCTGAAACCTTTCACCACAAACAATAACGACAACGAATTTCATCCAGAATTCCTGCTGACATCATACAGCATTTTAAATTTAGTCATGTCTTCTGCTCTATGAAAAGGTTTACTTGTCACGAGAGTGCGTTAATCCATGTTCCAAAGGGGATGGGAAACGTAATTAACAACAATAAGGCTAAAAGAGAGAGAGAGAGAGAGAGAGAGAGAGAGAGAGAGAGAGAGAGAGAGAGAGAGAGAGAGAGAGAGTGAGAGAGAGAGAGACAGAAAGAGAAAGAGAGAGAGCGCGCGAGAGGGAGGGAGGGAGGGAGGGAGGGAGGGAGTGAGACAGACAGACAGACAGACAGACAGACAAAGTATACCTCAAAGTCAAACACATAATGAGCAATTCGTCTTCTACGTGTACTGGCATACAGTAATCTATATATCTCTTGGTGCATTGTTCCGCGCCGCTATCTGTGCACACCGTTCGGGGAAAAGCCGAAACTGAACTCTGTCCATGGTAATTTGCTGTACTATTGTTGTATACCAGTGCAGTACAACTACACCGCTTTCCTGTGTGCCACTTGGACTTAAAGGGGGCGTCAACTTCAACACTATCGATTCGAGTTTGTCACGCCATTCCGCCCAGTGTTACCAGTCAGCCAGTTTTTATCTGAAAGCTGACAGGAAACTTCATGTGGCGCTACTGCCGTCATTTGTAGAACGTCTCTGAATCCATCAATCAGAGACCCGTTGTTTACACCAGAATGCCTTATCTTTCGTCCATCTTGTAAAGAGCTATAAACGTGTTGTCAGGCCAGTCTTTCCGGTCCATCTTGTAAAGAGCTATAAACGTGTTGTCATGCCAGTCTTTCCAGTCCATCTTGTAAACAGCTATAAACGTGTTGTCATGCCAGTCTTTCCCGTCCATCTTGTAAACAGCTATAAACGTGTTGTCATGCCAGTCTTTCCCGTCCATCTTGTAAACAGCTGTAAACGTGTTGTCATGCCAGTCTTTCCTGGCACCCTGTCTTCTCATTAGATGATGTTGCACACCTTTTAAATTGAAGCCAGTGCATCTTTCGACTTGGCGCGCGTGCCTTGGAGAGGGGCCAAGTTGTTGTGATACCTTGTTATTGGCTGTGTGTGTTGGAACATGAAGGAGGACACTCGGGGGGAACAGAGGTATCCCCGAACACCGAGCCGTCTGGCAGTGCCACATCTGGCCCCATGATTGACTTCCCTGCTATTATCATCGCCTAACTTGCGCAGACACATGAGCTAGTCTTTGATCCTGGCAGCAGCAGCAGCAGCAGCAGCAGCAACATCACCACCATCAACAACTATAACAAACACAGCTTCGACAACAACGATGAAATAGAGAACATGTAGTAGAAGAAGGAGGAGGAAAAGGAAGAGAAACGTAATTATTGTCATCAACATAACAGGTTATCATCATCACCATCATCATCATCATCATCATCATCATCATCATCTCATTTTAATCATTATAATCATAAGAACAATCTCTCTCTCTCTCTCTCTCTCTCTCTCTCTCTCTCTCTCTCTCTCTCTCTCTCTCTCTCTCTCTGCTGATACCAGAAAATAAATTTTTGAGTTCTGATTTTCCAATTTTCACCGCAGTTACAACTTCTTATTTTCCAGTAAAGTATAAACTTGACTAATTCACACCAGATATAGGGTTTTTTTTGTTTGTTTTATTTTAGTTTAAAAAAAATATCACTTAAATAATTTACAGCAGATACAATTTCTTATTTTCCAATAAAGTATAAGCTTAACGAATTCACATCAGATATAATTTCTTAGTTTCCAATGAAGTAAAAGCTTAATTAGATCACAGCAGATATCATTTCTTAGTTCCCAGTAAAGGACAATCCTCACTTATTCACAGCATCCAACGCCCATCTTGAGCCGAGTCTGACGTGATAAATGATTGCTTGTTCTTCATTTTGGTTGTCCTGAGTGTTGTTTATCTTGCTTGAAGAAGACTGAAGAGGTCTAAATGCGTCGTATTTTGTCTTCTAATTCGTTTGTTTATGTTTCGCGGATGTATTACTTTAACTTTTTAACATTAATTCATAGCATATATAATTTGTTAGTTTCCAATAAACTATAATTTTAACTATTTCACAGCAGATGTAATTCCTTTGTTTCCAGTAAGGTATAAGCTTAACTAATTCACAGCTTCCAAAAGATAAGCTTAACTAATTCATAACCGATCGCGCTCATAGTGTATCACTCGTATGACGAGAAAACAAAATTACGGTCAAATTAGTAAGGGTGCGCTTGTGTGTGTGTGTGTGTGTGTGTGTGTGTGTGTGTGTGTGTGTGTGTGTGTGTGTGTGTGTGTGTGTGCGTGCGTGCGTGCGTGCGCGCGCGTGTGTGTGTGTGTGTGTGAAAAAAAATAAACAAAAGTAGAACAAAGACAAACTGACAACACGCAGCATCATCAACAACAACAAAACTAAACAAAGCTGATGTTAAACCCTCCTGGTTTGTTTTGAAAAAGGAAAATCAATTGAATGAACACTCCGACAACCAAGAACGATTAACAATCGCTTGTCATTAGAAACGGGTGAGAAGGCCCTGTATATATGTCCCCTAAATCAGAAGACTCGATGCTTTGCAAGGCCAGGTCTCCTGTGAAACTGATTGTTAACCACCCAGTGAAAGAGGGCGCTTTGCAGTGAATTCAGACATGCAGTTTGTCTATTTTTTTTCCATTTTGGTTTGGAACCCTTAGTGACGACGACCACAACAGCAACAATAAATGATAATGATATTGATGATTATAATAACAACAAAAATAATAGTAATACTACTAATAATGATAATGTTAGTAATTATCAGTATTATTACTATTATTACTATTATCATTGGTAGTGGTTGTAGTAGAAATGCTCATTTCACTTAACATTGTGAAACAGAATCACTTAAACAGAAAATAAAAAAGCGAACATACTCAAGCGCACGCACGCACGCACGCACGTACGCACGCACGCACGCACGCACACACACACACACACACACACACACACACACACACAACACACACACAGAAAATCTGTTGAAAGAGTCAACAGTCAGTTCTGAGACATTAGCGAAGGTGGCCTTGATTTCTCCTCCAGCTTGGGAAAGAAACAGGGCACATTTTCATCTTGATCACACTGATGTGAGCAAAACTGACCAGCCAAACATTTTATCTTATTCTGTAAAGATGCATATACAAGAGAAATATCCTCAAGATCTTAAAGTTTACACAGATGGTTCAGTATTGTCAAATAATCAGTCAGGTTCTGCTTTTGTTATATCATCACAAAAGGTTGAAAAGATACATTCCATCGGAAAATGCAGATCAATATTTGTCGCCGAAATGATAGCTGTTATTATGGCGTTGTCATATTTAATTGACTTGCCACAATCAATATTGAAAGTAGTTATTCGTGTGGATTCAATGTCTGTTCTGCAATCCATAAAATTTCCAAATACCGTTTCGAACAACTTTGTTGTAAATAAAATATGTCATCTTATTCATGTTTTGACATGTAAAGGAACTGATGTCACCTTCTGTTGGATTCCATCGCATTGTGGTATTTGGGGTAATGAGCTAACTGATATATGCGCAAAGAGAGGAGCCAGAAATGAAAAGTGCACCACGGTATTGAATATATCCTTTTCTTTACCTGAAGTCAATCAATTATTAAAGCAAACCGTCTGGCGCTAATTCAGAAAACACTACAAAAATACATTGCTTGGTGTGGCTGATAAAAATACTCATTTAATTGATTATGAACATGTAAACAGCATTCCTCATTTATAAGTGATAAATATGTACCAATGCAGAAATTTCATTTCAATATTTTATAAATTAAAACTTGATGCCTTAAAAACTAGATACATAAACGAAGCAAAATGTATTTGTGGAGAACGAAGAATAACCAGCAAGCATCTGCTGTTTGACTGTTAACCGCTTCAAGCTCATTTACTACCATTATCAGGCATGTCTTTGTGTGATGTATTTTCAGACTTAAAGTTTGCCTTCAATGTTGTTTTTTCTTTTAATTTGTAGTCCAGTTAAGCATTTACAGTGAGATTATTTGCAGGTATGTTGTAGAGATGTAAAGAGGAATATTTATATACACTTAGATAACCACATTATGTATACACTTGCATGGTCACAAACATTCATGCATCTCTCTCTCTCTCTCTCTCTCTCTCTCTCTCTCTCTCTCTCTCTCCCTTCGTCTAATATCACAGATGTGAACTGACGTGAAACTAAAAGTACTACTACTACACACACAAGCGCGCGCGCGCGTGCGCGTTTGATGATCCTGAGCACTACATCAAATCAGACAAGCAAATAAGTATTCTGCAATGAAATCTAATTTAGTATACAATAATTCAACATCCTCTTTTTTGCCAGTGTTACTGTTGGCACTAATCAACTGTTGTGAAAGAAAACAGGATTATACCAGCGGTGTCCCCATTTGCAGCAGACTAACTTGATGACAAAACTTTATCAAACAGATAGAGAAAGAAGAAAAGAAAGAAAGAAAGAAAGAAAGAAGGAACAGGATAAAGAAAGGAAAGAAAGAAATGAATCAAGAAAGAAATGAAGAAAAGAAGGAAGGGTGAAAGAAAGAAAGTCAGAAATTCGGGGATAGAAGCTAGTCGAATAAATACCCCCACCCACCACCCCAACTCCCACCCCTTTAACCCACACCCATACCCACACAAAAAAAGCAGAAAGAGAGAAGGATAGAAATAAACAAGTTAGACAGAGGATTACAGAAAAACAAGCCAGAAGGAAAGGAATGAAGAATGAAAGGAGAAAAAAAAAAAATCAAACGAGAAAGAGGGATAGGAAATAACACAATGTTCTCGCACAATTTTTTCCCCTTCCATATACGCATCTCCTTTCGAACAACTGAAAAGGAACGTCTGTGTGTGATATACATGACGTACAGGAATGTCCATAACCCAATCGAAAAGAAATACACAAAAATACAACGAGAAAAAAAGAAGAAAAGGACCCCAAAAATATTTCCTGTCATCGTGTGTCTCTGAACTACATGTCAATCTGAAAGTTTTTTTTTCTTCTGTTTCTATCTTTTTTTTGATAAGGAAAAGGGGGGAAAGGGGTTAAAAAAAAAAAAGAGGAGGGACAGAAAAATGAAAGTCCTCACACATCGGTACTCTCGGCATTAAGTAAGTGTAATGGGGAGAAAAAGAGAGTAGAGAAAAATGTGTCCCTTCACATAGCACGTGTCTGACACGTATATCTTTCTTCAATCAGTTCAGAAACGGAACGTTATTACACTTCAGTAAACCCGTCAGTATGAGGGCCAATGTCGCGAAAGGAGTATACACTGCACGAGTGCGCCCATATGGTGGCTCACTAGCGTCTGAAGGCGACACCCGCTTTTTTTTCTTTTTTTTTTCTTACTGAGGAAATTAGCTATGATCTTTTGAGGAAAACAGTCAACAGAAGAAAAGCTCTTTATCATCAATAGGATCACAACTATTTTCCCAGGGAGTACAGTTGTTTTGTCCGTTTTCCTGAAGACAATAACCGTTTTCTTTTTTTTTCTTTTTTTTCAAATTTTCCGTGGGTTGATAACGGTTGTTGAAGTTTTCCACAGGAAAAAGCTATCACTGCAAGAAAAAACGTCATTAACATAGAAAACAGCTATGATAGCCCTTTACAAGAACAAAATGGGGTCGGCAAAATAAGGAAAGCATTCTTGATCCAGGGGATATTCACCATTTTTCTATTTTCGTTGTTTTGTTCAAGGATGATTACCGTTTTCCCAGCGAAAAGAGGGACAACAGTTGTGGTCCTTGGGGATAACAGCTTAACCCCGTTTCCCTGGAGAATTATAACCGATTTTTGTTTGTTTGTTTGTTTGTTTTTTTAACAGCCATATCGGCTTAAGAAGCCAGTATGTGTGTATGGCTGGCTGCCTGGGCCATTTAAAAAAAAAAAAATGTTCCATAATATAATGACGGCATACCAGCGGAGGAGAAAAAAGATGAGAAGAGCGAGAAAGAAGAAAAAACATGAAAGAAAGAGAGGGGGGGGAAGAATAATTAATAAGAGAAGACAAAGTTGAAAAGGAAGATGAAGAAAGAGGATGGGAAAGAGAACAACAGGGGTAAAATAAAAAGAAACGGGAGGAGGGAGGGGGGGGGGGGGGGGTGAAGAGAAGGAGAAGCAGAAGAAAAATCAAAATGATGATGATGATGTAGAAGAAGGACAAGAAGACGGCAACGAAGAAGAAGAGGAAGTTTATAATGATGATGATGATGATGACGACAATAATAAAGAAAAAGAAATATAAGAACATGACAAAAATACGACAAAGACAACGAGGAAGAAGGAGGAGGAAAAGTAGAGTACCCAGATGAGAGAAACGGAAGACAACAGTGAAGAAGGAGAAAAATGATGATGATCATGATGATGATAATGATGATGAGGAGGAGGAGGATGACGACGATGATAAATGTGAACATGAAGAAGAAGAAGACAATAATGGAGAAGAAAAACAGGATCACGAAAGAGACCAATGACGACACCGATGACGACAACGAAGGAGAAGAAGAAGAAGAAGAAGAAGAAGAAGAAGAAGAAGAAGCAGAAGAAGGCGAAAGGAGTAGAGAAAACGAATACTAAAACGAGGAAACATCAATCACCATGAAAAAAGAATACCAAGACGTAGCTGAACGTCCAGGCGTATTTTGTACAGACCTTAACCTCCACCATTCGTGACAAATGCCAGCACTGACAATCAAAATAAGTAAGTAAACGAATAAATAAATGAATGTTGAAAATGAAACAAACAGAGAGACCCAATAGCCATTCTGAATGAGATCCGAATTATACAAGCCAAGATAGACATCTTCTTTGAGTCCGTCTTCATCACTCAGTTGTGTTCCCGTCTCCGGGCGACCCGAGAGAGCAAATAATGACATCTGTCTGTCTGTCTGTCTGTCTGTCTGTCTGTCTCTCTCTCTCTCTCTCTCTCTCTCTCTCTCTCTCTCTCTCTGGTTACAACATAGCTTTTACTTGGTTTCCCGGTCATGTCGGCATTCGAGGCAATGATGGGGTTTATTAACTTCCTAAGAGTGTCACAACTAAACAACTGCGCGGATCCTCTGTCACGTAGGTCTGAAACCAGAAGGTGGACCTCTGGCAAGAGAGCTGCAAGACGCAGACGACCACACTCGCTGAAATCCATTTCTTAAAAGGAAAACGACAATAAATCCGCCTGACACAGAGGACAAACACATTACAAAACAAAACACAGCGCGTTTTGACCTCTTAGGTCTTCTTCAGGCAAGATAAACAACATTCAGGGCCATGAAAACGAAGAACGAGCAGTCAATTATCTTCTCCAGTTCGCTGCAAGCTGGGCGTTCAAATTTCTCTTTAAAAAAAATTTGCTTAAAAAAAATTTGTTTCAATGTCCACCTGCACTCACCTCACTTTGAAACAATCTCTGAAATTCGTTCACAGCTTGGCAGAAGTTTGGCAACACGAGATACCGGGGGCCGTTAATTAAGATGAAACAAGGTTATGCCCATTACACGCCGGCCAGTCTTTTGAAACCCCGTCGTTATCTTTTAAAAGCAGCAGCAGCAGCAGCAGCAGCTCTGTGTCTGCATTCCATGTGATGTACATTACATTATGAAGTATGTTCTAAAGGAGTGTTGGTTTTTTTCATGATGTCAGACATTAAACACTTTACAGCAGATTCCATGAAAAGCCTGTCGCAAAATGTACCATCAAATGCCAATGTTTCAGTTCTGGAAAGAGATGACTGCTCTTTTTTTGTAGTTTGATGTAAGATTTTATGGGAGAAAGGCTGACGCAATTTCACCATATTTCTAAAAATCTGGTCATATGTGTTTTCTTTCCTAAACAAGCATGAGGAACTGATTTTGACGAGTTGACAGCCATGATATGTCCCCCCCCCCACCTCCCCTCCATTCCTATGGTCGGCTGGATTATAAAGAAAACCTCTCTCTCTCTCTCTCTCTCTCTCTCTCTCTTTATATATATATATATATATTTCTTTATTTGTGTGCGTGTGTGTGTGTGTGTGTGTGTGTGTGTGTGTGTGTGTGTGTGTGTGTGTGTGTGTGTGCTTACGCTCTTGTTTGATGGTACCAATATGCTGCTGGTGAAGTTTCTCTTTCCCGTTTACTTTCTCTCTCAGCGCCCTGCCCTTCTTCTTTCCAATTAATACTCTCTCTCACAATCCCTGCCTCCCCCCCCCTCTCTCTCTCTCTCTCTCTCTCTCTCTCTCTCTCTCGAATTTTTTTTTTCAATAATGTTTGTAAAGTCATACTTGTCATGACGGAGAAATTTGTAGTCTGCACTCGTTTCTCCTCCACTACTGATTTGTGCAACATAGGCCTACTATTGGTTGGTCAATCAGTGGAAGATTACATCTCTTAGGAGCTCCGAGTCAAAACTATTCTACAGAATTCTTAGTTGCTGTCAGCACTTACGTCACTGGCAATGCTTGGAGTATGAAAGAGGAGAGGTGACCAGTCTGACTGCTGACACCTTTTGACCTTCGTATCCTTCAATGGGTCCTCAAGCACAGGCTCAAAGATTTTCACCTTTGTTTTAGGACTTTGTTTTCCAGAACGCATTTCTTTACAGTATAACAGAAAGAGAAAATTTTGCATCTGATCTAAGATTTTACAGAAGAAAGATTTTTAACCAAATTTCCGGTGTGCTTTTTAGAAGGTATATTTTAAAGGGTTTTGTGAATGATGGTTTACAAATGACTTGTGAGTTGACTTCAACGGGGTGACAGCCCTGATATGGCCCTTTGCGGTCGGCTGGACTATAAGCAACCTTACCTTATCTTTACAGTATTGTCTTCTCGTTTTATTTCTCCACCCCTCACTGGCTGCTTTGGGGTGCCGGTGGATCCCGTTTTGGACACTTGATGGTGCGATCACCACAGAATTACAGACTGTAGGGTACATCCATTTGATGCCAAGGGAACATTGACAAAATCAGCCGCGTCCCAACGTTGAGCCCGACTCAACGGGCGACAGGCCTCTGGGCAAGCAATAGGAATTGGTCTGTTTTCAGGGCGATCTAAAATGATCCCCACATGCTGCTAGTGAAGGATTGTTTTTTTTTTTTTTTTTTTTTTTTTTTTTTACAGAATTCAACGCCCTCTTTTTCATTCCCGTTTACTTTCTCGTACAATCCTACACACACACACACACACACACACACACACACACACACTCCTTTTTTTCGTTCTTGTGTGTGTGTGTGTGTGTGTGTTGTGTGTGTGTGTGTGTGTGTGTGTGTGTACACACACACACACACACACACACACACACACACACACACACACACTCCTTTTTTTTCTTTCTTGTGTGTGTGTGTGTGTGTGTGTGTGTGTGTGTGTGTGTGTGTGTGTTGTTTTTGTTTAATCTTTGCCAAATCATTGTTGTCATGACGGAAAATTGTTATCTTGCACTCGTTTTCCCCCTACTACTTATTGGTTTTCTTCTCTCTCTCTCACACACACACACACACACACACAACACACACACACACACACACACTCACACACACACACACACACACACACACATATATATATATATATGTGTGTGTGAGTGTGTGTGTGTATACATATATATATATATATATATATATATATGCATATGTGTGTGTGTATATATATATATATATATATACATATATATATATATTGATTGATTGATTGAAAAATCAGGGAAATATATCATGAATATAAAAATCCTTCACAGCATACTATGGTAACCATCACAACCCATCTTGAAAACAGAACCATTCACATCATATATATATATATATATATATATATATATATGTGTGTGTGTGTGTGTGTGTGTGTGTGTGTGTGTGTGTGTGTGTGTGTGCGCGCGCATACAATAACTCACAAGAAATTCCCGCAGGCACAGTAGGTCAGCACTAGAGCAATGAGAACTTGGCTGTGGCGGCTGGCGCCCATCGTGTTGGCAACCTCAGTTCACACATGACTCTTCCACCTCTTCGGGATGGGAACCCCCGGACCCTCTCCAAGGCCTCGCGGCCTCCGGGCGGCCGCTGCAGCCTCCTCGTCCTCCTCCTCCTCCCCCCTCAGCCACCTCCACCCCCGGGGCTTCCACAGCATGGCACCACTGCAGCGACTATTGACGAGGCGTCATCCTCTGACCTCGCTGCTGCACCCTCTCTCACACTCTCAGAACACAAAAGTGTTGAGCCGCACACACCACCACCAGCGCGGACCAACTCTCTGACTCACTCACTGGTAGTACAGTAAAGAGATTCACCAAGTATCCCGGCTGGTAAGAACGTGTATCGCTTCTAGAGACGTCAATTGGTCACTAACCGTACTCGCCACACACGCAGGTCGTACTCCACGCTGATGGAAGGGGAAACCAGAAAAGAAGCTAACAGATAAAAAAAAAACAAAAAAACAACAATAACACTAACACTCATGTATCATTTATATACTTCTCGAAATTCCCACACACACTGAACACACGTTTCACAGCCGAAGACATGACGAGACAAGTGAGAGTGTGAGGAGAGAGATAACAGGACTGGAGCGAGATAGACGGGGGGAGGAAAAAAAAGAGACAGTGGGGAGGGGGGGGGGGGGGGGGGGGAGAGGGGGGAAGAGAGTGAGAGAGAAGACGGGAGGGCGGAGGGTGGTGGGGGAGAAAATTAGCGCTACTTTGACGAGGCCAGACGGTGTCGCCGGAGATGGGCGATTGGCGGCGACACCCAGCGTGTGCGCTTGCCAGTCACCAGCTGCTGGCGTGCGATTGGTCGCGAAGATTCCGAGGGGACAAGGCCACGCCCCTTTGTGATACGTGCATCGTGTCGCGTAGCGGACTTGCATTGACGGGGGAATAGCGAAAAAGGTGATGTGTGTGTGCGTGTGTGTGTGTGTGTGTGTGTGTGTGTGTGTACGGAAAAGAAGGAGAGAAAGAAAGACAGAACACGTCCAGAAACAGAATCAGAAGATTTAATTTCTGCCACGCCAGATTTCTATGAGACCTCTTACACAATTCTATCAGTCTTTCTCCACATCACACACACACACACACACACACACACACACACACACGTGCGCGGTGCACGTACCCACCCACATACATTCACATGCATGCATACACACACATACACACACGCAGGTACCCCCCCCCCCCCCCCCCCCCCCCCCCCACCACCACCACCACCACCAAACACACACACATAAACACAATTAAGTTCTGCTAGTTCTGCTTTCTGCAAGGCCTACAGTAAGCTTACAAATCTGTCAGTCTCTTTCACCATATTACAGAGAGAGAGAGAGAGAGAGAGAGAGAGAGAGAGAGAGAGAGAGAGAGATTGCAAGCAAACAAACCATGTGAGAATCGGATGGACAATAGAAGATCTACATCGCACGAACATGAAACGGCTACACTCGGGCACAATCGTCCGCGCCCAAAATAGCATCACTGATGAAAAGAAAAGTACACACAGCAAAAGAAGGAAAGCCGGAAAGAAACTGAAAGAAAAGCAAAAGTTTCAACAACAGAGGAATAGCGGTGAAGAGTCTGTAAGCAAAAACAAACATACAAAATGATTGATTGCCTGAAGTTTTGTGTTTTGTTGCATTTTATCATCTACATCACTCTAAAAAAGAAAAATGGCTAAAAAAAAATCAGAAAGAAAAATGAATATAAAGGCTGCAAAGGACAGACCCTAAACGACAATGTCCTGGTATATGTACATACCTTGGGGCTATTACGTACGAAATAGTTTGTTGGTGATGTGTCACACACACACACACACACACACACACACACACACACACACACACACACACACACACACACACACACACACACACACACACACACACACACACACACACACACACACACACACACACACACACACACACACACACACACACACACCACACACAACACACACACACACACACACACAACACACACACACACACACACACACAAACGGAAACATCGGTGATAAAATCCACAGGACTTCCTCCCAGCCCTTCATAGTTCGCAAATAGCCTCCCTTTACGTCTTTCCCTCCCTGTCCCGTCTCCTTCCCCTACTCCCTCCTTCCCCGCCCCATCCCACCACCTTGCTCCCCCATCTTGTTGTTTCCATAAAACATACACATTGCCCACGGACTGTCAAATGTGTTACGCCTCAGTGATCTTCTGGTCTATCATTGGTGTCACGCTTCGCTTAGTTTATTTCTTTATCTCAACCCCACCTTGTTTTTAAACGGTATAGACTTCTGGTGTGTGTGAATGTTTCCCGACGTGAAAACATTCATATCGGTCTTCGAGGATTAAAAAAAAAAAAAAGCTTCAGAATGCTCTCTCTCTCTCTCTCTCTCTCTCTCTCTCTCTCTCTCTCTGTGTGTGTGTGTGTGTGTGCGTGTGTGTGTGTGTGTGTGTGTGTGTGTGTGTGTGTGTGTGTGTGTGTGTGTGTGTGTGTGTGTACGCGCGCGCGTGCATTTGACACAGTTTCAGAGGGTTCGTTTGCTCCTATTGATTTTGATTTTTACAAAAACAAATCATAATGGCATTCATCGACCGATGCTGTGAACTAAAATCCCACAAATTCCTTGCGTTCTCAACAGACGTTAATGTCTTGACCTAAAACGTAGCACCATACAACTCGCGGACTGTCCCTCTGAGAAAGGACACGCTATATGGACTTATGTACGCAGAATCGCAAATGAAAGACAAAAAATCACCGTATTATTTGAATTCTAATGAAAACATCATTTTCCTTTCTCACTGCAAAGTCACTGCTTTCTTTGTCAGCGGACTAAAATTCTTTAGGGACACAGCATTGAAATGATTCGTTTTGATCACAAGACTGGTAAAACCTGATGGACATTGTCTTTTTCTTTGAACAACAGACTTCCGGGTCTTTGCTCTTCCTTAGCGTTCCAGAACATTCTGCACGGGAAAACTGGGCCTATTTACTGTTGTCACTTTCCCAAAACGTACGCGCAGAGTACTTAACGAATAAAATTCCATATAGAAAAGAAGTCCACAGACTCGCACCTACACCAGCAAGAAACTGGCGACATAGCTTCGTTGTAGTGAAGCACACAACTGTCATACAGCCAACGGTCACCGACGCGTCTCAAACTGACTGATGTCAATCACTGGTGACGTGGCTGTCTGTAACTGACATGGACAGATTGAAAACGATCGTTGTAGGATCATGTATGATGAAAGAAGTGATGGCCGACGATCAGTCTTGATGTCAGACAGACACAGCCCCCCTCCCCCCCCCCCCTTCCCTCCCTCCCTCTTTTTCCAGTTCCCTCCCTGTCTGCTTCTCACGACTCCCCGCCCCCATCACCCCACTTCCTTCTCACACACACCCACCCCCCCCCCGGACCTCCCCCCCCCCCCCCCCCCCCCACCCTCTGGAAATCCAACGCTATGTCTGTTATCTTTTGGAAGGCGCGAATTGGAGATTTTTTTCTTATGTCTCATTCTTCCCACCTCCGCTCCCCGTCCATCCCTCTACCCCCCACTCCACCTCCTGACCTCCCTCCCTCAGTGGCGTTCCTCCCAAGCCACTCATTCCGGACAGGCCCAACACAGCCACATCTAAGGTCGTCCTGTCTCAGCCGCAGCACCGCAGTTCACGAGGAGCAATCAATTCACAGATCGTCCCCGGGCAACCCAACAGAGGACACGCTGCACCGCTGCCGAGTCACTTCGGAGGTGTCCAGTGGTTCCACTGCACCACGAGCAGGACGCCACGTACAGTAACCCCTTCTGACGTCAGCACTGGCTTTGGTCGTGGCTGAGTAGGCGTCTCCGTCTGGAGGGCCTTGCCACTGAACAAACCTGCAGATCCTGATGATTTCGACATTAACTCACTTCGGCCATGGACATGTAGAGGAAAGCGAAAAACGAGATCATCACGATAGCAGGGCATGAAGAACCACAGAATTTGAGACTGTTTTATGACGACCGGTGAGAATGAAGATGATGGAGATTGCGCAGTTGAATTGCGTTCTGGTCTGAGATTACATCATTGGGCTACTAAACACTTTCGTTTCATTATACATCCCGGTATGAACCAAGTATGAAAGACACAGATACCTACAGTGTTGTTCAGAGAAAGACACAGATACCTACAGTGTTGTTCAGAAGTTCTTAGAGACGAATCCATTGAGGAGATAAAACAGAATTTTGTGGATCAAGTTTTCTCAATACAGCATAGGACACCACACTGAGTGGGAGTCCACCAGGGCCTGAAAGTCCCATAAGTAAATGCCTCCCATGTGATTCGAACCCATGATCTCTCAGCCCGCAAGTCTGCCACACTTGCAGCACCCACGCGCGTGAAAGTTTCGGGGCTCTGTGAGCTGAACCACTCATTAATCCTTGACTGGGTCTATCTGCAAGATCGAGTTGAAAGACTGAAACAGTGTTCGACTTAGGTTACATTTCCTTTTCAATGTTGCTCGTAACTGTCCAAATAGATTCGCCTTCTGGCATCAGGAGCAGATAACCCATATGCGGTTTATTTCCCTTCCGAAAAGTTTATTGTCTTCGCAGATGCCGATCCGGCGTGGCTGGACAGGATGAAGACATTCAAACACCTGGATAAAACATCCGCAGCATACGGCATGGGAAGAGTGCAGAAAAGACCAGATGATGACAAACCAAATCAAAGGCATCAAAACAGACCCCAAAACAAGTTGTCTGAAACTTGAAACAATGTGGGGTTGCAATTATGGGATTATCTGTATGATATTTACATTTTTGTATGATACAGATGAATGTGTTAGTCGTGACGGTTGGGGGCTCAGAATCAAGTTAAATAACATTTGCTTTTTTTTTTTTTTTTTTTTAAATTTTTTACACGAAATGTTATTGATTTCTCGTCACCTTTGTGCGGGCCTCATGTGAGTGACAGAGTGCGTGTGCCTGTGCGAGAGCGCAGTTTGTTTGTGAAAATACGAATGCTTCGGTCCTAAACCCCCCCCCCCCCCACCCCCCTTCTTCCCTGTATATGATGATCATATTTCAATAAACCGTTACTGTCTCCGTTGATGTACGTCTCCGTCTACACGGCTCCATCTTGGAGGCTCCCAGTCTATGTATATCCCCCATCTATATGTGCCCTTTCCTCGATCAAATTATAGAGACAGAAATATAATATCATAGTCTGTCTCTATACATCCATGTCATTATGTTCCTGTTTGGATTGCGTCCCCGTCACCATGTCCTTCCGTCTCCACAAATCCGCGTCAGAGTCTGTCTGTATAGTCTCATCTTTACGTGTCACCGTTTGTATTGTGTCATCGTTTCTTTGCTTTCTCTGCTATATTGGTCCCTGTCCGTTCTTGTTGTTCTTGTTTTCCATGTGTCTTCGTGTACCTGTCTACATGATCCCGTGTCCTTTTGTCCCAGTCTCTTGATGTCCCCTACTCTATATGTCCCCATCTGTATGTCCCCGTTTCTATATGTCCCACCTGTATGTTCCTGTCTCTAGATGTCCTCGTCTGTTTGTATGTCTGTCTGTATGTTCCTATCTCTGTATGCCCCTTCGTCCACTCATTTGTTTGTGTCTTCGTTTCTTTGTGTATCCGTCTCTTTATGTCCTGTCTCTGTAGGTCCCTGTCTCTGTGTGTTCCCCTCTCTCTATGTCTCTAACTATATTTCCCCGTCTCTAAGTGTCCCTATCTCTTCGTGTACATGTCTCTGTATGTCTGCATCTGTGTAACCTTGTATGTATGTCTCATGCTGTGCGTCCCCGTCTCTATACGTCCCCATCTCTGTGTATCAACCTTCTCTTTGTGTCGCCTTTTCTTTATGTCCACTTCTCTGTGTCCTCTCTCACTGTGTCTCCGTCCCTATGTGTCCTTGTCTTTGTCTTCCTTTCTCTTTGTAACCTCATCTTTGTGTCTACATTTCTTTGTGTCCACTTCTCTCTGTATCCCTTTCTCTTTGTGACTCATCTTTGTGTCCACTTCTCTTTGTGTCCCCGTTTCTGTGTCTCCCCTTCACTTTGTGTCCCCGTCTTTATGTGTTCTTTGTGTCCCCTTCTCTCTGTGTCCCCGTCTCCACAATTGTGTCCCCTTCACTTTGTGTCCCCGTCTTTATGTGTTCTTTGTGTCCCCTTCTCTCTGTGTCCCCGTCTCCACAATTGTGTCCCCTTCACTTTGTGTCCCCGTCTTTATGTGTTCTTTGTGTCCCCTTCTCTCTGTGTCCCCGTCTCCACAATTGTGTCCCCTTCACTTTGTGTCCCCGTCTTTATGTGTTCTTTGTGTCCCCTTCTCTCTGTGTCCCCGTCTCCACAATTGTGTCCCCTTCACTTTGTGTCCCTGTCTCTATGTATTCTTTGTGTCCCCTTCTGTGTCCCCGTCTCCATATGTCCCCTTCACTTTGTGTCCCCGTCTCTATGTGTTCTTTGTGTCCCCTTCTGTGTCCACGTCTCCATATGTCCCCTTCACTTTGTGTCCCCGTCTCTATGTGTTCTTTGTGTCCCCTTCTGTGTCCCCGTCTCCATATGTCCCCTTCACTTTGTGTCCCCGTCTCTATGTGTTCTTTGTGTCCCCTTCTCTCTGTGTCCCCGTCTCCATATGTCCCCTTCACTTTGTGTCCCTCTCTCTATGTATCACTGTGTCCCCGTATTCATGAGTCCACTGTGTCCCCGTCTCTGTACCCCCTTCTCTTCGTATGCCCGTCTTTATGTGTCCTGTCCTCTTTGTGTCTCTTTATGTGTCCTGTCCTCTTTGTGTCTCTTTATGTGTCCTGTCCTCTTTGTGTCTCTTTATGTGTCCTGTCCTCTTTGTGTCTCTTTATGTGTCCTGTCCTCTTTGTGTCTCTTTATGTGTCCTGTCCTCTTTGTGTCTCTTTATGTGTCCTGTCCTCTTTGTGTCTCCTTCTCATTGTCATCTTGTCTCTGTGGGCCTTCCTTGCATTCCCAGTTTCCTTTGTCCCATCAAGAATGTTCGCGTCTCTGTTAAGTCTTCTTTTGTTTGTGTCCCTGTGTCTGTGTGTCCCGTTCTCAATGTGTACCCATATCTGTGTATCGCTTTTCTTTGTGTCCCTGTGTCTATAGAAGTCTCCTTCTCTTTATGTTTCCATGTTCTATGTCCCTTTCTTTTTTGTATCTCTCTCTATGCGCTCGCGTCTCCGCACGCCCCGTGTTCACTTCCTCAGGAGAAAAAAAATGACCAGAGGCATTCAGGAACAGCCAACGGAACACTATTAAACGAAACTTGTGGACTTTGTTCCACAATGAAACATTAAGTATTACCCTCTCCCAGCCCTCTCTTCCCACCCCAACCCCCCTCCCATCCCCGCTACCTCTTCATTTTCTGTCCCCTTGTCCTATAGTTCGGGTGTAACCAAAACAATCTGTGGTTGTTTCATTATTGTGTGCCATCCAGGACGGTCGTAGGGTAGGAGTTGGTACAGATTACAATCGTGGACAGAACGCAGAACATGTAGTCTCTAGTTTATGCGTCCGTTTTGCATTTACTGTTTCCGTCCACATGCGCGCGTGCGCGCACAGGTTTGTGTGTGTGTGTGTGTGTGTGTGTGTGTGTGTGTGTGTGTGTGTGTGTGTGTGTGTGTGTGTGTGCGTGTGTGCGCGGGTACGCGCCTGTGTGTGCGTGTGATTTTTGTGTGTGTACGCGCGTGCGTGCGTTTGTACATAACTGTGTTCGCACGGAGTATGATGCACATCAAATATATGCAAGTGTGTGTACATGTAAATGTGTGTGTCGGTGTGTATGCGTGCGTGTGTACTTATTTGTGTGTGTGTGCGCGCGCGAGCGCGTGTGTGTATGTATGTGTGCATGCGCAAACGCCTGCAGCCGTCTGCGGGTATGCATATGGGTGGGTCAGTTTCAGCAATAGTGAGTGAAGCGCCCGCGCGCGCGCGCACGCGCGCGTGTGTGTATGTATGTATGTGTCTGTCTGTCTGTCTGTCTATCAGTCCGCGCGCGTGCGCGCGCACGCATGTGTATATGTGTGTGTGTGTGTGTGTGTGTGTGTGTGTGTGTGTGTGTGTGTGCGTGCGCGTGTGTGTGTGTTGTGTGTGTGTGTGGTGTGTGGTGTGTGTGCGGGCGCGCGCGCGCGCGTGCGCGCTCGCACGCACGCGGGCACATCTGTGTTTGCGTAGTGTGCGAAGGTGTTTGTAGTATCTACGCGCACGTGCACGTGTCAATGTGCTTGTGAGTGTGTTTGTGTGTGTTCGTCTGTGTGTATGTGGGTGCGTGCGTGCGTGCATGCATACGTGCGTGCGTGTGTGTATGTGAGAGAGAGAGAGAGAGAGAGAGAGAGAGAGTCTGTGTGTGTGTGCGTGCGTGCGTGCGTGCGTGCTGTGGTGTGTGTGTGTGTGTGTGTGTGTGTGTGTGTGTGTGTGTGTGTGTGTGTGCCGTGTGTGTGTCCGTGTGTGTTACAGCCCTGGTTTTGCTTGGGAAAGACAGAGAAGGTAGGGTAGGGTACCGCTGGCGTTAGCGGCAAAAGGAAAAGAAGAGAGGAACGGAAACTCATTTCACTGTTTTCATGCGGCAAACTTCAAAGAGACGGCTGCCTTTAAGCTCTCACCTGTGCAACAGAAGAAAAAAAAAATACCCTTGACTGCACTCTTCTTATTTTTCCTCGTTTACTTCCTTTTTCTAGAGCACTCATTTAAGAGAAGAAAGAAAGAAGGAAAGAAAGAAAGAAGGAAAGAAAGAAAGACTGTAAAGATATGAAGAAAGGAGAAAATACTCGAGCTCCACTCTCTCTCTCTCTCTCCTCTCTCTCTCTCTCTCTCTCTCTCTCTCTCTCCTCACGCACACACACACGCGCACGCACGCACGCACACATACACACACACATACACACGAACGCACGCACGCACGCACACACACACGCACGCACGCACGCACACACACACACACACACACACACACACACACACACACACACACACACACACAGAAGGGCAAGAGAGGGGGTGAGTTAGGAGGGAGTGTGGGAGAGAGCAGGACTGACGGGATGCGGTTTACAAGCAGACACACAGAACAAGTGAGACCAGACTCAATCCCGTAAAATTTGCCTGCGCAGCTGTACTCCATCAGCCTCTGCACGGATATTGCACTGTCTGTCCCTAAAAACAATGTTATGAACATTTTTTAATACACATACACCGAAAAACAACTACAACACGAACCCACGCAATCACACACACACACACACACACACACACACACACACACACACACACACACACACACATACATGCGCGCACACACACACACACACACACACACACACACAACACACACACACACACACACACACACACACACACACACACACACACACACACACACACACACAACACACACATTCAACTACGTCACAAAAAGCAGTCATTTCTCATATTGTCGTTTCCTCTTTCCCTATAATTCAGCTTAGTGGACAAAAAATACCGTTGTCGGATAATACGAACACTGACAGAAGTCGTTTTTTTCCCCGCCTGTAATTTTCAATGTGTATCAGCGTTTTACAAAACCTTGTGTCCACACTGTTTCCAAATAAAGATGGGTAAAGTTGCCGGTTCGCTGTGTCTTGAAAGTATGTATATTCTTTGTTGTTGTGTTGTTGTTGTTGTTTTTGTTTTGCTTGGTGTTGTTCTATTTCATATTTCACGGAAAATGACAAGTCGGCTTGCTTGTACTGCCAAAAAGAGCCTGAAAGTAAATTGCTAAGTCATCAGCAATAATTAAAGTGAGACGTGGCTTCAACACATCGACCCGGTACTGACATTTAGGTGCATTGCGTACCTCTCTTTGTCTCTCTCTGTCTCTGTCAATCTCTGTCTCTGTCAATCTCTGTCTCTATCTCTGTCTGTCTGTCTGTCTGTCTGTCTTCTCTCTCTCTCTCTCTCTCTCTCCTCTCTCCTTCCTCTCTCCCCCCTCTCCCCCCCCCCCCCCCCCTTTGAAAACTTTTGTTTTGATGATGTTAAAATTTTAACAAAGTTTTGCTGCTTCTGATGCTAGAGTCTAAAATCATCGACACGATGAAAAGACTTTATATAAAGATAACTAACTAACTGGCATTTAGCTGTGTATAGCGTACCTCTGTATCCAAAAACGTCTCTTTACGTGTAAGTGTATTTGTTGTTGCTTTATTGTTGAAGTCTTGCATTCCATTTAGAGGCCCCATGTTCCACCGGATGTGATCTTGAAAATCTCAGAAACATAACCATTTTTCATTTGCGTGATACTTGTAGGGAAAAAACATTCTAGGTTTTAAAGCGCCTTGAGTGCAGCTGAACGCTACTGGTCATGTCTTTCTGTTCTCTACAAACATGCACAGAACCTAGTGCAGCTGAACGCTACTGGTCAAGTCATGTCTTTCTGTTCTCTACAAACATGCACAGAACCTAGTGCAGCTGAACGCTACTGGTCAAGTCATGTCTTTCTGTTCTCTACAAACATGCACAGAACCTAGTGCAGCTGAACGCTACTGGTCAAGTCATGTCTTTCTGTTCTCTACAAACATGGACAGAACCTAGTGCACCTGAACGCTACTGGTCAAGTAATGTACTTCTGTTCTCTACAAACATGGACAGAACCTAGTGCAGCTGAACGCTACTGGTCAAGTCATATCTTTCTGTTCTCTACAAAATGACAATGCACAAGAACTCATATGTTGCACACATGCAAACCTATGGCTGACACATGTAAGTATGTCTTCTGTTCTCTACAAACATGCACAGAACCTAGTGCAGCTGAACGCTACTGGTCAAGTCATGTCTTTCTGTTCTCTACAAACATGCACAGAACCTAGTGCAGCTGAACGCTACTGGTCAAGTCATGTCTTTCTGTTCTCTACAAACATGCACAGAACCTGTTTTGGCGGCGTCACAGCTGTGACAGCGGTCGACCGAGTTATAAACAATATGAACTGAATCGAATCAATCACATGTTGATTGACACATACCTCTACTGTTACTGATTTCTTATTACTTTACGCAATGACGGTTGAGATTTTCAGAATGATCCATGTCTCTCTAGGGTCAGTTTCAAGGATCATCATTCGTCTACTGCCCAGAAATTGAAACCAAATCTGGCATAAGAAACGTTCATACATAAGGAAAAGGCTCTAAGCGCGCCCCACACACACACACACACACACACACACACACACACACACACACACACAGGCTTGAGTCCGTTACGGGGGGCATTTATTTGTGGGATTTTTCAGTCCAGGATGGCTCCCACTTATACAGCCTCGTCTGCTATGGGATGGAAAGGAAAGATGAAAATCACGACAAAACACGTCTGTGTGCTTGACAGACGAGTATCAACTGACCTGCAACGGCGGTGAGTAGTATTCAGCTCATGGAAGGACATCGGCCCAGACTACACTAATGACAATGTGTCATTTTGGAATCCATACTGCAGAGTCCCCCCTCCCCCTCCCCTTTGTTTTTACCCCTATTTTGTCCACAATTTGTAGTCTGAATACCAATCTGTCGGGTTATTTGAAAGAGCAAGACCATGCCCATTCGTAAAAGAACTCACCTCAAGAACACAAAGTTACGCTTGGGCTTTTTCTCTTATCTGTTTCGACAGGTTGAAAAATGACAAATGGGCCACGGTTCCCGCGCTATCTGACAAACAGCTCATACACATGCGCTTGCGCGGGCGTGCCCGCACATATACACATACACACGCGCGCGCGTGCGCGCACACACACACACCACACACACACACACACACACACACACACACACACACACACACACACACACACACACACACACACACAACACCACACAATCACCCCCCACACACACACACACACACACACACACACACACACACCAAAGTCAGGCACAGTCAGACATGATGACGTGGGTGCCCCGCCATAGGGGGAAAACAAAGCAGACTCAGACCGGAAGCGTCATGTTGACCCCCACAACTGCCTGACCGGAAATAACCCCATACAGTCTTTCACAATCCTACATGACAACGCTGACGGCACGGTTCATTCATCAAGAAAGCCGCCACCCGACAGAAAAAAGAACTCAGTTTTCACTGCTAGGTTTCGTGGCAATGTCGAAACAGGTGTCCAGTCGGAACCATACTTTTTATCGTGGAGTTTTTTTTTTTTTTTTTTTTTTTTTTTAGGCAAGGTGGGGTCTCATTCTTGCAATGCCAGAAAAGAATCCAGCGTTCGTCTGACCACGAACACTCCTCACATCATACACCCTCCTTTTTTCCTACCCTCTCCCCACCCTTCTCCTGCTTACCACGCTTCCCACCGCTGACCGCGAGAATGAAGTGGGAATTCCCGATGTTTGCTTTGTTGTGGCGCTGTTTTAACACTCAATTGATACTTCTGACAGGTCATGGAATAACTGGCACTTTCAACTAGCGGTGTTGTTTCCAACCTTTTCCCCCATCTGTAGGCAGACCCGTTCAGCTAGCAACTCTCTCCTTACCTTTTTTCTCTCCATGTTAAGTAGAACCGCTTAGTCAACCATCGTTTTCCTCCCTTTTCCTTTTCTTTTCTTTGGCAGATCCGTTCTGCCAGTTGTGTCTGTCCTACTTCTCTCTACTTTTTTTCATGTCTAACTAGACCCATTCAACCAGCAGTATTTGTCCTACTTCTCTCTACTTTTTTCATGTCTAAGTAGACCCATTCAACCAGCAGTGTTTGTCCTACTCCTCTCTACTTTTCTCATGTCTAAGTAGACCAATTCAACCAGCAGTAGGCTTAGTGTCCTACTTTCTACTTTTTCATGTCTAAGTAGACCCATTCAACCAGCAGTGTTTGTCCTACTTCTCTCTACTTTTTCATGTCTAAGTAGACCCGTTCAGCCAGCAGTAGTGTCCTGCCTCTTTCCACTTTTTCTGCCAAGATGGACGCGTTCTGCCAGCAGTATTTGTCCTACCGGTACCCACTTTTCCAGCATGAGCAGACACGTCAGGCAGCAGTATTTGCCCCCAACAAAGTACACTCGTTCAACCAACAGTATCTCTTACCTGTTTCTACTGGGGGGTGGGTGGGGGGGGGGGGGGGGGGGGGGGGGGGGGGGGGTTTCGCCACAAGAACTAAACTCTTTCAACCAACAGCACCTGTCCTAACTTTAAAAATTTTTTTTTTCACCTCCTGAGTGATTGTCAGAAGCTGTGCTTGTGAATGGGAGGGACTTCTTCTTCTTCTGCGTAAGCAGGCTGATACTCCTGCGGACACTCCCTGTATAGACAGGCAGGTATGAATCCCATCTGCTCAACAAAGGGAGTGGAGTTTTGTGTGTATGACCGTCTTTGTTATCCCGCCATTAAGGCAGTCATACTCTATCTTCGGGGAAGATGGGAGGGACGACAGGTCTGGCATCTCACGTCCAATATACACGCTGTTAAATGAGACCAGCTGTTAACAGCTGACGTCAGTGTAAAAACCATTAATGACACGAATTCTGTTTGCACACCATGTTTGTCATGACACTGACGTTTCTAAGCAAATGACAGACACAAAACAACGTCTGTTTGCATACTGTTGACACCCAATAGACACAAAACAACGTCTGTTTGCATACTGTTGACACCCAACAGACACAAAACAACATCTGTTTGCATACTGTTGACACCCAACAGACACAAAACAACGTCTGTTTGCATACTGTTGACACCCAACAGACACAAAACAACGTCTGTTTGCATGCTGTTGACACCCAACAGACACAAAACAACGTCTGTTTGCATACTGTTGACACCCAACAGACACAAAACAACGTCTGTTTGCATGCTGTTGACACCCAACAGACACAAAACAACGTCTGTTTGCATGCTGTTGACACCCAACAGACACAAAACAACGTCTGTTTGCATGCTGTTGACACCCAACAGACACAAAACAACGTCTGTTTGCATACTGTTGACACCCAACAGACACAAAACAACGTCTGTTTGCATGCTGTTGACACCCAACAGACACAAAACAACGTCTGTTTGCATGCTGTTGACACCCAACAGACACAAAACAACGTCTGTTTGCATGCTGTTGACACCCAACAGACACAAAACAACGTCTGTTTGCATACTGTTGACACCCAACAGACACCAAACAACTTCTGTTTGCATACTCTTGACACCCAACAGACACCCAACAACTTCTGTTTGCATGCTGTTGACACCCAATAGACACAAAACAACGTCTGTTTGCATGCTGTTGACACCCAACAGACACAAAACAACGTCTGTTTGCATACTGTTGACACCCAACAGACACAAACAACGTCTGTTTGCATACTGTTGACACCAAACAGACACAAAACAGTTGTTTGCAACGTGACACAATAGACAGAACACGTCGTTGCATACTGTTGACACCAACAGACACAAAACAACGTCTGTTTGCATGCTGTTGACACCCAACAGACACAAAACAACGTCTGTTTGCGTACTGTTAACACCCAATACTTCATTCAATACAGACTGATCTCCTGATGTCATAATAACATGAACAAAAAACAAGAACTCGAACGACACAAAACAATCACCGTTATTTCTATTTCTAGCTCTAATGTCCGTTATTTTGGAATGAACACGAACGACACAAAACAATCACCGTTATTTCTATTTCTAGCTATAATGTCCGCCATTTTGGAATGTCATATCTCGCATTTCATGCGCCACCGAATGACGCAGCAAAAATGACTGCGACCGGTCATCGTCGTGAAACGTCTTGACCAACCGTGAGACAGTTTACAGGACTCAATGAATCGCGTTGTCCACACGTGTATTGATAGTTACCAATGAGAGAGAGAAGAGAGAGAGAGAGAGAAGCCAGTATCTGATTCAGTGTCATTCGATCTTACAACTAACTACCTTAATATTCGAAACAAACAATGTAAATGTGTTCCTTCATGTGAAAGAGCTCGGACATACAACATTTTGCCAACCATATAATTATAGCTGTTAATCATAGGTTCGCTTGTAAGTACACTGATAAACAGAAAGAGTGTTTTTCGAGGAATTTGGACACTCTCAACTACTGTTTTTCTTTGTGCCTGAAATCGACTGTGCTTGACAGAACAACACAACATACAATAAGAAAAAAATAAATGACTAAAAATAAAGCAAAAAGAAAGAAAAGAAATCTGACGTTTTCTCTGAACAATCTGTTCACAGTGACCTGAGAGGAAATGTTAGTCAAAAGGCGGAGGCGTTTACTTCATCCCTTTGTTTTGTTTGCTACTGGGAACAAGCAACGGCGCCACTCCCACTATATGCACACAACAACAACAAAAAAAAAGAAAAAGAAAAGACAAAAAAAAAAGAAAAAGAAAAAAAAGAATGACACCTGCGTCAGTCTCAATCATGCCAACTGCGTCTGCAGTTTCTGTGCTTAAAAAAAAGGTGTGCCAGTTGAGCGGGAGCAACAAAAGAAAAACTCCGCAGTATTCGTATGATTGGTCAACTTGGACACCTGCATGGGAACCAACCCCCTCTCCATTCACACTTACACACTACAGCATGCCAACGTTCAAACAGGTACACGCCAACTTCGGCTTGCCTTTAATGTACGGAGCATGGGGAAGGGGGAGGGGGAAAAGGGGAGGAAGGAGGAAGAAAGAAGAAGAAGAAGAAGAAGAAGAAGAAGAAGAAGAGAGAGAGAGAGAGAGAGAGAGAGAGAGAGAGAGAGAGAGAGAGAGAGCGAGCAAACATTCCTACAGACAGTATTTATTTTAGCCGTCCAACTAAACACAGATTATGTGTCAGTACCCAGAAGAAAACAACAACAACAACAACAGCAACAACAGCAGCAACAACAACAACAACAACAACAACAACAAAAGCCGAGTGTGAACAGGCTCAGGCTGAGGAAAAAGAGCGAAGGAAAACAGAAGGAAGAACAACATAGAGAAAAGCTGTCCAGTAGTATAGTATTCAGCATGATTTTGAAATCAATCTTCTATGCGTCCATCAATGCAGAACAAGTGCAAAAAACATCCATATAATTATTTCATTTACCAGTCTTCACGGAAATAGAAATGTGTCTGTTATATTCACACCAGACATGACCGCAGTTCAGTGCTATCTTGAACACATTTACAAATAACAAGAACACAGTGCAAAGATTAGCTGTCACTTGCACATATTTCCAAGAAACTTTTTTTTGTTATGTTTGTGTTTTGACATGTGCATGTATTTATGTATGTGCGTGCGTGCGTCCGTGCGTGTGTGTGTGTGTGTGTGTGTGTGTGTGTGTGTGTGTGTGTGTGTGTGTGTGTGTGTGTGCTTGCGTGTGTGTGCCAATTCCGTCACCTAGACAACAGACTGCACACACACACACACACACACACACACACACACACACACACACACACACACACACACACACAACATATTCAAAAGACTCACCAAACTGCAACGGGTAGAAGCGTTGTTCCCGAGGCAATAGACATCCTTGTGTGTTGCGCCACCTTCATGGTACAACCGATATTTTGAACACTGGCACGTAGTCTGAAAGCTTAGTCGCAAGGGAGACTATGCACACGTTGCTGACGAACTTGAAGCACTGCAGTCTTGACGACGCCTTACAAAAACCTTGATCATGACGATGGCCTTTCTTCGTATCCAACACTCAGTCGTGTATCATCGTCTACACACACACTTAATCGACACAAGAATTGAGTAGGAGAAAATGTGTCACTTCAGTTTAAACCGCAGTCCTGTGTTTGCCGATGAATGTCTTTCCTACGTAGAGCTGAGAATGCGCCTGATTGTGGAGTGCGGGATGTTCCATTCCATGTGCATTCAGACAGAAAAAAAAACCCAGTCGCGAATTGATATTTGCAGCCTGTCAGAAGAGCCTCTGTACAATGAGTATTGAACATAACAACAGAAAAAGAAGTATTTGCTGTTTTACAAAATCTGATCAATATACATTTGTTGCACTTGAACTGGCGAATCACGTCTCCCCCTCTCCCTCCATCACCCGTATAAGATATCCACCCTATGTTAGGAAAAAAAGGGGAGATCATAAAATTCTTTGTATAAATGCCTTTACATAACATACAGGAGAAACAAACCTCCTCTCATCCCCACCCCCCATTCTATCCCTCCCTCCATCCTCTCTCTCTCTCTCTCTCTCTCTCTCTCTCTCTCTCTCTCTCTCTCTCTCTCTGTCTGCGATCCTACCTTTGCACGTGTATCAATACATGAATGAACGAACAAACGAACGAACGAATCCATTACTTGATTTTAATTGTTCAGATTGTTGAAATCTGGATAACATCGCAACTGAACAGACGCTCCGTGGTGGGTACTGCGATTAACTCTCAACATTGAAAATGTTTGTTTTTTTTTCTGTATTCTCGAGACCTTTGATTTTTTTTCCTTCTTAAAGGGCAGGACGCAGAGGATGGAGGAAAATGGAAGGGAGGGAGGGTGATAATGAACGACTTTCCTGGTCACGTCATTTGAAGTCACGGACATCATCTTCAACGGTTCCTCCTGGTATTTGTTACTTTTATTTCACTTGCTTTGAAACATAACTTTTGTATTGTTTTTTTTCTCTCTATTTTTTCCCGATACAACTTATGTTTGGAGAAACCACTACATCCTATTTGTCACCTACAAGAACACTGTTACATTACTTGACCTGTTTAACGGAGCGTATTTTCTACAAAGAATGTGTACATCATATCTTCTATTTTCTGTAAAATCGTAGAGGGGAAGCGAAGGGGTGTGGAGGAGTTTTATCTTTAATTTTTTTCAAGTGTGGAGGGGGTGTGTGTGTGTGTGTGTGTGTTGCGCGCGCGGTGGGGGGGGGGGGGGGGGGGTCGTTTTCATCTACCATCACGCAGCACAGGGTGCCGGGTGACCTGTCTTGTGTGTGTGTGAGTGTGTGTGGGGGTGGGGGGGGGGGGTCATTTTCATCTACCATCACGTAGCACAGGGTGCAGGGTGACCTGAACTTGTGTCAACAACAGTAAAGTTAGGTTCATCCTACTTTTAAACCTGACTGATTTGCTTACTTTGGCAATAAGTCATGCCATCTCGCCGTCGCACCCCCACCCCCACCCCCCACCCCCACCCCCACCCCACACCCCCACGTCGCCGCTATCGTTCCTGCTTGTCGGCATCTTGTTGAAAAAGCAGACACAGCCGAACACGATTTCGCGCGCGAGAGTTAGCAAGAGTTGTCGCTTTTTGGTGCAAGCAAACCGAGACACCACGATGGCTAAAGTCCAGAAGAGCAATTACCGCACAAGAGCTTCGTTTCTAGATTTTTATTTTTCAATCTTTCTTTAAAGTTCGTCTTATTTATAGTATTTTTCGCTAAACGTGTGTACAGAATACGCTAAATCGTATGGGTACACAGTCTGTATTACATGACATTGTCTTTTACTCTCTTTTTTCGCACCACTGCTTTGTTTTCTTTCTTTCTCTCTTTCTTTCTTTCTTTTTTTAACTGAGGTTGAACTAAACAGAAGGCATGAGATTCTTCAGAAGAGTACTCAGCACCCCCTCAATGATCATGTGACAAATGACACAGAACCTCCAAGAAGGACGTAACCACCCACTGATCACGATGACTCACAGCACACTCAACAACTCCATGGAAAAGTGGACCAGTGGCGTTTGTTAACGAGCCGCAACCCTATCTTCGTGGATTAAAAAAGGCAGAGGGGTTTAAAAAAAAAAGGAAGATTAGAAACCATAAAAGTTTTGAAAAATAAAGGAAAAGGTCTGGCGGACCCGCTTAGTTTAACTATCTGTACATATCTGCCGACTCCAGAACAAATAATTTCAGCAATTAGCTTGATGTTTTGATCTGTCTGTCACGAATTTGACATCTTTCATCGCCTTTAGACCAGTAATAGATTATTTGCAAAAATATTTGTGATAATAGTGGTACAAAAAAAACTGCCAGCCTAACGGATAGGCTAAAACGTATAGTTTCACCTGCAGTTAATGTCGACCAGAAAAACATCTTTGAAGAAAATTGGATGCTTTGATTTTCGTAGTCTCGAAACTCTTCCCTTCGCTCTCATTGTATACCTCCTCCCTCACCCACCTCCTCCTCTCCCGAACTCAGACACCTACGCATCCAACCCCCTCGCCAGCCACGGTTTCTCCCCGCTCCCGCCTTGAGTTGTGTACTTGTATGACCATCTGTGAAGCGGAAACGAACGCTCCTACAAAAGATTGTGCGGAAGACAACAACCTGTCTTTCCCTCTACGATCGCTTTGTAGATAGTGAACAGTCAATAAAAAACGCGATTTGCAATCTTGATGAACTGAACTTGGGACCCAAAACATTTCATGAAGAAAGCATGGTTTGTGTAAGGGACTGGATAGAGTCCCCCCCCCCCCCCCCCCCCCGCCCCCATTTCCTCCTCCCCATTCTAGCTTTGCCCTAGCTACCAATATCCCAAACCCTACCCTCTCTCACCCGATGTCTCGTCAAACACACACACACACACACACACACACACACACCACACAGCACCACACACACACACACATACACACACACATACACACACACATACACACACACACACACACACACACACCACGCACGCACACACACACACGCGCGCGCGCGCGCGCGCACTCAGAGCATTTGTCCCGGCTAAACGTAGAAAAAAGAAAGTCATCGCCTACACTCAAATAAACAAGGAAAAGAACTTAGTGACCTGCCTCTTTGTGTTCCCTCGTTGCAGGAAAGAAAAAAGAAGAAAAGAAATTAAAAAAAAAAGAAAAATGACAGGAGGAAGAGCAATTAAAAAAAAAGGACAAAAAGAAAGGAACGGACGAAGAACGGAAGGAAGGACGGGGGGAAAAGGCAAAGGAGGAGGAAGGGATACGATGGATTTCGTAACGTTCATAGATCACACACACGCGTGGGCACACACACACACACACACACACACACACACGCCACACACACACACACACACACACACACACACACACACACGAACGAACGAACGAATGAAACACCTAACCCCCAGCAAACAGCTAAGACAATAAACGATGATTGCAGAAATACCACCCGAGCTATGGAACCGCGTTATTTTTGGTTACCCCGACGTATCATTTTTTTCATATTTTACAGCTGACTTTTTTAATCCTCTTTCTCAATAGCTCTTTCTTTTTAACATCCCCCTTGTTTCTTTATATTTTCTTTTATTGTCTGCTTGTTTATTTGTTTTTGCGTCTGAGTATTTTTCAGTCGCCAAATATATGTTGTTTTCGTATCAACCGCCGTGACACAATGGTTAACGTCGCAGATCGAGAGCTGTGAAGTCGTGAGTTCGATTCCTGTCAGAGTCATTTGTTTGTGGAATTTTTCGGCCCCGCGTTCGCTTACTTCAGGTTGAGCTGCTTCGGGCTCTATCCAAACCACACAGCCGAGTTTCATCCACCTGAAGGATGCATCTTTGCGATGTTGATTACATATCTAGATCAAAACTGCAGGTGTCTGTTTCTCTCGGGCTTGGTTGAAGGCGGGATGTACTGTGAAAGGAAGCGTAAAGTACAGCTCTATCGTGTAATCTCAGACCAGAAACGGAACTACATAGCATAATTTTCATCATCCCTGTCCTAATCGAGCAACATCAAAAGTCTTGAATTCTGTTGTCCTTCACGTCCGGCTCTTATGGTGACTCTTTTTTTTTTCGAAGTCCTCTTACGTCTATACCATGGGTGAGTTTGTGGCGTATTCATCGGAATCGGCAAGTTCGTGCGCACTGTTGCTGGAAGGACGTGGTGGCGCCCTCTGGAGGCGGACGTTCGCACACGCTGCGACTAAGCAGTTACTGTCTTTAACAGGAACTGTAGTAGGTGATGTCGGGATCAGAACAGGTGCCACTGAACACCACCGGAGTGACTGCAGCACTGCGATCTCTTCCCCGGTGGGTTTCCTCATGACGACTTGACATGGACTGCTCCCTGTGGATTGCCTGTGTCAGGGCTGCCAAGGGGACAATGCAGGGTGTGGCTGTGGACGCGGAGCCGGAACAAGTGGGGTGGAAGTAATGCCTCTGAAGTAGCACGGAAGAGGAGACAAAAAAATATCGATGCTGAATTACCCTCTCTCTCCTCTCTCTCTCTCTCTCTCTCTCTCTCCTCTTCTTCTGTTATACCTGTCCCCATCCTTTTCCGCATCCACGCCTTCCACCATATCCGATCTTACTTTTAAGTCCTCGATGTATGTGTGACTTAAGGCTGATGTATGTTAAAATGTTTCTCTTCTCTCTCTCTCTCTCTCTCATCTCTCTCTCTCTCTCTCTCTCTCTCTCTCTCTCTCTCTCTGCTGTTGCTAGAAAGGCCAGAAAGGGAGTCATCGAAATTCTTCATACAATGAGAAGATTAAACGCTATTGATCCTTCTCAATTTGGAAACTATTTGACACTCAGATAGCGCCTGTTTTGACATATGCTGCTGAAGTCTGGGGACTGCGAAAACAAACCAATGGAAAATGTACACACTTTTGCAATCAAGAGATTTCTTAATGTACCTCTTCACTCTTCCAATGAAATGTGCTATGGAGAATCAGGCAATTCCCTTTGTTTATTATAAGCTACGTTAAATGTATTAGGTATTGGTTAAAACTAATTCGACTATCTGAAAAACATTTATGTAGACATGCTCTTTAGACAAGATGAAACTGGATATTGCAGCTGGGTGTCTGACATAAAGAACATTCTAATAAAAATGGACTTGGAATAGTTTGGGTTACCCAGATGGCAGGTAATGAAAAAGTAATTTGTCGGAATTCCAACAAAGGCTTACTGATTATTTTCAACTAAACTGACATGCTCATATAACTGAGAAATATGCGTGGTACAACTCCTTTACATATTCCAACCGGAGAAATACCTCAACAAAGTAACACATAAATGGCACCGGGATCATCTGGCAAGGTTTAGAACTAGAACCCTAGGATTTTATGCGAACAGAAGATGTTTTGATACAAATGTTTCCAACATGTGTCCATTACGTTCAAAACGGTGTAGAAGACGAAGGCCACGTCTTGTTTGGCTGTAAGGAATATGAAGCTTTACGTTTGACATCAATCGTTTTTCAGCAATATGAAATGAAAGGACATGAGTTTGCTCGAATAATTTCATCAAAGTTGGAGATACTATCAGATCGCTTGCGAAGTTTATCGCCGAAGCATATAATCGAAGAACAAACTTCTGTCCTCGTGAAGCAGACATTTCAAAGCTTATAACATGAAGTCTTACAAATTGTCATAATAAAAATATATCTGACGACCTCGTGATTACCGTCGGATGGTCCTTAATTATCTTTTACTTCGATTTAGTATCGACCTATGTTTCGTCTGTAGCGCATTAAGCTAGATTATTTCGACCGCAGAAAGAATTCTGTAGTGCAGTTTCCTTTTCGAAACGTTTCTTTCTTTTCTGTATGTGTATGTGTATGTTGTGCTTTCCGTTGCTATTTGAAACAACACTGGTAACTGCCCCCTTTGACATGAAGGCAAATTAGGCTATTGTCAATAAAACTGTCAAACTGTCTTCACAGGCCAGCTCTAAGAGAAATTCTATTGAATTCGTCAATATTATATCATTCTGAGAGTACATAGTAGAAATTCCTCCGTCCCTTCCTCCGTCTCTCCTGCCCTTCCCACCCTCCCTTCCTCTTTCCTTTCTCTCTCTCTCTCTCTCTCTCTCTCTCTCTCTCTCTCTCTCTCTCTCTCTCTGTCTGTTACATTTTCCCCTTGGTGTCTCTCACACACACACACACACACACACACACACACACACACACACACACACACACACACACACACAGAGAGAGAGGAGAGTTTTAAGCAGGGTCTTGAGTAATATTCATACAATCTTCAGAAAAATATTGTGTCATTGACAATGGTCAGTTTTATGGGACAGCTTCAGTCAACGATGGGAGTCTAAACATCTTTTTCTTCTGTCTCTCTTCTTCTTTCTTTCTTTCTTTCTTTCTTTACATTGTAACATTGTGGTCCTTGGCTTGAGTGGTTTAGTGTACAATTCGAGTACAATAAAGTTTTTATGTAGAAGTATGTTCACAAATACATTTTAGGAAAAAGTACATTGCCTAATGTTTGTGCCTCTCCAATCACATACAGATGATTAGTATTTGTTTACACTGCATTTGTGTATGAAAAGAATGTTCCTTGTGATCTGGACGATGTCTTAGTAGAGTTTATCTACACATGGATAATGAACATCCAGTACTACCACATTGATAGTGATAACAGAAAAATGAGATAACCATGTTTTTTTTAACCCAAACTGTCGTATTTCACCTGTTGCTTAAAGATGTAGTTTAGTGGCATATTTCCGTCAGTTTCCTTGCCGATTTTAACACATATTGTACAATTTAACGTTTTGTTCCGATTTTCTTAAACTGTTTTTTTTTTTTCGCCAGGTGCAGAATGTTTCTTAACGTATTAGGCTTTGTGTTCGCAAGCGATGAGAAACTTTAAAGAGATTATCATCAGTCATGAGGAATTTGGCAGGTAGGTCTCATGCTCTCTGCAATCATTCAGTCTAAGCTATTTCGAATTAGCCCAAAATAACTAGTTTTATCATACAAACCAAATCGCTTGATAACATGCTTTTCTTTTCCCCTACAACTGAAGCATTTTGTTTGTTATTCACTCGCATTGCTACTAAATTTGTGTGCAAGTGTATGTGTTGATCTATTTGTAAGAGAAATGAAACGAAGCATTGAATTAAAGTATAACTGAAATAAATACTGTTGCACTGTAATAAAAAACAACAACAAATTTTTAAGAGGCATCAATGCTAATAAGATGAAACACTAAAACGTTTCTAGATTCAAACTGACATGTAGATATCTAGCTCTTTTTTTATCTATTCACCTGACTTTAATGCTAATAGGACAAACATCAAAACGTTTGTAGATTCAAACTGATATGTAGACATCTATCTTTTTTTATCTCTTGGCCTGACTTGCAGAAAGAGAGAAAGGGATTTAAACGAGCGCAAGAGATCCGACACTGTCGATCCAACTCACCTCGCCCCCACACGCACTCCCCTAAACCGACTGCTGTTCTATTTACACCATTCCAGGAATAAACAAGCCCTGGTCTGGCTCCCCACACCAAAGCCTACAGAAGAGTCGCTCAGCCGTACGATGCACACAATGTACGAAGACTATATCCAGGCCGTCGATACTTGGCACAATGTTTTTTTACAATGGAATCTTCGGTTGCCCCGCTCTACCACCTGCCCCCCCCCCCCCCTCCCCCAACGCCCTCCACCACCAGCCCCCCCCCCCCCCCACCTCCTCATACTACCCCCTCCCTCCCTTGATCCACCCTCTTCCTTTCTCCCTCCCCTCCAAACCATCCCATTCCCCTACCTCCCCCTCCCCCCCCCCTCCCCCCCTCCTCTACCTGCGTCACTCTGGTGGGAAAGATGGATGCAAAGCGCTCATCAAGGGCGGTAATTGGCAATGAGTCGACAGCAGGTCTTTTGAGCTCGGCGGGCACACGGCACAATATTACCCATGAATCTTGGCGCGCCAGTGCCAATGGCGGTGCCGGGCTCTTTTCGCAGTCCAAACACTGGCGTTGAGCCTTTTCCAAATGGCACCCCCCTCGCATGTCCGACCTGTTGGGTGCGGTGGCGAGGAGG
>CM065734.1:54399500-54449500 GCA_033310375.1 Conus canariensis
CATTCGGTATTGTTAAACGATTCGGAAAGACGCTTGGTGGTGTCAGGTCAATAATTCAAGATCACAATATTGTGAAAGCAACAATTTGAAAACAAAGAAACTTTATTTAAGAAGCCTCTTTTTTCGGATACAGACGAAAAGCCTGTACGGTCACACAAAACCTCTAGTAAAATCATTGATAGGTTAAAAAGAACTCTTTAAATGTAAACATAATTGTATGATCTTGTAGAAAAACGATGTTTACAATATCTAGGCATTCGTCTACAGTTAAAATGAGAATCATCCTGAGGCAGATTAAAGTGGAGCAAACAAGAGAACGATAGAAACGAGGAATGAATTTACTGCCGCGGAATATCTTTAAGGCAGAGACAGCATTTTTTTTTCTTGCATTGAAGGTCATTGGGTGCTTGACCTTTCTCCCTCAGAGGATGTTCTTCTTTAGTATTCTTACTAACGTGACAACGTCAAGGGCATGAAACAAAATGCTATCTGCAAACTGAATGCGAACTACTCTTGCATACACGTACTCACACACTCAGCCCTCACGTGGCCTCTGTTGTCGGCCCTACTATACATATGACTTGAATATACCCACAAATACTCGACATAGTTTGTGCATAAGACGATAGCGAAGCCGTGTGGATATCAATGTGGCATTTATATTGCTCCACGTAAAAAAACGCAGTGGTGATGTGTATTTGAGGAGTACATCTTTTAAACGAAAATAACCACAGAATTTTAAATCGGATTTCATAGTTGTGTGATTAAAGTACATGAACGGCATTTCAAAGAAACACAGAGAACAGACAGTCATCTTCCAAAAGTTAAGCACATCTTCGCGAAGCGAGGAGAGTATGGTTTCTTGTTCCCTTTTTGTGGTTTGTTAATTTAACACAGATTTAAATAAACTAGTCGATTACAAGACTTAAAAAATTGTGTTTTATTATCATTTATTGATTTGGGAAAGATTTAAATAATACTAGTTGATTACAAGACTTCATAAAAAGTGAATAAACACATGGGGTTAAACTATGGGCTTTTTTGTACGTAATTCAAATATAACGTGTTGAATTACAACATGCGAAGAAAAGGTCTTCTCTGACATTAGTATTGCACGCAATTAAGAAATCACTAAAATTGTTCCATTGGACGATCTTAATTAAGAAACCGCGGGAAAAATAATTTCACACATTTTAAAAGCCACTTGTTACACAGCAAACACACTGGGAAAAAGAAATTAAACCGTATAATTATTGTTAAACTCAATCAACAAAGGGACGTGTTCCAGATCACACAGGCACAGAAAAGTGTTATTTCCTTCCAGTTACACCTTAGCTATAATTGTAACATAAATGCTTTATCACATTTCACTAGACTTTCATGTCTTTCCATTTTTCGCATTCCTCATGCAAAAGCTTAATCAGATTTCACTAACAAAATAAAAAACAAAGAGAGAGAGAGAGAGAGAGGAGAGAGAGGAGAGGAGAGAGAGAGAGAGAGAGAGAGAGAGAGAGAGAGAGAGAGAGAGAGAGAAGCGTCTATGAGATCATTAGCATTTCGCACACACAACACAACAGTACCAATTACCGGTACGGTGAACTTCGGCAGAGACACGTGAAACCCATCAAACAAATTGTACAAGCAAACGAAATCATCACAGACAGGAGCGAAACTTCATCCCACAGGCTGTATGGAAGGCGGCAGAAGGTCCAAAGAGAAAGTTCACACAGTCTGAGCGACAAGACAAAGACTGAAACTAAAACACTGAGCGCGATGAACACAGGGAGAGCGAGGTGAAAAGAGAGAGGACCTCCAATATAGTCATGAATCATCGCTTTCGCCGCTGCGCTCCCCCACTCTCGCTCGTACCTGGGGATGGCAAAGCAGAAAGGTTTAGATCGAATGGTATTTCTGTTGGCTCCATGTGTCGTGTTGTGCTGTTGTGTTGCGTCGCGTCGCGTCGTGCTGTGCTGTGCTAGGCTTTGCTTTGCTGTGCTGTGTTGTGGTGTGCTGTGCTGAATGTTTTTTCTACATTGTATGGAATTGTACTGTACAGAATTTTGTTGAATTGTATTTCAATGCGTGGTTCAGTATTGTGTTCTACTGCGTGTAATATGCTGAATGTGTTGTGTCGTTCGGCAATGTATTGTGCTGCACTGTGTAGCACTTTATAATGCTATACTGTATTTCATTACATCGAATTGCACAGTATAATGTATAGCGCTGCATTGTATGACACTGGACCGTGCTGTAGCCCCCTCTTCACAGCGGACATATCTGAGAGGATATCATCGCCATGTTCCGCAGCCAGGTTTTCCAGTGTTCGTGTGCGTCCCTAAGAGCTCATTACTGACCCACATATTTTTTGTCAACTCGTAATGCTGTGGCCCCCCTTTCCAAGCACACCTCGTCCTCGGTTCATTGCCGCCACGAAAGACTAGCACCCTGAACACCATCAAGGTCTTGTCGTTGAAGGCATATAGTAGGGTGTCGGATCGTTAGAAGATTTCAATTGCCAATAGTTATGAATTCAGTGTAAATGTCGAGCCTATCATCCAACTATTGCGTCAGTCTAAAATAGCATAAAAGGTAAATGCTTTAATGTACAGATGTTTATGAACGTTGAATTATGTTCTGTTACAGTAACTTCTCTCTCTCTCTCTCTCTCTCTCTCTCTCTCTCTCTCTCTCTCTCTCTCTCTCTCTCTGTTTCACAGACAAGATAAGCAACAGAGATTTAAACCAAGCGATGAGGGGCACACAGAGAAACAATACACATGCGAGATCCTTGCGATGAAAGCACATTCGCATGTCTTCACCTTCTTTTCGTCTCCTTCCCGCTCTCATCCCTAAACTCACCAAACCTTTCATAAAAAGTATCTATCTGCCCGTGTCGCTTCTGTCGGCGAAGAAGAAGAAGACGCTGCCGACCCCGCCACACAAGGCTGACGAAGAAGTGAAGTCATCCATCCTTGGTGAGTCAAAAGCCCCCAGCGTGTGATTCGATCAACCCGGAGTGTGACACACAAGAAGACTCTCCTTACACACAGGTGCAGCGACACCCGGTCGGTGGAGAGAGAGGGAGGGAGAGAGAGAGACAGAGACAGAGAGACCCAGTCAGGAGAGAGAGAGAGAGAGAGAGAGAGAGAGAGAGAGGAGAGAGAGAGAGAGAGTATTAAGGTAGTGAAGTGGACAACACCGGGGCTGTTAGTGTTGGCCCCATCCCAACAGGCGGCCGGCTGGGGACAATGAGCGAAGTACGAGGAAACGACGAGGGTCAGACCAAAGACTGTACGCGGTCAGACCTCCCCACCTTGCCGGGTGCGCTGTGCTCACTGATCGGCCTCGTTGACTTGTTTGCTTCGTGACTGAGGTGCCGACACACAAGTCTTGACCCTTTTCAGCTTCAACACCCTCTCGCCATCCGTCGTCATTCCCTTTTCCCTGCTCACTCCCCCTCACCCCCTCCATCTCCTTTCTTACCTTTGAAAGGGAGAGTGGTGTGGTAAGACTGGCCAGTGTGTAACGGGACAGACTTGTCCACCACAACGATGCAAAAGAAACCGGTGGACTTTAAAGTATACGAACGAACAAAAGAAAGAGAGGAAAAGGTGGACCGATTTTGACTCATAGCCAGAGGAACAAAAGAAATTAAATAAAACGGAATTTTTCTGTGAAAAACCGATTTTTTTTGTAGCTTGATTTTCATGTGTCTTTCGTTAATACATTAGCTGACATTTGTTTTTGCTTTTCCAAAGTAATGGGAAATCTTCACCTCTCAAAACTAGGAACTTTGCGGAAATGAAATTAGGCAGGGAACAGTAAACGATAAACAGTAAACAAGTTGGGTATTTTTTGCTCCCATAAGAAAACCTAACACAGAGTAACTTTTATTCAAGACTGGCACAGCCAGTTTTCATATCAGTAACATATTTTCTTAATTTCATGTTCCCAGTTTCTCCATCTTCAAATTCCGGAATAGCTCAGTTGGTAGAGCGCCGGACTCGTGATCCTGAGGTTACGGGTTCGAATTTCGGTACAGGGGGATTTTTCCCTCGGATTTAACATTGGTTCTGACTCCATTCCCCACACAGTCCTTCGAATGAGACTATAAACCGAGGTTCCGTGTGTGAACGCACGCATAACATCTTGCACACACGTAAAATCCCATCACCAACTTTCGGAAGAGAAGGCCAGTTTGGCCGTTGGTATGGATGACACGTTTCACATAGCATGCACCCTGCGTGAGAAATTGAAAGAATGGAGGAAGTAAGGATATTGAGTGAACGATATTGGACGATATTGACTGTATGACACGGGAAACGACTGAATGAAGCGCCAGCTGGCAGCTCTTCAGTCGGCACTACCCAGGTAGGCAGCCCGTTGTGTAAACGAGTGTGGATTGTAAAGCGCTTAGAGCTTGGTCTCTAGCCGAGAATAGGCGCTATATAAGTATTCATTATTATTATTATTATTAAATGGAGGCTGGAGGACCCACACAAAAAAAGCTTCGTTGATTTTAGCGAGGCTTTGACAGCATTCATAGTGCGGCTTGTGAGAATGCTTCTATCTTTTGATATTCCCGATAAAGTTGTCAAGGCCATTTAACTGATACTCTTATTTCTCGCTGTTGTGTATGACCTGAGGACGGGTTCATTTGCTGGTTCAAAGTGCACTCAGCTGTACACATCAGTGCTGCATTCCTCCATCAGTTCTTCCGGCTGCGCCAATTGACCGGGGCTTGTAAAAAGCGACTCCCAACAAAGGCATTGACTGGTATGAAGGACAAAAACTCACTTCGGACCTGGAATTTACCAGTGACATCGCAGCACGTTCCTAACAGTCCAGAGTGTCTGCATGAACTAGTGGGGGCTATCGGTTGAGCGGCAGGAGGACTTGGTCTGTTCAACAGACAAAACAAGACAGGACAAGTCAGTCGACCGTCATCCACGAGGAGTGGTCTTCATAGGGCATTACATCCGGCGTCATGGAAGATTCCACGTATCTGGAAAGCTCCATTGACAAACAAGATGAAATGATTAATGAGCTGAGCTGCCTCAAGGGCATTTGACCACCTCAGGAAAATGTGATCAAGAAAGAAGTTTTGACTGAAAAACAAAACTGAGTTTTACAACTGACACTTCTATGCTGCCAACCCTTTTGTACAGCAGCGAAACACGGCGCCCAAAACCTGCCCAAGAGAACAAGAATGGGGCACTTGACTCACATTGCCCTACACGTTCCTCAGTATAAAGTGGAGTGACTTCAAAACCAACAAGAAATGGGAAATGTCTCAAATCAAACTCCAGTACCCCCATCACGTGCCAAAGGCATCTGAACTGGCTGGGTCGTGTCGCCTGTCTTCCCGCCTCCCGTCTGGCACGCCACGTGCACGGGTGGACACCCGCAAGGAGAATACGAACAAACGGCCAAAATTCAACTGGCAACAGACCACTCGGTGTAAACTCTGAAGAGATATGTATGTTGTAGCGACGTCCGAACGCTGACCGCTGACAAATCGTGATGGGAAGGGATGGCCGCCTCATGCGTCGGGAGAAGTGAGAGCTTGTAAGTAAGCCCCCCCCCCCCCCCCAACCCTCCCCCCTACCCAAAGAGAACACAGTGACATAAACGCCGTTCACATTGAGTTCTGTGGTAGTCAGAATAGAAGAGAAAATGTCAACGATAACGGCAAGACCAACAACGAAAAAAGCATGCATAGAAGCTAAAAGCCCCCCCCCCCCCCCCCAAAAAAAAAAAAAAAAAAAAAAGCCTAACGACACACACACACACACACACACACACACACACACACACACACAGAGCAATAGAGAAAAGCAATAAATAGATCAGCATGAAAAATGCGGGGATACTATTTATCATCATAAATCTTCTACAGCACCTCGATGGGAGGAAGGAAGCAATGCAGGTGTTCATGTAAACAGAATGGAGCAGCGGGCGGGGGGGGGGGGGGGGGGGGGGGAGTAGATCCACCAGACCGCACCCTAATGAGAGTACAGTCACACGGCAAGACCACTTTTAGATTTTCTTTTCTTTTTTTCAGCTTAAAGGAATTGCGTCCAAGGTGTATTTGTCGGTGGTAATTTTCCGCTCATTTTTCCGGTTCCTTCTCAGAGTCATCTCGTAGCGTTCTTCCCTGGGTGGCTTTGACACCGTGAAATGATGGGGGCCACGTCTGTGCTTCACTCTTCGGCTCTTGTCAGGTTAGAATCGAGAAAATTTCGTGGTTGTGTGTGTGTGTGTGTGTGTGTGTGTGTGTGTGTGTGTTGTGTTGTGTTGTGTTGTGTTGTGTTGTGTGTGTGTGTGTGTGTGTGTGTGTGTGTGTGTGTGTGTGTGGTGTGTGTGTGTGTGTGGTGTGTGGTGTGTGTGTGTGTGTGTGTGTGTGTGTGTGTGTGTGTGTGTGTGCGTGCGTGCGTTCTTATTCTTTCTTTCTTTCTTTCTTTCTTTCATCTTTACCAAGGTCCGACTGTTTACTTGAGTAACTAAGCGTATAAACGCAGGAAGCAGATAAAAGACAGCGTGTGGTTTCTTTCAGATGGGGGAAATGGGGGGGGGGGGGGTTAAAAGGTTAATCGATCTCTGCAACACTAGAAAAATGTCCACAACAAAACCCTAAGTAACTATGGGAAGAAGAGGAAAGTGAAGGGAACAGGTGAAGTGAGATTGGGAGTTTGAAGGGGAAGAGGTGAGGGGGTGGGATGTTAGTCTACACGCACCAAACTCGAAAAGAAAAATTAATCTGACAGTTTCATGGTAAGATCTACTTCGAGCTCTACTATCGTCTTTTTTCTTCTTTTTATGATTTATTTCGTTTATTTCTTTCTCTTCCTGTAATCCCCCTCCACTTCCCCGCGAGGTTTGTTTTCATCTACATCTGGTTGTTTGTTTATCTGTAAGCATGATCATTTAAAAGCTACTTAACTGATTTGAACGAAACTTATGGAATTAGACCCAATGATGAAACTGTTCAATTTAGGTGCCGACGCGGATAGAGTAACGAATTCATGATCTGTTAAGCAAGATTATTACAATTTCTTTTATCCTGAACATTACTACGAGGTTACTGCCACCAGTTAATAACAATGTATGAAGTAAGGCGTTTGTATGGAATAATAAAACCTTTCAGTTATATAAACATCGATATCTTGCATTCTTCATTTGCGATTACAAAAGCTTATATGGGAAGTAAGAAGTAAAGGATTAAGAATCATGCTGAACCGGCTCAAGAACCAGGCGGAGAAACTGCTCGCAGAACAGGCGGGCTTTCGACCAGGAAGGAGCACAGCTGAGCAAATCTTCAACTGCCACCTGAAGATTTAAAAACACCCCCAACACCAGAGAGACCTCTCCCACAACTTCATACATTTAAAACAAGAATAAGCTTTCAATCGAGTTTGGCATGACGGGCTGTGGCAGGTCCTCAGAAATGTCAACGTGGAGGAAGGGTTGGTCCACATCACACAGGCGCAGTACAGCTCGGCAACCAGCGCCGTGCTCATGAACAGCCGAACAGGGAACTTCTTTCGTACAACTGTTGGCTTCCGACAGGGCTGTCTGCTCTCCCCGACCCTCTTCAGCCTGTGCTTGGAGAATATCATGCACGAGGCCATCGAAAACGTCAACGCCACCATCTCAGTTGGCGGCAGGCGCACATGCAATCTGCGCTTCGCTGAGACATAGATCTACTCAGCAGAAGCAACGACGAACTCCAAGATCTAACCAGTAGGCTAGAACACCATGCCAGCACATATGGGATAGAAATCAGCGCAGAAAAGAGCAAGTTGACAGTGAATAACAGCAATGAAGACCAGACTGCAAACATCACAATGAACGGACAAAAGCTGGAAGAGGTGGAAGCGTTCAAATACCTCGGCTCCACACTCACGAAAGACGGTCGCTGTTCATCAGAAATCAAAGTCAGATTAGCTCTTGCCACATCAGCTATGGCAAAGCTCACAAAGCTGTGGACAAGCGATAAGATCAGCTTCCCTACAAAACTCAAGCTGTACAAAGTCCTCGTCCTTTCAGTCTTCCTGTGCGGGTGCGAGAGCTGGACCTTGACGGCAGAGCTGGAGAGAAGGACCCAGGCCTTTGAAATGAAGGCATACAGAAGACTGCTCCATATCTCCTGGACAGAGCACAGAACCAACGACTCCGTCCGAGAGCAGGTGACCACACTGGCAGGACCACAGGAACCCCTCTTGGCTACAGTTAGGAGGAGAAAGCTGATGTGGTTTGGCCATGTGACACGACACGACTCGCCGGCAAAGGCAATCCTGCAAGGCACGCTTGAAGAGGAAAGAAGCAGAGGCAGGCAGAGACAGAGGTGGTCGGAGAACGTGATGGAATGGACAAACCTCAGGCTGCCAGAACTCCTGCGAGAAGCAGAGGACAGACCACGATGGAGAAGAAGATCGACGGAGTCGTTCCTCATGTTCCCCTTACGGCCACTTAGGTCACGGGAATGAGATGATGATAATATGGGAAGCAACTCTTTCATTTTGTATCTACTATTACTTCCCTGCTTTAAAAAAGAAAAAATTCTTTCATGAACTGACTCAAACGGCGGATTCAGGATCGGCTTAACCTTGCCGGACGTTCATGCTTTCCTGCGTTCAATTTCGGGTTTATTTTGTTTGTTCGTTGTTGAGAGGTGTGCAGGTGCTGTGGGATAGGGACACTCCTGCATCTCTTATACCCACTGTTTCCCTCTGTGTGTGTGTGTGTGTGTGTGTGTGTGTGTGTGTGTGTGAGAGTGAGAGAGAGAGAGAGAGAGAGAGAGAGAGAGAGAGAGAGAGAGAGAATGTGCACGCTACACAGACCTACTTGATTGTGAACTACATGTTTCACATTAAGTTCTCTGTCTGTCGGTCGGTCTGTCTGTGTGTGTGTGTGTGTGTGTGTGTGTGTGTGTGTGTGTGTGTGTGTGTGTGTGTGTGTGTGTGTGTACGAACAAACATGATTGTGAAATAAATGTTTCACAACAAGATCTCTGTGTGTGTGTGTGTGTGTGTGTGTGTGTGTGTGTGTGTGTGTGTGTGTGTGTGTGTGAGTACGGACCAACATGATTGTAAACTAATGTATCACAGCAAGCTTAACAGCCCCGGAACACTGGTCAGGAAATCCTGACATGTCTAGAATAATGGCCAAAAAGACTGGAAACTCTTCTTCATGATTTCAGGGAGAAGCGGCAGGCCAGCTCTGACTCGGGTGGTGCAACAGAGAAAAGGATATCGTTCTCAGGATACCCGTGACGGCTAACGATTGTGGCAGAAAGCATAAAGATACAGCCAGAATCATAGCTCCGACCCTATTCGGCTCGGTTTCTATTTCATACTGATCTTTTGTGTGGTAGCCTACCTACAGTTTCCCTTTCTATTCATTTTGAAAATATTTATCGCACTGTACTTTTTTTTAGTATAGACCAGATAAACTTAATCACAAGAAACCATTCACATTCTCTCCGTCTCTGTCTCTGTCTGTCTGTCTGTCTGTCTGTCTGTCTGTCTGTCTGTCTCTCTCTCTCTCTCTCTCTCTCTCTCTCTCTCTCTCTCTCTCTCTCTCTTCTTTCTTTCTTTCAGTAGCGCTTTGGCTGGTGTAATCAAAGTGCTGGGTGTGTCTTGTTGGTCGTGTTCGAAGCCAAGCGAGACAAAGTCCCAGGCCTTAGAATCAAAGGTCCGAAGTCACAGGGAAGCAAGAACGCAAGGAATTAAAAGTATGCGTGAGGCTGCAAGTAACGTTTGGTGAATTCCTCGTCTAATGAGTCTTTCGTTTAATGAGTCCCTCCTTTGATGGATCTTTGATCCCTGAGACGAGTCCTTCCACTGGCGAGTGTCTGACCTGGTACAGGTGAAGGTCGCGTGCCTTGTTGCTGCGGAGGGGTACTAGTTTCAGAAAGCCTCCATTGTAAATTTTCTCTGGAAAGGGTGATTAGAATATGGTAAACTAGTACAGATACATATAACTTTCAGGTGATACCAATAACTGCTTTTTTTAATACGATGAAATTTTGACGACAGATTTACAATTCTAACTGCTTTAGTCCATTGGATAGCGTCAAAACAAACGACAAAATGATGATCCTTATGCCACCATAACAAAACCTGTAGAGAAGTGGAATAAATATGATGGCAGTTCTTCCCGTCCTGCTATCATAGCCTTCTTCTAATGTTACCATCCGTACCCGCATTTAATCGTGGCTGAAACCATTATTTTTTCTGACAAAAACATCAAAACGGTCACGTTACCTTTTCTCTGCGCAGGCACGTTTGTGTGCACGTCCAAGTTACAAATGAGCAGTTTGGGGCTCCATAACGGAAGCAAAACGGGGTCTGTTACAAAACTGGTTTGCAGTGTTACGAGCTGAGCTCTGTGTGTTTTACAACACAGTGAGCAGTGGGCAATGTTACATGTTTGCCTTTGGCAGCAACTTCAGACAAGAGATTCCGGACCCGCTTCATTTTCTCTGGTCTTAAGTCATTTGTTTCTGCACCTGATTTTGTCTTCTCTGCCTCTGTACCTGTCTGTCTGTCTGTCTGTCTGTTACTGTTCTCCGTATCTGTTTGTCTGTTTCTCCGTCTGTCTACAGTCGATAAGTCTCTGTCTCTTGGTCTCTCTGTTTCTGTCTGTCTGTCAGTCGTCTGTCTGCCTCTCTGCCTCTCTCTCTCTCTCTCTCTCTCTCTCTCTCTCTCTCTCTCTCTCTCTCACTCGCGCGCGCGTCTGTGTGTGTGTGTGTGTTCGTGTGAGTGTGTGTGTGTGTGTGTGTGTGTGTGTGTGTGTGTTGTGTGTGTGTGTGTGTGTGTGTTGTAGGCGCATGTGAGTGAGTGTGTGTGTGTGGGGGGGGGGGGGGGGGGGTGTAGGCACATGTGAGTGTGTGTGTATGTGTGTGGATGTGCGCATGAGCATGTGTGTGAGCGTGCGTGCGTGTGTGTGTGTGCGCGCGCGCGCGCGCGCGGCGTGTGTGTGTGTGTGTGTGTGTGTGAGTTTTGTTCACGCTCAGTTGAAACGAAGGAATTCCTATCAATTTATGATATATGATGAAAGTGTGTGTGTGTGTGTGTGTGTGTGTGTGTGTGTGTGTGTGTGTGTGTGTGTGTGTGTGCGTGCGTGCGTGCACGCGCGCGCGCGTGTGTCCGAGTGTGTGCGTGACAGCGCCCGCGCATATAAATGTATGTGTGCATTTGCAAGTGGAGGCACGTGTGGATGCATAGACACTGGGAGGTGGGGCCTGGGAGACAGCTTTGAACCACGAAAGAGAGAGAAGGGGGTAGGGGAGGTTAAAACCGTGTGTGTGTGTGTGTGTGTGTGTGTGTGTGTGTGTGTGTGTGTGTGTGTGTGTGTGTGTGTGAGAGAGAGAGAGAGAGAGAGAGAGAGAGAGAGAGAGACAGACAGACAGACAGACAGACACAGAGAGAGAAAGAGAGAAGAGAGAGAGAGAGAGAGAGGTGTGTGTGTGTGTGTGTGTGTGTGTGTGTGTGTGTGTGTGTGTGTGTGTGTGTGTGTGCGTGCGTGCGCGCAAGCGCGTGCGTGAGAGTGAGTGTGTGTGTGTGTGCGCGCGCGCGCGTGCGTGCGTGAGAGAAAGAGACAGACAGACAGACAGAGACGGAGAGAGATGGTAGGATGATAGGAGTAAAAAGATGGAGAGACAGAGGCAAGTGGGGTTGCAAGGTGGGAGTTGGGGAGGGAGAAAGCGAGGGGAAAAGAGAGAGGCGCACGCGGAGAGAGAGAGAGAGAGAGAGAGAGAGAGAGAGAGAGAGAGAGAGAGAGAGAGAGAGAGAGAGAGAGAGAGAGAGAGAGAGAGAGGGGAGAGAGAGAGAGAGAGAGAAAAGAGAGAGAGAGACAGAGACAGACAGACAGACAGACAGACAGACAGACAGAGAGAGAGAGAGAGAGAGAGAGAGAGAGAGAGAGAGAGAGAGAGGAGAGAGAGAGAGAGAGAGAGAGAGACGAGCGCAGAAAAGTAATAGGAAAGATCAGATTCTATTTTCAAACCAATGAAAAGAAGAAAAGGACAAGCAAACAGGTGACCAGCTCACTGGAAAACTTTGTATTTGACTCACAGAGAAAACAATGAACAATAAGTGCACAGCACTGTCAGTACAAGGGACTGCTGAAATGAAGTTGATTACCTTTCTATTATTGTATAATTGCTAGTCATGAACGTGAACGGTCTAGGGCTGTCTTATTCGAGCTGCATGTGACACGTACTTTGAATGTTGTGTGGTTCTTTGTTCCCCATAAACTCGAAGAAGAATGGACAAAGGCAAAGGAAGGAGGTCTAAAAGAATTTTTAATTTCATACTTGTGCAACATACCTGCCGTACGTTTAGCTGATTTTGAAGATCAAAGGAGTTGATAATCATCTGCTGTCAGAGGAACAAATAATTCAATGATGCTAGGCAATAGTTGTTTGCCATGTCTACCTTTTTAGGCAAAGTGATTCGGTGACAGGTTATCAAACCTTTCAAAGACTGCTGGACTCATAACATCCTTGTCGGACTCCCAATGGGCAGTCAAGAAAGTCTGAAAAACACAAACTTGACCTCACACATGATACTAACAAGTTATACATTGCTTGAAGAGAACAGAAGAATTTTCCTTGGATAGCTGGTTTCTAATATCCTGCAATGATTTATCAGTTCTAATGACATCAAAAGCGTTTTTAAAATCCACGAAAGCAACGTGAAGCTTTCCACCACGTGAAAATAAGCATTACTGAAACATTGAGTACAGACAGAACATTCGGTCTTGATTGTAGATTTTATTTTCGAAAAGAAGCCTGACTGTCATGTACCAAATTATTGTGTTCAGACGATTACATAAAATAATGCCATAACATTTATAAACTGAGCTCAATAAGGATATAAGAAGAGAGATGAGGAGAATGTAGGTGTTAACGCTATAATCATATACATTCTCCATATATCTCTTTTTATGGTTGGGCATAACAATGGCCTTTGTCTATTATTTACTACAGATACCTTTTCCAAACAGAACATTGAACAATCTTTCTAGGCAGGGAATAGTAATTACGCTTCAGCCCTCAACATTTCTCAGATCTCTTCACCTGATCCACATACTTTCCCTGTCTGTAATTTGTACCCATCATTTGAGATTTCATTTTCGCTTATTTTAGCAGTTAGCACGTGATCTTCGTCTTTAGTCAAAGCAACGCTGTTACGATGTCCATCATCAGATTACTTATCGTTCATTGAAAAACATTTCTGAAATGATCATATCATATATTGATAGAATGTTATTTGTTCGTTTTGATCTTTGCTTCCCACTCCCCATTTCGCTTAACTGTTGGGAGAGATTGAGAGGGAGGGAGAGAGAGAGAGAGAGAGAGAGAGAGAGAGAGAGAGAGAGAGAGAGAGAGAGAGAGAGAGAGAGAGAGAACAGAAGGAAACAGATTTTCAGAAAAAAGAGTCCTAGACAACAGCAGACAGAGTACGGGTCAAGAGGTAAGCCTTGGCGTTTTACTAACAAATCCCCCTTCTAGTTTTACTCACTGGGATACGTAATCGAGATCTCCGGTGGGATTAAACAGAACAAAAAGCCAAAGGTGGATTTACCCTTGAGATATTTTGGTAACACACTTTATTAAGTTAGCACTTTCCTTTCACTCCATCGCTCTCTCCCTCTCCTTCCCGTCCTAAACATGAGCAATTCAGTTAGAGGACTAACCATGTTTAGTCTCAAACTAATGTCGTGCTTGCTTCTTGCTGGTTTTCCTCTTCAGATTCCCTGTTCCTCCTTCGTTCTTGTCCCTCATCATCACAATCATCGTCTCCTTTTTCTCCCCCTTCTTGTTTTGATTTGTTTTGTTTTGTTTTTTTACCCCTAACTTCTTTTTCTATTTAGTGGCCTTTTTTTCGTTTCCTGTTCCTGTTGTTCCCTGTCTTGTTTCACTTTCGTTTTTGCTGTCTTAATATTTTTCCTTCTTTCTTCTCTTTTTTTTCCTATGCCTGTCGGCTCATCACCGTAACTACTCCATTGTAAGCTGGAGATAGTTCTTAATCGCTCAAATGAGTGTGTGTATGTGTGTGTGGGGGGGGGGGGGGAGATAGTTCTTAATCGCTCAAATGAGTGTGTGTGTGGGGGGGGGGGGGAGGGGGGAGTGAAAAGAGAGAGAGTCGGAGTACTCTCTCTCTCTCTCTCTCTCTGTGTGTGTGTGTGTGTGTGTGTGTGTGTGTGTGTGTGTGTGTGTGTGTGTGTGTGTGTGTGTGTGTTACGGAAGTAGCGGAAGAAAACAAGTGAATAACTCTATTGGCATAAGGAACTTAACTAATAAAAGAAAAAGTAAGCAATTGAGAACAAAAATGCGTATTACACAATCGCATGTGCTAGGGGGCAATCATGTCCCTTGGCGTCTTAATGGAATGCCCTGTGCATGCCTGCAGCCTATGTGATCACAGTGCAGGCTTCCAAGAGTGGTGCAGCATTGCTCTTAGCTGGTTGGTTCGGCTATTGAATACAGTACTTCTCTAGGTCCCACACGCAACTTCGGTTGTAACTTTTCTTGTCTGCCTTTTGAACAACTCTGGGGAATTGCCCTCTGACGGTGAGGAAAGACCCACTGACTGTTGACAGCAGGAAAGGCTGTAACCCGAGAAACTCTTCAGAGGGTACTTAAGACCTCATTGCGAAAGCTGGACCGTGTCTGGAGTTGTGCTGTCTTCTCCTCTCAGCGGAACGGCAACGGGTGAGGCTGCGGAATGCAGACGGCAATTGCTTGACGGCGGTGTCATTCGACGGTGGGCTCTACGGTCATGAAAATATGGGCTGGTACACACATTGGGACGCTTACATGGAGGTTCTGTCGTGTCACATCCAGTGGTCATTACACAGCGGTACCCTATGTGAACACAGCGCAGGCTTCCAAAGGTGGTGCAGGATTGCTTCAAGCTGGTTGGTTTGGCAGTTGAATACAGTACTTCTCTGGGTCCCACTCGCACCTTCGGGTGCATTTTTTTATTTATTTTTTTTTTCATAAAGTACATGGTAAACCTTAAAAAAAAAGGCTTCACAGAAAAATTATCAAACCATAATGTGTATGTGCGTCTGTGTGCGTGTGCGGACATACATGTGCGTGCGTGCTTGCGTGCGTGCATGTGTGTGTTTGTGTGTGACTGTGTGTGTGTGTGTGTGTGTGTGTGTGTGTGTGTGTGTGTGTGTATGTGTGTGTGGTGTGTGTGTGTGTGTGTGTGTGTGTGTGTTGTGCACGCGCGCGCCCACACACACATGCAAGTGCATGTGTGTGATGTGTGTATGCGTGCGCACCTGCATGTGTGTGTGCGCGTGCGTGTGCATGTATATATGTGTATGCATGTGCATATATGTGAGTGAGTGTGTGCTTGCGCGCACGTTTGTGTGTGTGTGTGTGTGTGTGTGTGTGTGTGTGTGTGTGTGTGTGTGTGTGTGTGTGTGTGTGTGTGCATTCGTACGTGCGTACACGCATGTACACGTATATATGAGTGTCCATGAGAGTATTCGTGTGTGTTTAGTGTTTGTGAATGCATTGTCCGTTATTGTATGCGTGCTCGTGCAGACGCGCTTTTTTCTACTAATTATCTGCAGCTTTTTCTACTTCACCTTAAGCTTCCCGGATGAACCATTCTTCTCTTGGAACTGACGAGAGTCAAGTAGACGGATAAACGTCCAAAGCAGCAGTTTCGCCATTGCCTGCGAAGGTCGGAACTAGTCTCAATAACAAGTAGAAACAGCTACAGCAGCAGTACCCGCAGTAACAGAGACAGGAGGAGCGCTAGTAGGAGGTATGGTTACAGTAATAACATTAAAAAGCTCGAAAACACAGGGCACTCGTGAGAACACAGACATCCACCAAAGTAGAACGGATCCTGGATCCATTCTTCGATCCGGATCCGTACCTAAATGTAGATCACACACACACACACACACACACACACACACACACACACACACACACACACGCACACACCCCCCCAAAAAAAAAACTCTGGGGAAAAAAAGAAAACAACAAAGGTCGGCCGATAGTCTTTTATCATTTTCTTGAGTGTTTAAACAAGTCAAATAACAATGAAACAAGTCAAATAGCCATGAAACAACATTATTTTTTCCGCTGGGGGATGTTAGCAATTCGTGAACAGTAAGTTTACAGCGTTAATATTCAGCAGAAAGTCTGCAATAGTCTGGCTGAACGGATCATGGATCCGTTCTTTGTTCAGATATGTATGCATCGTAGATCCGCATCAAAATGTAATGTTTCCCCTTTGGTCCACATTTTCTCTTTCCTCTTAGATTCGTTAAAATGGATACAGTAATTTTAGAGTAACCTTGCTGATAGACAAACAAACCGGAGAAATCTACGGACGCCGTTTCAAAACATCTCCGCGGAGATAACAAGGGATCCTAGCTGCCACTGATGCTTCCAGTGTCAGTTCGCATCTTCTGGTCTACCTCCCCGTCATGCTCACGCTTTCTCGATTAGCCCTATTAAACTTGACCCTGTCTTCTTCCCCGGCTCCCGTCTCCAGCTTACGGTTGGTCAGTCCCGTGAGGCAAATGGGAAATATCCATATCCCTCAAACATCATCCAGTCCTGCTCACGTAGTGAACTTAAACAACGTTGAACAGTTAGGTACACACTTTTACGCGATGCTCAGTTGTTAGGGTATACTAGCTCTAATACTGGGACACGCGCTCAATCAGTCCCATATTACTTCCCAGCCTGGTCACACGAAGAGGCCAATCCTTAGCGCGAGTCACGTGCAAAAACAAAAGCGGCAATTACTACTGTGTGAGGAACGGGACTTTTGGCCCTGGTTCAGCGCCCCGTGGGTGGGGTGTCAATGGTAATGAGGTTAACGCCTTCCACGAGGTTATAGCACAGCGCACTGATTGGACTCCCGCCGCTGCCCCTTGTCCGGTTAACTGGATAAGGAGGAGAGCCTCCACTGCCCAGCAGTTGACGTAACTCTCCCCCCTCTTCCTTCCCCTGACAGAGGAGGTCTTCTTCAACACTGCCGTCCTCTCTCCCTTCTCCCTCTCATCTAAGTGTTTACTGACGCATAGGAAGATCTCTTTAGCTTGACTGCAGTGTGTGAAAAAGAACCCAGATATTTTCTTGCTGAAAAGCACTCCTCTTTTTGAGCTGAGTCATAAAGATTGTTTATGTTAACGGCATCTTGAAAAAATAAAGACAGTAAGAAAGAAAGAAAGAATTTGATAGGAATTGCATGCTCGAGTGAACACTAGGGGTATGACACCCGCACATGCAAGTGCTGTAGTGTACACACACACACACACACACACACACACACACACACCGTGTGGCAAAAGCCACCGCCCTCTCGCAGGAGCATAGCGGCATAACCTTTCTCGTCTTCCGGACACTCTCCATAGCATTTATTACCACTCCCTCCACACGTATCCTTGACTTCTTTTGGCCTATATGTCGCAGGGCAAGCACCGCAGTCCACCGAGCAGCAGTCCGTATCAAGTCGCCGTATGGCAACCCACCAGTGGAGACACTGCAGTGTCGTAGTCACTTCACAGTATTCAGGCTGCTTGTCCTGACCCAACATTCGCAAGGTACCCACTACGAAGGTCCCCAACTGATTACAATGTCTGCCTTCAGGTGGGACCAGCGTGAACGAGTTTCCCCCTCTGAAGAAAGCCCCCGTTCATCCAACGATAGTCCTAGTGAACCTGTCGCTGGCCACGAACTCTCCACAAGAAGGGACATGGAGAGGAAATCCAAACTCAGCGCACCACGACAGCATGGCGTGGAGTACCACAGAATTTGATGATGGAAAATGTTGTCAAGATCAAGGAGACTGAGGATGCTGAAGACGATGCCATGGCGTGAAATTCTGACCTGATACCGCTTGGCAGGGCTGTACTGTACTCAACGCTTCCTCTCATACATCCCGGAATACAAATATGCCCGAGACACACACACACACACACACACACACACACACACACACCACACACACACACACACGCACACACACACACACAGAGAGAGAGAGAGAGAGAGAGAGAGAGAGAGAGAGAGAGACAGAGAGAGAGAGAGCAGAACAGGACATTTAGGCAACATCCTTAGAAACGTCACCATTTCAGAGACCATGTGATTTCAGTATTCTATCTGAGCCCAGAGTGCACTCCACTCTGGCTAGGAGCCGAATGGGGCGGAAAAATCCCATGAATTATGTCTCAAACGCGACTCGAACCTACGACCTTCCAGCCAGCATTCAGTGATGCCAACCACTGCACCATGAGAGATTATTTTCTTTGTATCTGTGTATTGCCCTGGAGCCGTACCTCGTAAGCAATGGCCAGAAACGCTTTGGTCAGCTATGGATCTCAAAGGCTCTCTGTCCATGTTCCTATGCAACAGTGTAAAAACGTTCACAGGCTCATCCATGGCGTCTTCATCGCGTGCCTTCTGTGGTCTGTTTCTGGGACTCCACCCTCCACTCTACTCTTTAAGGTGATCTTGCACGTGGAAACTACTGCACGAGATTTGAACATGCCAGACAAGAGAGCTCATATGTCCATTTTGAAGCATACGTTTATTATGTCGAGAATTGTTTATACTGATTTTATTTATTGTTTTATTAGCCAAGGAATGAATAGTTGTGATTTAAAATGATGACGGCGTAGAACCGTTTGGGGGGATGGGGGGGAGGGTGGGGTGGGATGGGGGGTGGGGGCGGTGTCTAGAAAAAGGCCTTCAGCTTCTTTTTCTTCATTTGATTACTCTTTTTACCCATTTCTGTTCCCTCGAAAGCAGATGCAGACACACACACACACACACACACACACACACACACACACACACACACACACACACACAACATGTAAGCACGTACGCACGCACGCACACCCAGCTACTGATGTAGTATTAGTTTTAACAGATCTGTCTTTCTGTCCGTCTGCCTGTCTGTCTGACTCTCTCTCCCTCTCTCACCGCACACACACACTCACACACACACACACACACACACACACACACACACACACACACACACACGTACACACACACACACACACACACACACACACACACACACACACACACACACACGCACACACACACACGAACCCTCCCCAGAAATCACCCCCCAGATAATTCTGACAGGGAGGACCTTGTGGCCTCTGTCTTCCCACTCTGTGCCCTGTGGTGACAAGGGGTCTCCAGGTAGCCTCTGGCGTGGCGGGCCAGCCGCCGGGTTGCCGGGTGCCGGGGTATGTCGAGTAGGGGTGTAGAGAGCGGTAACCACCCGTGCTTATCGTGTGGATCGGGTGTTTCACACCATCAACACCACATCAAGAACCTCTCGATGAGCTCGCACAGAATGCGGAGACAGTATATGTAAATTTGTGGGAGGAGAGAGAGAGACAAGACAAGACAAGACAAGACAAAATTCTTTATTTACGAGGATAATAGATAAGCACTGACGCGCTTTTTTTATATCCAGTCCTCGCCCTGAGTAGGGACTACAACATGCAGTGAAATGAAATAATGTAAGAAGCAAACAAACAAAGCAGCCATGCAATTATAGTGGAACATCAAATGAAAATAGAAGAGAAATGAAAAAAAAAACACACAAATAAAAACAAAAAGAGAGAGAGAGAGAGAGAGAGAGAGAGAGAGAGAGAGAGAGAGAGAGAGAGAGAGCGCACGCAGTGTGAGTGAATACATACCAGAATCACGTTTGATTGTCTAGAAAATCATAACCTGGATTTATGGACACAATCATTGGGACAACCGTCTAAATATAATGAGCATTTTGCATTGCAGATAAACAAAGTGAGGTGTACACAGGCTTGAACGCTCGACTACGGTAGACTTTGATGATATTTGAAAGCAGTCGAATTCAAATGCCCGTGTAGTGTAGTGTGGCCTTCTTCAGCGCTCCGCACTGAGCTCCACTGTTGTTTACTGTAATGTACTGCGATGTACTGTAATGTGTTGTACGGTATAGTCCCGTCATGCTTTGCGCTGTGGTGAGCTATTTTGTCCTCCCTTTGTGAAAGAAAAAGAAACAAAACAAAACAACCAAAGAGCGACAGAATGAACAACAAACAGCAGAGAAGAAAGAGGCTGGACGTGTTCTGCAAGGTCATTCATTCATTCAATGCCAGATCCATCCATTAGCCAATACCGTTTGATTCAATGATTAATCAATCAATCTATCAATTAATCAAGAGGGCATAGATTCGCATTGAGTCCGTCTTCACTAGGCGAGGCTAGGGTGTAGCTATCAGGGGGTTATTGTTGTTGTTTGATCGTCTGCCAAACAAAGATGATATATTGACATCATCTCCTTGCTTATCCAGGTGCTCTCCACTCTGTTTCTTTGGTAAACTATGGTGCCAGAACTGGAAAAGGGCTGTTTTATGGGAGTGTTCACAATACATCTGGGACAACAGGGAGATTACCTTGGCCATGGGATTTTTGCAAGAATTACAAGCAAAATCCGTGAAGTATACCGTAAGGCGCGCGCGTGTGTGTGTGTGTGTGTGTGTTGCGGGGTGTGTGTGCATGCATGCGTGCGTGCGTGAGTGCGCGTGCGTGCGTGCGTGAGTGCGCGCGCGCCTCAGTGTGTGTGTGTGTGTGTGTGTGTGTGTGTGTGTGTGTGTGTGTGTGTTGTGCGTGCGTGTGTGTGTGTGCGTGCGTGTGTGTGTGTGTGTGTGTGTGTGTGTGTGTGTGTGTGTGTGTGTGTGTGTGTGTCTAGAGTTAAGCCTACAATCAAATCAGGTACAAATGTGACACTGCCGTCTTGCAGTATTGTCTTGAATGGAACGATTCTTTCACAGGCAGTTTTGCTGTCCTATTCCAAGCAAAAATACTGATGGGGAAAAAAGTCCATCATCTAATTATTGATTTGCATCACTCAATGGAGATGAAACGTGAGTACGCAAATTGAATGGGAAATATTTTATTCCCATTGCCCAAGACTATCTAAGCCACTATGTCTTCCCGTCATACTTTTGGTACTGGGTGTCGGCGGATGAGAAGATCCCAAGTAAAACAGAGGTATTTTGGTCTCTCTGTCACATGCCTGGGACATGCCGTTGGGTGTCGGCGGACTGAGAAGATCCAAGTAAAACACAGAGGTATTTTGGTCTCTCTGTCACATGCCTGGGACATGGCCGTTAGGTGGCGGGGGAGGGAGGGTGCGGTTGATTAAACACATCCAGTGTTTAACACCTCGCGTCACTGAGTACCTGTCTGTATTATCTGTCCACGTACGAGGATGCGTCTTTGACAATAAATCGACGTTCATAGATTCTGTTTACATAGCGTAACTCTCTTCATTCAATATTCGATGCGTGAAAGAAATGGTCTTGTTGAACGTGTTGACCAAGTCGTTTACACCAGACCCGCCCGCGAAGAATTCGTGAGAGCTGACTTAGTTCAACCTCTCACTCATTGATAATGATAAATAAAAGCATTAAGCCATAAACACACTTAGAAAACGGACTTATTCAGTGCGTAAGCTTTGGGGAAAGGGGGTATTAGGCCTACGCAGATCGTTAGGTAATGAGTTCTCCATTATATCCATGTCTATCCCCATGTCTGTCTGTCATGTTCCTGTGTGTCCTTGGATTTATATGCCATTGTGTCCAATCATCTCTGTTTTCTGTATATCTGTACGTTTGCACATCTTATATTTATATATCTGTGTCCTATCTGTCTGTACGTCTATATAGTCCATATTCTCACGTCTCTCTGTCCTGTGTATCTGCATGTTTATATTTCTATCTGCAAGTTTACATATCCTATATCTATAGGTCTCTTTGTCCTATATGTATGAACATCTATACATCTCATAGTTTTTTGTACCCTATGTGTCTGCGCATTTATACATCCAACATTTACATGTCTCTGTGTCAAAGTGTCACTGTGTCTCGTTAAGTCAGCGCATCTCTACTTTGTATGTTTATGTCTCTCTGTACTTAGAATGACTGCATGTTTTTGTATTCAATATTTATCTGACACTTTGCCCTGTTTGTCTGCGCGGCCATGTGTTCCACATGTAGATATTTGTGTCTAAATATTTGCACGTTCCGCACAGTCTGTGCGTCTGCATACATCCCATATCTATGTATCTCAGTGTCCTCTATGCCCTCGCATCTACGTTATCTCCATGGAATCACTGAAAATTGTGACTCGAAACTTTATTGTCCCTCTGCTTAAAGAGGTAACCAAGATCGTCTCTGAAAAAAAGGAAAATTGAAACAAACAAATAAAAAGGGTTACAACCAATTCCGGATTTTTCAGTACAAATCAAACCATCGCCCTCTGTACCAGGAAATCTTCGCCGTATCCGTGACCGGGTGCTGCACTTGGAGTGTCCGGCAGCCCTTGAGTCAGAAGGACGAGTACTGAAGGCGTACCTGGAATCGGCACAGTCGATTCAAACGGCAGTGGAACCTATGACCCGCAGACGCCATGAGCGATTAGATCCTTGGTCGATGTATCGTATACATGGCCGATGGATCCGTCGTGACTGGGGTCCTTTCAATGTTGGAACTTAACTGGGTCTCGGTGACTCCGTCTATCAATGCATACATTTTAATATCCACGTACAGATGTTTGTCCCGTCATCACTGCTACAGGCTCACCCTGAGTTTTGACCTTGATATGGTAGTGTCTGGAGTCTTAGGAGCCCGGTAGGCCCCCTACAGGTCAGAGTGAATCAGATCGCCACAATGCTACTGACCGCGCCCTGATGCTTGACTCAGTCTTCATCTTTGACCTTGATCTCGTTGATCACGGTGTCTGCTGACCAAACATCTACTAACTTTGAGGCTTAACTGCGGTATCTGTTGAATTTGGGGCCTATTGTCTATTTCAGATCTGGGCTTTTCTTATCCAGAGGGGTTACAGACAACAGGGGACATCAACTCTAAGTCTCCAGCCGCATATGAACTCACGAAGCGGAACTCGTATCCAGATTTTTTCGGTCGAACATTCACGCATACGCACGCGCACACACGCATTCACACATTAACACATATACATACGTGCGCGCGCGCGCGCGTGCACACACACACACACACACACACACACACACACACACACACACACACACACACATGTCAACTCGCACATTCTCTCTGTCTCCGTTACTCTGTCTCCATCTCTGTGTCTGTCTGTCTGTCTGTCTGTCTGTCTCTCTCTCTCTCTCTCTCTCTCTCTACTCTCTCTCTCTCTACAACACTTCTTTTCTTTTTAATCTTCTCTCATAGACTTTAAGCCACCGAGAGAGAGAGAGAGAGAGAGAGAGAGAGAGAGAGAGAGAGAGAGAGAGAGAGAGAGAGAGAGAATGAGAGAGAGAGAGAATGAGAGAGAAGTAGGAGGGGAACAAAGTCGTAGATAATTATGTCTACACCTGGTAGAAAAATCAAAACATGCCGGCATAAACATTGTGAGAGACAAGTCAGGCAAAAGAAAAAAAAATAGGTAGGGGTCCTCAGCGGGGAATGCACGCGCGCGCGCACATGCACAACACACACACACACACACACACACACACACACACACACACACACACACACACACACCACTTGTGCCCTCTCTCTCTCTCTCTCTCTCACTCCTCCTTCCCTTTCTTTTACACACACACACACAAACACACTGACACACGCTCTCTCTCTCTCTCTCTCCCTCTCTCTCTCTCTCTCTCTCTCTCTCTCTCTCTCTCTCAAACCGCTGCGCGCTCGCACGTACGCATGCAGGCACACATACACACACACACTTGATGATAGTCTGACCTGAAATCGAACCTCACACACACACACACACACACACACACACACACACACACACACACACACACACACACAGAGTTTGACCTGAAATCGACGATTGGAAACGTCTTCCCCCGAAAACATATAAAAAGCAGAGCGTCAACGATCCGACAGTTAATGAGACGTTCAAAAGCGTCTGATGACGTCGTCGGCGAAGATCTGAAGATCTCGCTGACGTCTAGTGAAGAGCGAGAAGGGCGTGCAGGAAACGAGATCACAGAGCCTAATTTGCATGCGGGGGAACGTGCGAGTACCCAAGCTTGGCGAACTCTCGTGTGTTTTCGCCTTAATTAAAGGGAATTTGAATGGTTTTTCCCATCGACTCGGCAGTGAGGTTTTCAAAACAAAGCAAGGTTCATGAAAAAAGAGCTCGTCGTGTTTTCTTCTGCCCGTATGTGCAAACCATTCGCAGGATCTCTGGAAGCTTCCATGCGCGTTCGGAAATTTGTTAACATGCGCATTATAGTGCAAGTGAGGATGCTGCTTTCTCTGTCTGCCTCTGTGTGTGTGTGTGTGTGTGTGTGTGTGTGTGTGTGTGTGTGTGTGTGTGTGTGTGTGTGTGTGTGTGTGCACGCGCGCATGCCTGTGTTTGTTCGTGCGCGTGCGCGTGAATGCATGTATATGTGTGTGAATGGTCGTGTGCGTGCGCGCACCTCTGATTGTCCCTCTTTATATGCACATTTACGGAAAAAGAATTTTTTTTTTTTATATGGCTGAACGCATGTCCATAATTTCACCAAGTTTACCTCCCACAAAATCCAAACGGGTTTGAGGAAGAGTTGTACTTTACTTGGTTACATTAATATCAGTGTATTTCATTTTTATAAAGTATGCCAGGTCCAGAAAAATCTTGTTCAGAGATGTTCCACCTAATGCGATCTTTGAATTCTTGAAAGAGATTAACATTTTTCATCGGATCTGAGATTTCACAGTGGAGAGTTTTTTTTAACAAAATTTCGTGTGGGTTTTTAGAAGATGTATTTTAAAGAGTTGTGTGAATGAATGATTTGTGAGCTGATTTTAACGTGGTGACAGCCCTGATTATGGTCCTTTGCGGTCGGCTGGGCTATAAGCAACATTACCTTACCTTACTAAGCCAGGTCCAACAATCAAAGCGTACAGTGTTAATTGCTCCAAGTATCCCACATTTATATAGTTTCAGGCTCAAAGTGCCCAAGATTTCAAGAACTTCAGTTTTAAAAAGTGTCCAAAGTTTGTGATGTCCTGAATTCAAAGTGCCTGGTTTTAAGGTGTTTCAGGTTTAAAGTGTCTCAGGCGTATAATGTAACTAGTTTTAAGGTGTGCTGGGATCATCAACCACACGGGTCAAAGTGTCACTGATCTGACGTGCTTCAGGTTTAAAGTGTCCTAAAGGTATAATGTTACGGGCTTGAAAGTGTCCTGGGTTCATACCGTCACGGGTCATAGTGTCACAGGTTTAAAGTGCTTCAGGTCTAAAGTGTCCTAAGTTTATAACGACACGGGTCATAGTGTCACAAGTTTAAAGCGTTTCAGGTCTAAAGTGTCCTAGGTGTATAACGTCACACGTTTTTGTGTCCTGGGTTCATGATGTCAAAGGTCATAGTGTGACAGGTTAAAGTGTTTCAGGTCTAAAGTGTCCTAGGCGTATAACGTCACATGTTTTTGTGTCCTGGGTTCATAACGTCACAGGTCATAGTGTGACAGGTTAAAGTGTTTCAGGTCTAAAGTGTCCTAGGTGTATAACGTCACATGTTTTTGTGTCCTAGGTTTATAACGTCACAGGTCAGATTGTCACAGGTTCAAAGTACTTCAGGTCTAAAGTGTCCTAGGTGTATAACGTCACACGTTTTTGTGTCCTGGGTTCATAACGTCACAGGTCATAGTGTGACAGGTTTAAAGTCTTTCAGGTCTAAAGTGTCCCAGGTGTATAACGTCACATGTTTTTTTTGTGTCCTAGGTTTATAACGTCATAGGTCAGATTGTCACAGGTTCAAAGTACTTCAGGTCTAAAGTGTCCTAGGTGTATAACGTCACATGTTTTTGTGTCCTGGGTTCATAACGTCACAGGTCATAGTGTGACAGGTTTAAAGTGTTTCAGGTCTAAAGTGTCCTAGGTGTATAACGTCACATGTTTTTTTTTTGTGTCCTGGGTTCATAACGTCACAGGTCAGATTGTCACAGGTTCAAAGTACTTCAGGTCTAAAGTGTCCTAGGTGTGCAATGTCACATGTTTTTGTGTCCTGGGTTCATAACGTCACAGGTCAAAGTGTCACAGCTTTACAGTGCTTCCATGTCTAATGTGTCTTAGAGTCATAAAGTCACAGGTTCGATGTCTTACAGGCTTACAGTGCTTCAAGTTCAATGTGTCCTAAACTCATAATGTGAGAGTTTCCATGCGTAATGGGTTTACAGTCCAAGTTTAATGTGTCTTCGGTTCATAAAGTCACAGGTTTAATGTGTTACTGGTTTACAATGCTTCAAGTGTAATATGTCCTGAGCTCATAAGAGTCACAGGTTAAGAGTATCACAAGTTTACAGTGCTTCATTTTTCATGTGTCCTAGGCTCATAGTTTAAAATGTCAGGTTTACAGTGCATCATGTTTCATGTGTCCTAGGCTCATAGTTTAAAATGTCAGGTTTACAGTGCTTTATGTTTCACGTGTCCTAGGTTCATAAGTCACATGTTCAAAATGTTACAGGTTTACAGAGCTTCAGTTTTAATTTGTCCCCTGCTCATAGAACCACAGGTTCAGGATGTCAAAGTTTTACAGTGCTTCAAGATTAATTCGTCCTAAACTCACGACGTCACAGGTTCGATGTGTGACAGGCGTACAGCACTGTATGTTTGTGTGTCCTAGGTTCATAGCGTCACAAGTTCAAAGTATCACAGGTTTGAAGTGATTCAGGATTTCAAAGAGTTTGAAGTGTCCAATATTCAACGTGTCTTCGGATTGTTGTTCTGAAGTTCAAAACTGTCCTGAATTTGATATGTCTGAGATTCATAGTGTTGCAGGTTTAAAGCTTCAGAGTGTGTGAGATTCTAACTGTGTCGCAGTCAACGTGTCCAAAATTCACTGTGTCCTAGGTTCAAAGTGTCAACGTGTCCTAGGTTAAAACAGTGCCAGGTTCAAAATGATTAAGTGTTCGAGGTAAGAATTGCCGCGGGTGCACAGTGTGAAAGTATCCAAGGTTGAAAGTGTGCCGAGGTCAAAGTATGCGTGATTCACAAAGTGTCCCACATTCAAAGTGTCCCACGTCCAGCGTCACATGAATTCTTATAGACATTTCACAGATCCCAAGAGTTCCATGTGCAGAGTGTCAAAGGAAAACTTCCTGACATTTCCAAGTCCGTTCGTGTCGCGTGTCACAGGGATATTTATCGACATTCCCAGTCACCAAGTGTCTCACGTTCTGAGTGTCACAGGGACACTTACTGGCAATTCCCAGTCCCCAAGTGTCTCACGTTCTGAGTGTCACAGGGACACTTATTGGCAATTACCAGTCCCCAAGTGTCACACGGATACATAGTGACATTCCTAGGTCCTGAGTATCCCACGCTTAAAATGTCACATGGATTCTTATTGAAATTTCCCAGGCCCCAAGTGTCCCACATTCTGAGTGTCCTACGGACATTCATTTACTTGACATTTCTCAGGTCTTAAGTGTCCTACGTTCTGAGTGTCCTACGGACATTTATTGACATTTCTCAGGTCTTAAGTGTACCAAATTCAGTTTCACAGGAACACTTACTGACATTTTCCAGTTCCCAGGTGCCATACATTTACAGTGTCACATTAAACACTAGTGACATTTCTCAGTCCGCAGGTGTCCCTCGTTCATGGTGTCACTAGGATACACGCTTACATTCCCAGTCACAAGTGTCTCACGTTCAGGGTGTCACCAGGATACTCACTTACATTCCCAGTCACAAGTGTCCTACGTTCAGTTTCACAGAGATACTTATTGACACTTTCCAGTTCCCAGATGCCCTACATTCACAGTGTCACACTGATACTTACTGTCATTTCTCTGTTCCCAGGTGTCCCTCGTTCAGAGTGTCACCAGGATACTCACATTCCCAGCCCCAGGTGTCTCTCGTTCAGAGTGTTACCAGGATACTCACATTCCCAGCCCCAAGTGGGCTACTTTCAGAGTGTCACCAGGATACTCACATTCCCAGCCCCAAGTGGCCTACGTTCAGAGTGTCACCAGGATACTCACATTCCCAGCCCCAAGTGGCCTACGTTCAGAGTGTTACCAGGATACTCACATTCCCAGCCCCAAGTGGCCTACGTTCAGAGTGTCAAAAGATAGTTACTGACCTTACCCTGTCCTCATGTGTCTCATGTTCACAGTGTTTCAGGAACAGTCTTGGGCCTTTCCCAAGCCCAGAGTGTCCCACGTGCCAAGTATCACAGGCATACATGATGGCACTCCCTTGGCCTCAAGTATCTCACCTCCAGAATGTCACAGAGATACTTGTTGTCATATCCTAGGCCGCTTGAAGCGGCCTAGGTTCAGAGCTTCACATGAGTACTCCCTGACAATTTCCAGGCCCACGTGTCGTACATTTAGAGTGTCCCAGGGATATTTACTAACTTTTCCAAGGCAACAGGAGGGCCCTGTAGACACTTGACAATACCAAGCCGAAGTGGCCTACTTTTCAAGCGCCAGATAACACTTGTTCACATTTGTGAGGGACGAAAGGTACAACGTTCAACGAGTCATGGGGACACGTTAATGTCTCCCTGGCCCCAGTGTCCCATGTTTCAAGTGTCATGAGGCTAATTAACAGTATCACACAGATACGTACTGACATTTCTTGCCCCCAAGTTCCCCACGTTCATAGTGTCAAAGAGATGCATACTGACATTCCCCAGGCCATAACGATTCCACGTGCTGGGTGTCACAGAGATACATTTTGACGTTTTCCAGCCTGCATTTGTCCCACGTTCAGAAAGTCGCAGGAACACACGTTGACATTTTTCATGGGCCACGTACAAAGGGTGGCAAGGATACACACTAACATTTTCTATGCCCCACGTGTCCTTGTGCAAAGTATGGCAGGGGTCCATATTAATATTTCCCAGATTCAAACCGTTGGATTCCAAATATGGGATATTTAGAGTGTAGACACAGTCCGGAAACCTATTTGCATAACAAATGAACAAACTCTACTAAATCCACTCGATAATGATACAACAGATCTACCGAACATGTATTTTGAATTCGTATGGAATGAATAAAAATGACAAGATAAAACGGATATATACTCAGTCCTTGAAATATGGAAAACGGCGGAGTAAGATTTCTAAGCGTACAAGCGTTTGTGCAAGCACTGAGACTGTCTTGGCTAAGGAAATTGCTCAAAGGTGATTTCAAATGGAAAAAAAGTATTCTACATCTTTTTTTCCCGAAATATAAAGTCTGAACTGTTTTGAAACAATTTATCAAGAAGCAAATTCGACCGCTTTTAGAAAGTCTTATTTATTGCTTATGACAAACTAAATGACGTAGAACTAGATAACGGAAAAGAAATAGACACCAAACCTATGTCTTGACTAACAAAAATTTAGAATTAATACTTGTCATTTTTGTTTCATAACATGGATTATTATTCTGTGTGTAAGATAAAAGACAATGGACAATGTTTGAACCATGAAGAATTTCCAAGAGGTGGAGGATTACTACAAACTATCATATAGTTTAGCTGCATCCGTTCGATTAGAGAATACGTCTAAACATATGAAAATTTATTACAAAGATGTGTATGAAAATGCAAAGTTGCTTCAAATATGTAGTGTAGGTAGAGAAACACAGTAAAACATACTCCCGAAAAAGATCAAAACACTGAAAATAAATGCTTTTCTTGAGTGGGTAATTAAGTTGCACACACCTGTGGCTTGGTTGAATGTTCAAAAGCAAGAAAAAAGGAGGGAGGGGGGATAAAGTTAAGATGGTTTCAGCTTAGATTATGTCGTGATGTTCTAGTTTCAAACTGGATCTCGTAGAGAATAGGAATAGCTAATTATAACAGGTGAAATTTTTGTGATATTAAAAAAAGTACGGCTTTACTTGTGGTACTGTCCACATTCACAGACCTTTTGGTGACATTTTGAACGAACTCTTCGGTGGAAAAATGTGTCAACTGTGAAAGCGTATCTCTTAATGTTGAACAACTCTTACTTGGTGTAGACGACAAAAATGATAACAGGTGAAACATACGACTTGTCATTACTATGTGAAAAACATTTGTGCATAAATGCAGGATTAATAAAAAGAAAAACATACACACCAGCTTTTGTTTTTTTTTATAGTTAATTTGGAGAAATGGGGGAAAATATGCTTTTAATGGAAATATGTCATTATGAATTTGTAAGATAGTGGTTGCACTGCCAAAACTTGTCTCCAGAATAATGATATAAAAATTCATGAAAAAAAGAAGTTACATAAAAAACGTCTTAGTTATGTAGTGTGTCTTACGTGTCTTACTTTTATAATCAAGTTAAGCCACGTTCAGATGTAGGATTGCCCAGGCTGACTTCAAAACATGTTGATGGGTTTCCTGTTTGTATTGTTGTTTTTTCCCTCAAAATAAACATCCAGTGCCATGAACGGAAGCAGAAGGGGACGTACTTTGTCATTCTCATTTCCGCAGCTGACCCCATTGAAAACAATCCTTGTAATGCATATGTCCAATTTGATTATGGTATTTTGAAATGCATTTGTAACTTTTGTTTTCGCCTCGCAGATGCGCAGGAAATGCTCCTGAGGTGACGACTGAGGTCACACACACACACACACACACACACACACACACACACACACACACACACACACACACGCAAAACACACACACACACACACACACACACACACACACACACACACACACACACAACTTATTTCATAATGTAACCGATACATTTTTCTGTACATCTGAAGAGTAAAACAACGGTTCGTTATTCTTTGCACCTCAGTGCTAGTGGGGACGCAGGAAACTCTGTAAGTGCAAAATGCATCCCCGGTCCAAAAGTAGTTGCGCGCCATAAAACTTCCTCTTTGATATCACTCTCATTGGCGTAACCTCTCCCCCCATCTCATCTTTTTTTTCCTCATTGCTGTTGTTCTCTGTAAAGTCGTTTAGCATGCCTCCCCCTCTCTATGTCTACATACATACAAACACATACATACATAGCACCCCCCTCCCCCCCCCCCCCACACACTCATCCCATGCACCTACACCTCTCCCACCCCCTTTCTTGTTATTCCTTTCTTACACAGACAGACAAAAAGACAGACAGACAGACAGACACACACACACACACACACACACACACACACACACACACACACACACACATTTTCTCCCGACCCTACTAGCTCTAACCTTACTCTTGCAGACCCTTCTTTCCAATCCCTACCCCCTCCCTCGCCCCCCCCCCCCCCCCCCCCCCTCCCCCCACGTACTCCGCTCACCAAACCCCCCACCCCCACCCTTACTCCCAGCCCTCCACGACATACCCACATACGCGCGCGCACACCCAGTCGAGCCTCCTTGTGGCTGTATCGTCTGTGAGGGTGTCTTCCGTGGCAACGAAGAACAGAGGGGGCCGGTAAGGGCCCGCGCGGAGGAAGTTTGGAGTCAAAACAAAAGTCTCACAGGCGATTAAGCTCCGGCCGTTCGGCGGGGCTTTGATGTCAGCCTCTAGCCGCTTATCGCACAGAGAAGGTAAGAAGGCGGAGAAAGTTTGCTCTGGAGTTTGGGGACCGTGGCACAGTTGGGGGTGGGGTGGGGGTGGGGGACGAGGAGGGCGGAGGCAGGCAGGCAAGAAGGGGGTAAGGGGAACGACAGGTGGGGGGGTTGGGGGAACTGGATGCAGGGAGGGAGGAGGGGGGGGGGGAATAGGCGGACAGGGAGAGGAGGGAGCATTGAGACGGGGTGAGAGGATATTAGGGGGGGGGGGGTGGAGGGGGGGGGCAGGAAGGTACGAGGCTGGTTACCAGAAATGGGAAAGGAGATTGGGGAGGCTTTAAACGGTGAAAAAGACATTTGAAGTGAGGCTGGCCAAAGTACACCGTAAATAATAAACAAGAAAGACAACCTCTGCTCCCACGCTGAAAAATAATCATGAAAACTACTCCAAACTTATAATGCTGTTTGCGGTACCCACCCAACAAGTAGACACGAGGCACACACGCAGACCAAACAAAACGCAAACGTCCCCCAAAACGTAATCTCTAAGCTTGCCCGTGCACCCCGAACAACACACGCACACAGCGACAAACAGCCTACCTGCTTTGGGCAAGCTTGGTGCGTCTTTTTTTCTTTTTTTTTTTTTAAAGGAAGGTTTCCTGTGTGCTCTGTATGCCTTGTGTCAGTATATGTGTTGGGTGAATGGGTACTGCGGGTGCCCTTAATTTTGAGTCATGGGCATTAAGCTGTTTCACACTGGAAGCAAGTTATTCGTCTTGTTGAGTGTTTTGTATGGAAAAGGTTACGGGATCTCTGAGGTGCTAACCCAACTGTTTTGCTTTATTTCATTTTCAGTTCATCTGTCTGTTTTCTATTCTGTGACTTCTGGTTCTGGTTGGACAGCCTCAATCAAGCTGACAAACTATACTCTGGGTATTTTAGTGGTATCTATGACTCTGAAATGTCTTGCATTAATGTCAAAATGTCACGTTGAAAATGGACAGGACGGATCACTAAACACCACACACAAGGGTTTTACAAAAGAATGAGTGAAAATGTATCGACAAAGGCCTAACCACTTCACCGGATACAAGAATGGTTATCTTCGTGTTTGACGAACATCTAGCCGTTTACAAACTTACTACAACAACACTGAAGATCGTCTAGTCAAGAAATCCAATACTTATGAACGTGCCAATCTCGACTAAACAGCCATTCTAATCCACTCGTCCACGGTGGCAGCCTCAATCTATAACCGGAACACATCAGCTTGTGAAATGCTTTCAGTCTTACGCGGAAATTGCCGAGGTCAATTAAGCTAGATTTTACGTGCGTTACTAAAATACCTTAAAACCGCGACATATTTTTTCCCAAAAGACTTTCACACACAAACTGGAAATACTGAAGCATGAAACCAACTGATACAAAACAGTTTGATTATTTTTGTGCTCTCAACCGAAGATGCGTAAACACATTTTGAGTAGTGCCGAACAAGGTAAGTTACGATTTTTTTGCACCAGTTTCAGGGGATTGTTTTGCGTGAGCTCTCTTCGATGGTAGAAAATACTCCCTACGGGTCTTCATTCATCTGTAAAGAAAAAAAAGACATTTGCTTTACTCAGACGTAACCACTGGGCTCTAAATCCAACGACAACACCACCACCACCACGAACAACAACAACAAGGACATACAAGCAGAATGTCCACCTTCATGTCCGTGGTGGGTACTTGTCAACGTCATCTGTATCGGCCAGTTTCTGGGAACTGTCGTTGGGTGGATGTGGTGGCACTCTCCGGGAGTGTATTCACTCATATTGGCCCGCGTGCCTCGGCAATTAGTGTCGTCAGGAGGGGGTAGTAGACAAGTGCCACGCGTATCTTAGGTCTGCTGAACGGGCACCGTTGAACACCGTCGAAACTGCAGCAGTTGAACGCTTCCTATGGTGTACTGCCTCGTTACAATCTGTACATGATTGCTCTGTGTAGACTGCCACATCTGGCACTACGACAGAACGAGTCTGCCTGCTTCGACCTCGATCTTCTTCCGAGAACATAACAGGATTCCAGTTGACCCTGAACTGTAGTTTCAGTCACCATGACTAGAAATTTTCAAATAATGTCTTCCACAGGATCTACTGAAGCAGAAATGTATCTAGCTGACGACCTCAAGATTAAGGTGAATTGACAGTCTTAAGAATTCTTTAGGTTGACGGAAAAGAGGTGTGTGTGTGTGTATGTGTGTGTGTGTGTGTGTGTGTGTGTGTGTGTGTGTGTGTGTGTGCGTGCACGCGCACGCGCGTGTGCTCGCGCGATCACGTGCGAGAACACGTGTGTGTGTGTGTCTGTGTGTGTGTGTGTGTCTGTGTGTGTGTGTGTGTGTGTGTGTGTGTGTGTTGTGTGTGTGTGTGTGTGTGTGTGTGCCTCACACATACTTGCGCACGCAATTGTTTGGCAAAAACAAGTAGCTATTAAGTACCTGCCGCGTAAGGTTCGGTGACTCATAAAACAACCCACCCAGCCCTTACATTTTATTGCGTGTACTGTTAGCGCGAAGAGAACTGAGGAAACGTAGGGGAAGGAAGGGAGGTAGGAAATGGAACGGAGAAAGTGTGTGTGTGTGGGGGGGGGGGGGGGGGGAGTGGTTTTTAAGCACCTGCACCCCCTTCCCATCCCCGCCATTCCTCTTTTGTTCAGTAACTGACAAGCACCAGGCTTCACTATATCAAAGAACGTCACCAGACTGACTTGCTACACCCGCTCACCTCCCCGACAGCGGCAGGGTGGGGGGTAGCCGACAGACAGATCCGTCCAGCGCGGGTAACGTCCTCCACGTTGATGATGTACCCCTGCCACCAGAAGAGCGGGGAGAAAGGAGAGAAGATTACATAAAGCACCAACTCTCTCCCTGGTCCTGCCAGCGCCCGACGGGCCAGGGGACGTTTGTGGAGTCTTTAACTGCACCGTAATCCTTAATTGGTCAAGGGGACGGAAGGGGACGGGGGATAGCAACATAGTGCTCGCCCCGGGCCGTTCTTAGAGGGCCACTTCAGCTATCAGAGGTCATAAAGCCCGTCGACAATCTGCCCAAGAAGGCCGTAATGAAGAACAGGGAGCCAAGAACTAGCTTGCTCCGCTATAGAGTTTAAACCGAAAAGATCATTCTTAGTTTTAAACGGCTGTTAACCCGAACAAGGGCAGTAGGCGTACCACTCCGCAGCCATCGTCCCTTGCTTCATGGCCGTGCGTCATTCGTCTGATGAGAACCTGGCTGAGTTTTGTGGCTGGATGGGTGGCAGCAAGTTTGGGGGAGATTTGCGGGATAAAGGGTAAGGGAGCTGAGGTGGGGATTCATTTCTTTTTTGAAAGCACGGCCGCTGGCGCCGTTTTACTCCTTACCACTGTCAAAACGTCCTTTTCTGGTCGAGTTCTATGGTTTGAAATCATCTTTGAAAATGCCGTTACGTTTTGGCCAGTACGCTTAGCTGGGCAATGACATGCAAACAAATGTTGGTATATTGGCCCCCAAGATGAACAGAACAAAAGCAGAGGTCATTTGAAAGGCACTCGGAAGAGCGCAGACCTCCCATCACACAATTATTTTCCACAAGTGAAAGTAATAGTAGGTAAGAACTGAGAGAGTTACTTTCCATGTGTTTTCTTGGTAACAGGATAAGGAAAATACGAAACGTCAACGTGTGTATCATTGGAAAATTTCAATATTCCATTGAAAATCTCACTTGGTAGTCAGTTATCCACTGGTGTACAGTAACTTCAATGTGTTCATGCTCGGTAGAAAATGTGTGACAATCTTATGGAATGGGATACCGGAAATTTGCTCCTGAACGAGATCCGCAGCACAGATCTGCATGCAATTGTCATCTTTGTCCCCGCGCCACAATCCATCTGTCTACGACTTTAGTTAAAATCAGTTCGCTAATAAACGCTTAATCTTGCTTACAATCACACAGAAGCTTTTGAGAACAACTGAATCTCCTAGGCGATGGCAACGAGCATCGTCCTGCTGGACCTCTTCAGGCAAGGCAAGAAAGCAAACGACAAAAAAATAAGTCGGGTGGGCTGGGGTGGGGTGACAAGCACAAGTTGTTATGAAAATGACTTGACGAGGATTTACTGGGGGGGGGGGGGGGGGGGGAGACGGAAGTGGTAGAGGTGTGAGATGGGATTAACAGACGACCCAGAAGTGTAAAATGGTAAACCCTTCGCTGACAACCTGTGGAAACTGTTGAATTCATCCTTGAAAACAAACATTTGTTACGGACGTCTGGAGTCGACTGTCGTCACCTGAGTGAGACTCGTCAGTCGATCTCGGCTTGCAATGCCGGTCTACAGACAGCATTTAACATAAAACGCCACCTTGATTTTGTGGTGTTCTCATATGGAAGAGGCTGTCGAAGGGCAAAATAGGAAAATGGAGGATATATATATATATATATATATATATATATTATATATTATATAATATATATATTAACAAAAAAGGATGGGCCATGAACACGAGTTTCTTCACGTGATTCTACAAGGTTTGCCTCCCGGCCGTTCTGTTTGAGAATTTGAGGTAGTCGATTTGTTCTGCTTGGATTTTCGGTCCTACGATCGTTAACAAGATACCTGGACAATATACAACATGTCATGATAACGATGCTGCGACGAAAAGGCAGGAAAGGAAGAGTGAAGAAGACAAAGGAAGAAAGAAAAGACAAAGAAACAACGATCATAAGAATGCAAAACAAATGAAGAAGTGGTGGCCGCTGGACCTAGTGAAACGAAATAAAAGAATGTTAAAAACTGACAATGTGAAAGTGAGAGAATGTTTAAGGATGATAGTTCAAAAGTTCGAGTCATAAAGCCTGCTAACTACTGTCAATCCACGGGATTATCACCAATTCATTTCATTATTCTCTAGTTAGCCGGATGAAGAGGCATTGATTCAAAACACAATCCTGTCTTCAACAGTACCTCTACTTTCACCCCATGTCGGTTTTTACTTTCTTTTACTTTGAATGAAATGAAGGTAGGAAGAAAGAAAACCGAAACTAAAGAGAATAGACTTGAACCATGGTAATGGCTTATGAACAACTGTTGCAGACAAAATTATTCCATGCTACATCCAGAAATTCAGTTTAAGCGGATAAAACCCACCATCAAAGCACAAGACAGTAATCGCCCACAACAAATCGCGACCACCACTCACAACAGAATACAGTAATTTACGATTTACGCACGGTAACGCACTCCACGGCATAGCCACACAAACAAGGGCATTTTATCTCCGACATAATTTATACCCACTAAAGGACACCACTTGGAATTAAGGACCCTGCAAGACTGTTCTCGCACCTGTTGCGCCCATCGCTCCACAACACTTGGCCGATAGCAAAGAGACAGCTAGACTCGTGTGGGGGAAGCCGGCTGGGGGGCAGGGGATCAAAGGGAAAACTGAAGGCGTCGCGAACTAATGAAGCCTTTGGGGTCTCGGGCCGCGTACATGCGGTTCTGTGTGCCTCGGTGCCTCTTTGTTGGCTTAAAGGTGACGTGTCGTGACTCTGTGTGTGTGTGTGTGTGTGTGGTGTGTGTGTGTGTGTAGTGTGAGAGAGAGAGAGAGAGGAGAGAGACAGAGAGAGAGAGAGTGAGAGAGAGTATTTGTATAGGTGTGTGTTGTGTGTGTGTGTGTGTGTGTGTGTGAGAGAGAGAGAGAGAGAGAGAGAGAGAGAGAGAGAGAGAGAGAGAGAGAGAGAGATTTTAGGGTGATGTGTCTTGAATGTCCCCCTCCCCTCTCGTTTCCCACATCCCACCAGTCACCCCGTTCCCCTCTTCCCCAACCCTGCCCTCCTTCCCTTTTCTTCCTTGCCCCTCTCCCCTCCCCCTCCCTCTGCCTTTGCCCTTCCTTTGTCTCTTAATGTGTACGTGTTCGCGCACCTAATGCCTTTGTACGTTCACACACACACACACACACACACACACACACACACACACACACACACACACACACACACACCACTCACTCACTCACTCACTCACTCGCTCTCTCTCTCTTCTTCCCTCTCTCTCTCTCACACACACACAACACACACCGCGCGCGCGCGCATACACACACACACCCACACAACACACACGCACACACACCCCACACCACATACGCACCACACACACACACACACACGCGCGCGCACCAGACACACACACACACACTCTCTCTCTCTGTCACACACACACACACACACACACACACACACCACACACTAACCACACACACACACACACACACACCATACACATACACCACACACACACACACACACAACACACCACACCACACACACACAACATGGATGAAGGTAAGGCCCAGTCCTCACGATGGTTGTATCTGGTGCTGGGGCGTGTCTGCCAAATGGCGAATAAGAGAGCACTCCTTATGTGGGGATCGCACCGAATAATGCGGAGGAAGGCGTTGCGGCCGACCACCGTAGAAACAGCGAATCAAAATCGACTGCGTTGGCCCCATAGTAGTGAGTAGTGGCCCCATAGTGATGAGGTGACCAAGTCTGAGCCGACGACAAGCTATCATTTTACACACGGAACTGGCAAGCATTGAGCAGCTTGTCTTGGAGGACTCGTTGAAATCAGGTGGAAAAGGCGCCTCAGCCTTGATCGGAAATCTATCCAGGGAAAGGTATCCCCCACCCCTCCCCTTGATCAACAAAAGGTGTACATTACTGCCTTTTGTAATGGGTAAGCGGAAAAGCTACGGAAATGAACCCATTCCGAAAACGAAGTTACGGGTCAAAAGACTCGGGGAGCGACGGACTTGACAGCTTTAGAAATAAAGCAATCTAAGAGGGTAGTTCACAGATAGAGTAACCCAGACCACATTCTCCATCACCAAGCTAGGGCAGTTAGCTTGGTTAACGTAGAGACAAACGCTGATGTTGTGGGTGGGTGGGGGGTGGGTGTTGGGGGGGGGGGAGCGGTGGAGAGGAGGGTGTCGGGGAACTCTCACTTTCCAAATGTTCAGATGGACAAGTTCTCTTACCTTCCAAATTCCTGTAAAAGTGCTGCGAGGTATTCTCTGGGGAGGAGGGAACTGTCTCCCTGCTTCATCCCTCCCCTCCTTTTCCCCGGTTCCAACGTTAATGATAACAGTGTCTTCTTTGTGTTCTTCGCGCAGCGACTGCAAGTTTGAGGGCAACTATAAGTGAGATTTTGCGTATTTGACAGTTCTTAATCTCACCATTAAGGAAGCTACACCCTGCTGTTGAAAGCTATTTACTGTTAAGCATTTAGAGTTATCAATAGTTTGTCCTCTTTTCACTGGTGGAACTTAAGACAAGTAACAGTGTCAGAATGTTAACAAGACAAATAATAGTGTCAAATAGAATGTCAGCAAGACAAATGACAGTGTCAGATGGAACGTCAACAAGGCAAATGACAGTGTCAAATGGAACGTCAACAAGGCAGATGACAGTGTCAGATAGAACGTCAACAAGACAAATGACAGTGCCAGATGGAACGTCAACAAGGCAAATGACAGTGTAATATAGAACGTCAACAAGACAAATGACAGCGTCAGATGGACCGTCAACAAGGCAAATGACAGTGTCAGATGGAAAGACAACAAGACAAATGACAGTGTCAGATGGAAAGACAACAAGACAAATGACAGTGTCAGATGGAAAGACAACAAGACAAATGACAGTGTCAGATGGAAAGACAACAAGACAAATGACAGTGTCAGATGGAAAGACAACAAGACAAATGACAGTGTCAGATGGAAAGACAACAAGACAAATGACAGTGTCAGAACGTCAACAAGACAAATGACAGTGTCAGAACGTCAACAAGACAAATGACAGTGTCAGAACGTCAACAAGGCAAATGACAGTGTCAGATGGAAAGACAACAAGACAAATGACAGTGTAAGATGGACCGTCAACAAGGCAAATGACAGTGTCAGATGGAAAGACAACAAGACAAATGACAGTGTCAGATGGAAAGACAACAAGACAAATGACAGTGTCAGATGGAACATCAACAAGGCAAATGACAGTGTCAGATGGAACGTCAACAAGACAAATGACAGTGTCAGATGGAACGTCAACAAGGCAAATGACAGTGTCAAATGGAACATCAACAAGGCAAATGACAGTGTCAAATGGAACATCAACAAGGCAAATGACAGTGTCAGATGGAACGTCAACAAGGCAAATGACAGTGTCAAATGGAACGTCAACAAGGCAAATGACAGTGTCAGATGGAACATCAACAAGACAGATGACAGTGTGAAATGGAACATCAACAAGGCAAATGACAGTGTCAAATGGAACATCAACAAGACAAATGACAGTGTCAAATGGAACGTCAACAAGACAAATGACAGTGTCAGATGGAAAGCAACAAGACAAATGACAGTGTCAGAGGGAATGACAACAAGACAGATGACAGTGTCAGATAGAACGTCAACAAGACAAATGACAGTGTCAGATGGAACGACAACAAGACAGATGACAGTGTCAGATAGAACGTCAACAAGACAGATGGCAGTGTCAGATAGAACGTCAACAAGACAAATGACAGTGTCGGATGGAACGACAACAAGACAGATGACAGTGTCAGATAGAACGTCAACAAGACAAATGACAGTGTCAGATGGAAAGACAACAAGACAAATGGCAGTGTCAGATGGAAAGACAACAAGACAAATGACAGTGTCAGATGGAAAGACAACAAGACAAATGGCAGTGTCAGATGGAACGTCAATAAGATAAATGACAGCGTCAGATAGAACGTCAACAAGACAATTGACAGTGTCAGATAGAACGTCAAGACCAAATAAGTAACGGTGTCAGATAGAACGTCAACACAAATGACAGTGTCAGATAGAACGTCAACACAAATGACAGTGTCAGATAGAACGTCAACAAGACAATTGACAGTGTCAGATAGAACGTCAAGACAAATAACAGTGTCAGATAAACGTCAACACAAATGACAGTGTCAGATAGAACGTCAAGACAAATGACAGTGTCAGATAGAACGTCAACAAGACAAATGACAGTGTCAGATAGAACGTCAATAAGACAAATGACATGCCAGATAGAACATCACGACAAATAACAGTATCAGATGGAACGTCAACAAGACAGACAACAGTGTCAGATATGATGTCAACACAAATGCCGGCAGCCTATGTGGTTATAAGACATCGCGAGCTGCCCCTGTACAGATGTGTGTCCCACCATGCCGATGACCGTCCAGTAGGGTAGAGTAGAGGATGCACGTCGCAGAGGTAGATTGAACAGCTCCTGGACGGAGTCATGAAATGGATTCCTTACAACACCTTCACCCTGCTGCACGGGGTTGCGAACGGTAAACCGAGATCTCCAACTTCCCAGCTTACTACCTGTCATACAGTGGGCGTCCTAGCTACTCATCAGGTCCCATCTCTCCCTACACCACTTTCCGGTTTTCCCCGCTCCTCTCTTTCCTTCGCATTTCATAATGGTTCTGAAATTTAAAAAAAAAATTTCTCCTCTATTTAAACAAAATTGCTTATTTTCTCTTGCGTCGATCATCACTTCAAATGTCCATATTGTTTATAACAGTCACTTATCAGTATGTGTGCGTGCGTGCGCGCGCGCTTGTGTGTGTGTGTGTGTGTGTGTGTGTGTGTGTGTGTTGTGTGTGTGTGTGTGTGTGTGTGTTTTCTTTGGTTGATATTTTTTAAGTGTGTGTTGTTGTTGTTGTTGTTGTTGTTGTTGTTGTTGCTGTTGTTGTTGCTGCTGCTGCTCTACCCTACTGGACGGTCATATTTTCGCATTCCTGCGTCTGTGCGCCCATGGAACTGTTCCTTCGGTGTAAAGAACAACAGAAAGAAAACGGAAGGCACCAACAATGTTCATGACCACCCGAATGGCATGCAGAAGGCAGGTTAGCCCCACAGGTTGTGTGTGTGTGTGTGTGTGACAGAGATATACGAGTCCCGCAGGGCCTGATTTACACTAGTCGTCTATGACTGATAAACTAACTTTCATTACCGAGCTCTCCATAGTCAGCTTTATGGCTGCCGGGCCTTGATCTTGGCACTTCACTGCCACTCGACTCACCACCCCGAAGAGCCGTTTATCAGTCTGAAAGCGACTTGCGTGTCATCTAGATCTACCCGGGGTGGCCATGTATAGTTGGTGAAGAGAGCTGAGCGGGCGTTGTTCTCCTCCTGGTGGGGTGTCTTAGCAAAAGTGTTTATTTTCCATCTTTGAAGGCGATCATTTTTTAACAATGATTTTCGTATTTGGATTTTTTATTAATTCTACTTCTTTATCAACTCTTCCTATCTATTCAGTTTCTTCTCTCTCTCTCTCTCTCTCTCTCTCTCTCTCTCTCTCTCTCTCTCTCTCTCTCTCTCTCTCTGTCTCTCTCTTTCTCTCGACATTTTAAAGTTTTTTATGCTTAAACTGGGGTTATTCATTCAAATGTAAAGCATCTCACTCGGAGTATTATCATGACTATGCCAAAACAAAAGATCTAGCATTGTTCGTGGGAATTCTGTAGTCTACGTTTCAGTGTACTATCGTGGTTAACGCCAAACAAAAGTTCGCCAATTAAATCTACTAAAACGATTGTTGTCAAAATAACATTTGGAATTCTTCATTCAAACTTAATACATTTTGATAACACCTTCAGAACACGGAAACCGGACATTTTACTCACTGGTGACGTTCGATTAGTTATTGCTGGGAGGATTTACAGTGTGAGGAACGCTGACATCATACGACATCCCATATCACCATCTGCCCCCCCCCCTCACCCCCTCACCCCCTGTTGTTTACCTTATATACCAGCCCTGATACAGACCCAAAGGTGTACTGGTTATAGAAAAAAAAACACCTCATGATGATGATGCGTATACGGGAACCTCACATTTGGGCCAATCGCATTTCGCACATTTCTTTTTTGTTTTCTTACGTAACGGCGACTATTTCCTTCCCGGTGCTTAAAAAAAATAGTCTAACGTTTCACCTAAATAAACACTGTTCGCCCAAAAGTAACTGCGGTCTAGGAAGGGGTGGTGGGGGAAGGGGGGGGGGGATATGGCGGTGCATGATAAGAAAATACATCTTCCCTGTCCTCTGGCAACGTTACCTTGTCTGTATGGGGGATGAAGTGAATTTGAAACGGAAAGAAACTGAGTTAGACAACAGTTGTTTAAACTCTTTGTTGTTGAAGTCAGTCTATTTTGTGTGTATTTATACATATACTTTGCCACTATGTATCTGTACAGGAAGATCAGTATTATGGACCGTGCGGTCCAGGTCATTCCGTCGTTTGTATACTGGGAAAATTAATTTGTTTGGGTTAAAAAAAAATCGCTGAAAAATTTTCAAACCAGCAGCTGGAAACTTGTGACGACATATCGAACTAGAATCGACCTACGTGTGCCTCACCTCAGGTAAAAAGGTCACTTCCTGTTCCTTGAGCCGCTCAAGGTTTGTAAGCAGGCATGACATTCGTCTGTCTGGAATGCTGAGAACACTATGTGTCCATGCATCCCTCGTGGTATCCCTCAAAGTGATGTGGATAGCCTTTTGACTGCTGAGAAGGCATTCACCACGGACACAAATCCCCTCTTCACGTTCGAATTTAATTCAAATTGAAGCATAAAAGGCCGTACCAACAAGCGTATAACACGCCAAAACGTTAAGATATACGAAAACAACCTGCGCTAATGTGAAAAATCATGAAATTACTTTTCCAACCTTTACTCCCACCCCCATCCTCTGTCTGTCTGTCTGTCTGTCTCTCTCTCTCTCTCTCTCTCTCTCTCTCTCTCTCTCTCTCTCTCTTAAAGTCATGCATTGAAACGTCGCCCATCGAAGAGTGAACAAGAAAATGAAAGAAGCTGCGATGTTCATTTTCCCCACAAATCCGAACTCTCCTCACCTAAGGCCTGTTTGAACAACTGCATTGTACCGTCTACAAGGACCCTCTGGTCAGCTTAAGGGGGCTATCTGCCATAAACCCCCTGAGGTCACATTCCAAGCCAGGGTAGATAGATCTGCCTGTACCGGTTGCTCACTGTGGACAGAGGAAGGTGGGGTGGGCTGGGGAACATGGGAGGGTGGCCATCGTCTACCTACCACGGACCGGTAACCGGGTACCCGGAATGACAGTAGGATGGCTTATCAGATGAGGGTTCTCGTCTTTTTCTTCGTATGGTCGGTTGTTCGTTGTTTTGGTTTTGTTGTTGTTGTTTTCGTTTCAAGTCTTTTTTTTATATGCTGTCTGCTTTCGTTTCAAATGTGTCCTTTTTTCAATGATGTGCACAAATTAAATCGTTATGTATGTAGAGCAGCAACAAGTCGGAACGTACGAAGTGTAGGAACAGCACTAGGCAGAACAGTGTACACACAACAGTAGCGACTGTCAACAAAGTCGCAGTAGCACAACACCATAAACTGAAAAAACCCAATTAGTTATTGACATTTTTAAGTGAGAAATGACAAGATGAAGCGTTATAAAGCGTTGCTCACAACTAAACGCACCCTAACGTTGCGCACAATTAAACACACCCTAACGTTGCACACAATTAAACATACACTAATGTTGCTGTCAATTAAACCCACCCTACTGTTGTTTACAACTAAACACACCCTAATGTTGCGCACAATTAAATACACCCTACTAACGCTGCATACAATTAAACACACCCTAACGTTGCGCACAATTAAACACACCCTAACGTCGCACACAATTAAACACACAAACACACCCAAACGTTGCACACAATTAAACACACCCAAACGTTGCACACAATTAAACACACTCTAAGGCTGCACACAATAATCCACACCCTAACGTTGCACACAAATAAACACACCCTAACGTTGCTTACAGTTAAACACACCCTAACGTTACTCACAATTAAACACACCCTGACGTTGCTCACAATTAAATATGCCCTAACGTTGCACACAATTAAACACACAAATACACCCCAACGTTGCTCACAATTAAGCATACCCTAACGTTACTCACAATTAAATACACCCTAACGTTGCTCACAATTAAACATGCCCTAACGTTGCACACAATTAAACACACCCTAATGTTGCATACAATTAAATACACCCTAACGTTGCGAAACAATTAAACACACCCTAACATTGCACACAATTAAACACACTCGAACGTTGTACACAATTAAACACACCCTAACGTTGCACATGATTAAATACACCCTAACGTTGCACACTATTAAACACATCTTAACGTTGCACACATTTGAACACACAACTACACCCTAACGTTGCACACAACTGAACACACCCTAACGTTGCACAAAATTAAACACACCCTAACGTTGCACACAAAAAATGAAACACACCCTAATGTTGCACACAACTGAACACACCCTAACGTTGCACACAATTAAACACACCCTAACATTGCACACCATTAAACACACTCTAACGTTGCACACAATTAAACACACCCTAATGTTGCACACAATTAAACACACCCTAACGTTGCACACAGTTAAATACACCCTAACGTTGTTCACAATCAAACACACCCTAACGTTGTTCACAATCAAACACACCCTAATGTTGCATACAATTAAACACACTCTAACGTTGCACACAATCAAACACACCCTAACGTTGCTCACAATTAAACACACCCTAACGTTGCACACAGTTAAACACACCCTAACGTTGCTAACAATTAAACACACCATAACGTTGCACACAGTTAAACACCATAACGTTGCACACAATTAAACACACCATAACGTTGCACACAGTTAAACACACCATAATGTTGCACACAGTTAAACACACCATAACGTTGTACACAATTAAACACATCACAACGTTGCACACAGTTAAACACACCATAACGTTGCACACAGTTAAACACACCTTAACGTTGTACACAATTAAACACATCATAACGTTGCACACAGTTAAACACACCATAACGTTGCACACAATTAAACACACCATAACGTTGTACACAATTAAACACACCACGTTGCACACAATTAAACACACCATAACGTTGCTCACAATCAAACACATCCGTTGTCCCTGGACAGTAGTTTCAGTCACCATGACTAGGATTTTTCAAACCGAGAGCAATGTCTTCCACAGGATCTATTGACGCCAAAATGTATCTAACTGACGACTTCAAGAGCAAGGTGACTTGACAGTCTTAAGAAATTCTCTACGTTCATTGAAAAGAGGTTTGTGTGTGTGTGTGTGGGGGGGGGGGGGGGGGGGGGGGGAGGAGGGAGGCATGCGTGCGTGCGCGAGTGCCCGCACGAGCGCGCACACGAACGCGCTTGTGTGTGCGTGCGTGCCTTACACATACTTGCGCAAGCCATGGTTTGGCAAAAAAACGAGTTGATATTAAGCACCTGCCACGCAAAGTTCGGTGACTCTTGAAGCAACCCACCATGCCCTTATATTTAAATGTTGCCCACTATTAAACACACCCCAACGTTGCGCACAATTAAACACTCCCTAACCCTCCACCACAATATACTTCAATGCACTGGAGAGAGAGAGAGAGAGAGAGAGAGAGAGAGAGAGAGAGAGAGAGAGAGAAGAGGAACAGAGACAGAGACAGAGACAGAGAGATGTTCACTTGAAATCAGTCAATTAAGAAGTCTGTTGTTTCAAACATCGACATATTTTTTTCATTTTGATATCACATTGTAAATACCAGACATAAATCAAAAACAGAAAATGACACTTGTACACGAAGATGGACTTACTCTTTCAACTGACTTTGTTTTCCTCTTGAGTTTGAGCAAGGTTGTATTTAATTTCCGTGCATTCCTGATAAAGCCTCGATGGTCGTCTGAGCTATATGCATGACTTGATTCCTCTCTCCAAATCAGCCATCACAGCCAATCACCCACAAGCACAACATCAAAATGACAGTATTCACAACAGCCCAGCTATTTCTGACACTGGCGGTATCAGTAACGCATGAATCATACAAAATAACGGTTTCCATTTCAAACGTATCAATACTTCTACCCTTTTCAAAAGCACAAATAAAACCATTACAAAAAGGATGAAAACACCATTTTTCGGGTAGAAAAAAAAAACGAAATTGTTGAATTCTGTGACCCAAAGATTTGAAGTGACGCCTGGTCTTTCAACCTGCCTTTGCTGTTTTGCTATGCTCTGCTTGAATACAAAGTGAGACATAAGATTGTAATGACAAAAGCCAATGTTAACAATAACAAATAATGATGATGATGATTACGATGAAGGTGATAACCATAATAACGACAGCAAAAGCAACAAAGCAACAACATCAACAAGAACAGTAGCAGTGTTAATAGCAGTAGCAGCAGCAGCAGCAGCAGCAGTAGTAGCAGTAATAATAAGACGATAGGAAAGAATAGTAAAACAGTGTACAGTAGGAATACAATAGCACACACTTTCCGTACGAACTGCATCAGACACAAGAAGATTCATGGTTGACCATCCCATGACCCGTTGACCGTAGGGGCAGAGAACTGTCAGAAGTTCACCGTGACTAGGACACGTCACGACGGAAGGTGCAGCCCATCCTTCTCCTTTCGCTGCCTTCAACCTTCCCTGACCTGCATCAGGTTTCCATTCAATGCAGCGTGGAGAGGGTTCTCTAACAGAAAAAAAATCCGATCCTACAAGTGGCTCGCACTCACGACCGTCGGCTTCGCAGGCAAACGGTCTAAGCATTTGACCACGAGCCTCTCTGACCAACATAGGCTTTAAAGAAAACTCCTAGCCATACCAGCCTCTCTGACCGATATAGGCTTTAAAGAAAAGTCCTAACCATACCAGCCTCTCTGGCATAGTATTTAAAGACAAGTCCTAGCCATACCAGCCTCTCTGACCGATATAGACTTTAAAGAAAAGTCCTAGCCATACCAGCCTCTCTGACCGACATAGGCTTTAAAGAAAAGTCCTAGCCATACCAGCCTCTCTGACCGATATAGGCTTTAAAGAAAGTCCTAGCCATACCAGTCTCTCTGACCGATATAGGCTTTAAAGAAAAGTCCTAGCCATACCAGCTCTCTAACTGACATAGCATTTAAAGAAAACTCCTAGCCATACCAGTCTCTCTGACCAATATAGGCTTTAAAGAAACGTCCTAGCCATACCAGCCTCTCTAACTGACATAGCATTTAAAGAAAAGTCCTAGCCATACCAGCCTCTCTGGCCGACAAAGGCTTTAAAGAAAAGTCCTAGCCATACCAGCCTCTCTGACCGACATAGGCTTTAAAGACAAGTCCTAGCCATACCAGCCTCTCTGACCGATATAGGCTTTAAAAAAAAGTCCTAGCCTTACCAGCCTCTCTGACCGATATAGGCTTTAAAGAAAAGCCTAGCCATACCAGCCTCTCTGAGGGATATAGGCTTTAAAGACAAGTCCTAGCCATACTAGCCTCTCTGACCGATATAGGCTTTAAAGAAAAGTCCTAGCTATACCAGCCTCTCTGACCGACATAGGCTTTAAAGAAAAGTCCTAGCCATACCAGCCTCTCTGACCGACATAGGCTTTAAAGAAAAGTCCTAGCCATACCAGCCTCTCTGACCGACATAGGCTTTAAAGAAAAGTCCTAGCCATACCAGCCTCTATGATCGAAATAGGCTTTAAAGAAAAGTCCTAGCCATACCAGCCTCTGACCGATATAGGCTTTAAAGAAAAGTCCTAGCCATACCAGTCTCTCTGACCAATATAGGCTTTAAAGAAAAGTCCTAGCCATACCAGCCTCTCTGACCGACATAGGCTTTAAAGGAAAGTCCTAGCCATACCAGCCTCTATGATTGACACAGGCTTTATAGAGAAGTCCTAGCCATACCAGCCCGATATAGGCTTTAAAGAAAAGTCCTAGCCATACCAGCCGCCCTGGCGTAGTGATGAACACCCCGGACTGTGGGTTTGGAAGCCGTTGGTTTGACTCCCACTGGAGCCATGTGTGTGTGGGAGCCGACCAGCGCCTACCTGGAGTTAAGTTCGTAACGGGAAGGGAAGGAACGGGAAGAAATGGGAAGGATGGAACAACAGGTCGAGGTTCATCCACTGAATGGATGTGTCTCTGTGAGCGTTGCTCAATTCCTCTGACTGGCACTGCAGATGTCAACAGATCTCAGGCCTTGCTGATGCAGGGATATATCATGAAAAGATGCGCAAGTCTTTTACCCGTACTGAACGCCATAATTAGTTTTCTTTTAATCATTTTATCTTCATCGATCAGCACACACACACACAAAAATTCTGTGGCCTTTCATGCCTTGCTCTTGTGATGACCTCAGTTTGGATTTCTTCTCGGATGTACGCCTGGATAAATTCCTCGACATCAGCGAGTCGCTGACCAGGCATGGCGTCGCACTATGGAGAGGGACCTTAACTTGGGCTTGCTCCATGGCTATTGGATCAGAGCGGCACCTCTGAACAGCACCAAAGTGGCCTGGCAGCAGTGTAATGCTTCCTCTGGTTGATTGCTTCAGGTCGACTTCATACCGAGTGTTTCCTCTGTGTGCGTGTTCATGTTTGTATGTGCGCGTACGCGCGAGCTCGCTTGCTTGCTTGTGTGTGTGTGTGTGTGTGTGTGTGTGTGTGTGTGTGTGTGTGTGTGTGTGTGTGTGTGTGTGTGTATGAGGTCTCCATGATGTTGAATGCAGATATAAAGTAGGAGAGTTTGGTGTTGTGATTTGATAGACATACATCGATTCATACATACACACACCTTGTGTCCATGTAAACAACACACACACACACACACACACACCTCTCTCTCTCTCTCTCTCTCTCTCTCTCTCTCTCTCTCTCTCTCCTCCCAGTGTGTGTGTGTGTGTGTGTGTGTGTGTGTGTGTGTGTGTGTGTGTGTGTGTGTGTGTGTGTTGTGTGTGTGTGCGCGCGTGTGTGTTCATGAAAAAATAGATCTATGAAGATAAAAAGTCAAAGATTATTTCTACCAGGAAGGTGAACGAATACGAAAGGCCATTGTGACACAGCTGACAACCGCTGTGACACTGACAGACAGGTCTACCACTTATGACGTAAGCGATAACTGGCACGTCATTGCACTGTCTGCAGAAGAACGGGGCGGATTGGAGATTGATCACCGTTGGCCTCGGATTTCCAAACGTGCTGGACGAAAATACACTTGTCCATCTTTGCATTTGTTCCCATCATTTATGCCTTCCTCCTCCCGCTTCCCTTCAATAACCGTCTCGTTATCGTTTTCGACTCTGTGAACGGCAAATGACTCACCTCATGCTCGCGAGGAACCCGTAAATCCGAGACTAAGGGCGGGAGACGGAATTACACTGAAGGCAGATCATCAGGCATTATTATGCTGACACCCGCCTTCCCGTACAGTTCTGTATCGTTCACACGTTCATCAGGAATGAGAAGGCAAGAACGAACAAGCAAGTGAAGCTGTATCTTCCCCGTTGTCTGTCTAC
>CM065734.1:54459500-54464500 GCA_033310375.1 Conus canariensis
ATCTCGGGCAACAAGAAGTGGACAAATGAGCTCATCCTTGGCAGACATCGGTCATCAAGCCGACTCTGCACCTTCATCATGATGACTCAGACTGAGAGAGAAGAATGATTTGGTTTCTTTCCAGTCACCTTTTGCGTGCTCTCAGGAGGTTCTCATCTGAGCGAATACTTTCACATTTAATGAAGCTGTCTGCTCACGATGTTTCTCCTCTCACTTTCCTTTTTGTGACAAAGTCTTTCGCCGGCGGTGTCGGCGAGCAGAATGACATCCCCTGTCTCCATTCACTCTCCGGGAACATTTTTCCACATTTCATGTAATAGAAACAAAAAACCCCAGAAACGGCAGAAACGAACACCAAACACAGCAAAAAAAAACAAAGAAATAGTTGGATTCCATTCTGTAACATTCAATTTTGGTTGCAAAGTGAGACGACTGCAGGCAGAAATCTAAACAAATCTTAAATAAATGTTAGCGTACCACCAAGAGAAACGTGAACAAACGAGTCACAAGACAAAACACGACGCGTTTCGACCTCTTAGGTCTTCTTCAGGCAAGACACAAACAAATAGAACAATGAAAATGAACGAATTTGTCACTTAGCTTGGAACTCTTCAGCGCAAGGTAGGCGTTGAATGAAAACGAGGCTGTTCAATTTATTCAATTTTAGATGTAATCTGTATCTAAAATTCAAAACCACTTAGTTTTATTTCATTCAACTCAAAGCCATGCTACATGAAAAGAAGAAGTAATATATATTACACAGAAATCTATATTTTCGTAACAGAATGCGAGAGAGTAGGGTGACGAGAGGGGGAAAGAGGGTAAGGGGTGAGGGGCGGGGGGTTAAGCGGAGAAAGGGTGGAGGGTGTGCATGTGTGTCGATTTTGTGGCTTTTTCACTATGGTCGCTATGTATTATGTCACAGTGAGCCAGACCAACAGGCGTTCTGGAAGCGACAGGTGTTCTGGAAGCGATAGGGCAGGTGAGAGAGAGAGAGAGAGAGAGAGAGAGAGAGAGAGAGAGAGAGAGAGAGAGAGAGAGAGAGAGAGAGAGAGAGAGAGAAAGTAAGGATCATTCCATACTGTATATTAAATGGTAAACCAGACTCAAATTAGACATTCCATGCTGTATACTAGCCGGTAAACCAAGCTCAGTTTTCAACTTGCAGTTCAAGTGAGGATTGTAAATCGACTCTCTCTCTCTCTCTCTCTCTCCGGGGGACGTGAGCGAGAGTTTGACATGCCAAATCGCGTGTCAAGTGCTCTGTCAATCAACTGAACATTTCGGCTAATTCAGAGTGAATTAGGTATGCAGAATAGTCGACGTACTCTATGAGGAGCAATGCCTTCTGGTCCTGCCGACACTTAGACAGTATGTGGCTGTTTTTTTTTGCCAGTGTCCCAGCGATTTATGTTGAAACGGGCATGGCAGAAAAGAGCAATGCGCGTCGCGATGTTAAGACCGAAGTGCAGAGGTGACGGTGCTGTGTTTGGACTGCTCCTCTCCTATTTGTTCTGGGCGAGTTTGCTTCTTCGACGTGGTGACGTGGAAAGCAATCCAGAACCTAACCCATCCCAGTCCAGAGACAACACCAGGCAGACCTGACTGACCAGCGCCAGTGGAGGAGCAGCCAGCAGCAGGGCCCGCATGCAGAAACCTGGCCATTCTCACGACGAAAAGGAACCTTCAATGTTTGGCATCATGAGCAAGCTGGACTCCATGAAGGGTAAATTTGACGCTAAGTTCGACGATGTGAAGCAGCACATGCATTCCCTTCGTGAGGAGCACACTGCCTTGCAGGACGAGCTGAGGGGGCTACGAGAGGAAGTCACCAGTCAAGGCAGCAGAACCAGGACTTGACCAGGAAGATGCAAAACTGATGACTTCGAGGGGAGATCCAAGCGGAACAACCTCATCTCCTATCGACGACCACTTCGTGAAAATCAGACTGCTGTGGACTGCGAGAATGTGTTGAAAGGTCACATTACCAATATCTTGGAGTTGTCTCAGGATTTTGAGTTCAATAGGTACATCATTTGAACGATTGGCCGGATCCTCCTGTGATTGCGTGATGTGTTTTTATAAGCAAAAGATGGACATCCTAAAGCAAAACACAAATTACAAGGAACCAACATTTTTATTGGAGAGGACTTCTCGACTAGGGTGTGAGACCCAAGGAAAAAATTTAAACTCCATCTTAAAAAAGTCAGTAGTGATGGCAAACGTACCACGCTAGAGTTTAATTACCTCCTCATCAATGGAAATCAATACACCGTAGATAATAAGAATGGAATTGTTGAATTAAGGTAGAAACTCGGCCAGTCTAATATCAATCTTAGTTATGTGTCCTCAACAGTGAAGGGAATCAACAATGAACTGATACCGGTTGTTTCAACCCAGCGCTGTACAATGAGAACACGTGAAAGAGGCTGTAAGGTCGTGCATGATGAAAACGACTCTTTGATAACAGTGCCAGTTACAACTGTCAATCACACACAGGATGGTGTGTCTTCCGGAAATGTTCATTCAATATCCTTGTCCTCTCCAAATGATAAATCATGTCATGCTGACACTTGTAAGAAAATGAAACGTTTTTCGTGTCTCCACTCGCATATGAATGGATCACTTGCTAAAATGCATAATAACGATTTTATGTCTTATGTGTCCGGTTTTGATTTCATGTGTTTTGTCAAGACATTTGTAGTTTTTCAGTCGCCTGTGTTCTCTGTGTACACCATTTATTGTACACGTGCATTCAAGTTTACGGTGTGTGGAAGGTGTTCCGGTGGACTGGTGTGTCTTGTGAAGAACGATATCTGTCCCTATTTTACAACTGTGGATGGATCGCAAAGAAGATAACTGGTACTGTGAGGACAGGCTCTGGACCTGTGAAGGCAAAAGATGGCATACTTCTGTCAAGAAGCGAGGAAAAGTTTGCAAAATGGGCCGAGCACTTCAAAGAAAGTTCTTTACAGACCTGAACCACCGACACCAGCTGAGGCGGATGACCCATCCCTCCTGCTCCCAATCCACACCGATGACTTCACAGACGAGGAGATCAGAACAGCCATCAAGACATTAAAGAATAATAAGTCCCCTGGGTGCTATGGAATAGCAGCGGAAATGCTTAAAGGTGGTGGTGACTGCATCGTCTCTTGGATGTGCAGTCTCTGTAACCAGGTTTGGAACTCCGGCGTCGTCCCAGAGGATTGGAAGTATGGCGAGTCGTCTGTATTCCCAAAAAAGGCAATCTCTCAGAGCACAACAACTGGAGAGGAGTTACTCTACTGTCAATACCAGGGAAAGTGTTTTGCCAGGTCATCCTCAACCGACTGCGCGACGTAGTGGACAATGAGCTCAGGGAACAACAAGCAGGCTTCTGCCCGAAACGATCCTGTGCGGAACAGATCTTCACACTAAGACAGATCATCGAGAAGTGTGGAGAGCACCAAGTACCCCTTGCCATCAGCTTCATTGACTTCTCCAAAGCATTTGACACTGTCCACAGACCATCATTGTGGAAAACCATGAAAACCTACGGTATCCCAGAGAAAAGTTGTGTCGGCGATAGAGCAGATTTACATAAGCTCCAAACGCAGAGTCAGGACGGCAGATGGCTACAGTGACTGGTTTGAAGTTGTCACCGGGGTAAGGCAAGGCTGTAGCCTCTCCCCTCTCATCTTTGCACTTGCCATTGACTGGGTTTTGAAAAACGCAACCCAAGGAAAGGGAATCAAGTGGACAGAAGGAAACAGCCTCTCAGATCTGGATTTTGCCGATGACATTGCCGCTCTTGCAAGCACCACTCAAGATTTGCAGGTGCTTGTAGACTACATCAGCAAGTTTGCATGCAACATTGGCCTCATTATCAGTGCCAAAAAGACTAAACACATGCTTACCGGTAAACACCAAAGGCCAACAGACGTTCTCATCGACCAAAAACAAGTGGAAGAAGTAGAGAACTTCACATACCTAGGCAGCTCTATCAACAACGCCAATGACCTCGACCATGAACTGAAGTGTCGTATTGGGAAGGCAACATCAGCATTCAATCAGCTGAGCAAAATATGGAACAGCAAGTAATTCTCCCTTGGAATCAAACTGAAATTTTATAACTCCAGTGTAATTTTCAACGCTGTTACACGGCTGTAAAACCTGGCACTGCAGATCACGCAGGAGAAGAAACTCGAAACTTTAGATACCAAGTGCCTACGTAAGATCTTGGGCATCAAATGATCAGACTTTATACCAAATGAAGACGTCAGGGAGAGGTCCAAACAGCTCCTCGTGTCAACATCGTCTGCAGACGGCGCCTCCACTGGCTGGGTCATGTCTTGAGATTACCCTCTTCAAGACCTACAAACCAGGCCATTAAATGGACCCCAGCAGGCCAGAGAAAAAGAGGACGACCCAGGATGAGCTAGCGACAGTTAGTGGAGAGAGACCTCAGACTCGTTGACAGAGGATGGAGTGTCACTAGCAAACAGGCTGAGGATCGTGCACAGTGGAGCGCCTTGGCTGCCTCGTGCGTTGCAAGACGCGCGAGCATCTAAGTCTAAGTAAGATGTTGTATCTGAATTGTTTTGTGTTTTATTGTTGATAAATCTTTGCTTGGCACTATGTATGTCATGTTTGAATATATATATATATATATATATATATATATACACCTCCTGAAAGGTCGCCATACTATTCTCATTTTGATAAAGAAAGTGGAATTTCTTTGTTAAAAGGATATTTCTGTGTGACTGTTTCCTGTTTGTTAAAGATGATGTAGAAGTGACAGTGTGCAGTGACTTGAACAGTTGAATCTCAACTTTCTCTCGCGATTTTGAGGAAAGCATGTTTACATACAATAATCAATATATAAGAGTGGGCTACTGCACGTCCGAAATTCAGCAAAACTTGTCCTAATAATTATGTAAAACTACTAACATGTGTACTGGTTTGAAACTGTGTATTTTAAATGGGGTATGTGAGGATGGCTTTCAAGGCCGCTA
>CM065734.1:54479500-54484500 GCA_033310375.1 Conus canariensis
CATAGTAATAACTTGGCAAAGATTTGGACTTAAAGGGGGGGGGGGGGGGGGGGGGGGGGGGGGGGGGTTGAAGATGGAGAAACTGGGAACATGAAATTAAGAAAATATGTTACAGATATGAAAACTCTTCACTAGCTGCATAAGGGAACCATCGCAATCCCTTTTGAAGGCAGATATATTTGTATTGCCTGCTCCGAGGCCTTTCGTCCGCTGGGTCGGAACTCATCAGGGAGACACGGCTGGTTGTGTCTGCGCTCCTGGCGTCAAATAGAGACACACCACAGTCCATAAATACTGTGGTGTTCTCACCACCAAGGGTGCAAAAAAGAATCCAATAGCACCCCCAAAGCAGCCAGCGAAGAGTAGTAAACGAAACCAAACGAAAGTGTGGGGAGGAAAAAAGTTGCTGAAAAACTAAAGACATTATGCAAATAGTATAAAATGTAGGGGACAATCTTTGAGCCTACGCTTGAGGATCCACCCAAAGATGCAAGGGAGATCAAAAGACAAACACACAGACGGACTCTTTTTTTGCACCCTTGGTGGTGAGAACACCACAGTATTATGGACTGTGGTGTGTCCCTATTTGACGCAAGGAGCGCAGACACAACCAGCCGTGTCTCCCTGATGAGTTCCGACCCAGCGGACGAAAGGCCTCGGAGCAGGCAATACAAATATATCTGCCTTCAAAAGGGATTGCGATGGTTCCCTTATGCAGCTAGTGAAGAGTTTTCATATCTGTAACATATTTTCTTAATTTCATGTTCCCAGTTTCTCCATCTTCAACCCCCCCCCCCCCCCCCCCCCTTAAGTCCAAATCTTTGCCAAGTTATTACTATGAAGACAGTTCAGTTGTTGGCCTGCGCTTGTTTTTTCCCCCACTATTAGATTGTTCGTCTATGTATTTGTCTGACTTTATTCAAGTTTAAAAGGCTGTGCCAGTCTTGAATAAAAGTTACTCTGTGTTAGGTTTTCTTATGGGAACAAAAAATACCCCACTTGTTTACTGTTTATTAGACTAGAACTTTCCCATGTCTTAAACCCTCCCATGGCCCCTCCAGTAAACAACACCACCCATCACACAAAAGTCTTTCTCTTTTCCTGTCCCAGTGGACGTACCCTCAGTCAGTCATTCACTTACTTTCCCAGCCGTCGGCAGCCAGAAGGAAATTACCGAGCGGCGGAGGTTGTGCGGACATGAGAAAGAGTGGGGAGGTTGCAGCCCATAAGTCAGCGGTGGTGAGGGAGACACAAGCCATCCCTCTGCGCCACAGTGACAACAACGAGGGTCTTTCTGGGCGCAGTGAAAGCGCAGAGAGAAGAGTGAGTGTGGTGTGTGTGTGTGGGGGGGGGGGGGGGGAGGGGCGGGGGGGGGAGGGGCTGGTCAGGGAGGGGGGGGGGGTCCATTTGTCCTGCGGGAGCACGCGCGCGGCTCCGCTAAGCGCTGTAATTAGCTTTCAAGCGCCTTCCGTTAATCTTCTGTCATCTACCTTGTTTTCTCCTCCTTTTAATTTATTATTATTATTTCTTTTTTTTTTTTTCTTTTCTTCTTATTTTTCTATTTTTTCTTTTGACGGGTTCTACTATGGAGAGTATGGTCCCTACCTGTCGCCAATGAAACGTATATTAACACTTAAAGGATCTCGTCTTCATTCTCCTCTCCTTCTCCTCCATCATTGTGTGTGTGTGTGTGTGTGTGTGTGTGTGTGTGTGTGTGTGTGTGTGTGTGTGTGTGTGTGTATTTGATTTAATCTATTTTGAGAGTTGACTTTAAAGAGGGACAGCCGAAATAATAGCCCTTTGGGGTCGGCTGGGCTATAAGCGACATCAATGGAATGCATGGTTTTACAATTATGTAGGCGGTCACTACCGTCGTTTTACAAGACTGGGGATATACTTGTTATGATTCAGCATTCTTTTGCAGTTATGTAGGCGGTCACTACCGTCGTTTTACAAGACTGGGGATATACTTGTTATGATTCAGCATTCTTTTGCAGTTATGTAGGCGGTCACTACCGTCGTTTTACAAGACTGGGGATATACTTGTTATGATTCAGCATTCTTTTGCAGTTATGTAGGCGGTCACTACCGTCGTTTTACAAGACTGGGGATATACTTGTTATGATTCAGCATTCTTATACAGAATACAAAAATACACTCTTCGCATAAGTATTGTTGCCATAAAAAGATAGGCATGTATGCATAACTATCAAATATGTCTGAAAAAAAGCTTCACTTTCATGTTGTTGATAAAGTCACACAGAAAAGGTAGGCCTACATCTAATGTCTATAGGAGTCTCACTAAATCAGACTCAAACGACTCAAGCGACAACACATGAAACGTAAGAAAGCCACGATAAACAAACAAACAAACAAAACACAAAGCATTGCAACATCAACAAGTGTACATGTAATGAAAGCGTCAGTACCAGAAACGATGCATATTTCCGCGACGACTCATACGCCGATAACGTCTTACACACACACACACACACACACACACACACACGGAGAAAACTCCAACACTTGACCAGTCACCAGAATAGCACAAATGATGACAAGACAACCGAGATAACACTACTCTGTGAACACCAATGCAAATAAAGATGTCGGCACACATTCTGAAGACGAGCTGAAGAGCAGTATGCCATAGATACCTAAAAACATTTGAATGCAAATGATGACGCGGACACAGTTTCTGATGACGACCAAGACTGCTCTTAATGTGAGAACAAATGATAAAACGGACACAGATACTGATGACGATCCCGGACAGCCGTATGCCCAAGACACACTGAAAAGTATGATGACGCGGACACAGATCCTGATGACGCCCAGGACAGAAGTATGTCCTAGACACGTTCAGATGTATGAGAGCAAATGATGACGAGGACTAGGATTCTAATGACGTCAAGACAGCAGTGCGCCCGAAGCATACTGAAAAGTATGAACGCATTTGATGACATGGGCACAGATTCTGATGATGACCAGCACATTATCCACCCAAGACGTCCAAAGGTACAAGTGACAATGATGAGTCAGTCTGTTGACAGCATTTAAGATATCGCTGTCATTAAATTTAGATATGTGTGTGTGTGTGGGGGGGGGGGGGGGGAGGAGAGAGAGAGGAGAGAGAGAGAGAGAGAGAGAGAGAGAGAGAGTTTTGTTCTCTTTCCTGCTATTCAATTTAAGCGAAATACATAATTCCTTTATTTCATTCAAGTTCAGATAACATAGGGACATCTTAGGGTCAACAAGTGTGTGTGTGTGTGTGTGTGTGTGTGTGTGTGTGTGTGTGTGTGTGTGTGTGTGTGTGTCTGTCTGTCTGTCTGTCTGTCTGTCTGTCTGTCTGTCTATCTGTGTCAGTGTTGGTATCTGTTCGTCATTTTTGTTATTATGTATGTTTGCTATGTTTAATCATAATGGATTTCCAAAACCTTACTTCACAAACTCTTTCCTGGGGGGCCATGGGCCATGATGAATAAATCTATGCGATTTCAATTCTGGGCTCTCCCAACCACTCAGAGAGAGAGAGAGAGAGAGAGAGAGAGAGAGAGAGGAGAGAGAGAGAGAGAGAGAGAGAGAGAGAGAGAGAGAGAGAGAGCACAAAGTAAAAAATCGAGCGGATCATCAACAGCAACAAATCTGGAAACCACGAATACGACGCGACAAACAAACAAACAAACAAACAAGCAAGCAAAGGAAGAAAGACAGAAACCAACAAGGTGTACACAGTGATGACGTCAGAACAACCATGCATGATAGACCTACCTTGCACCCACGGCCCCTCGATTGACTTCCACGATGACGTTGAAGACGAGTGTAATCCACATCCACAACGTCATACGTTGCCACCTCATCCTCACAAATGACGTCAAACAACTTCACTTTCTAGTATTTTTACACTACAAGTCCTTGGCGTAATCTCTTGGAGGTTTAATTAATGGGAAGATATCATCGTCACTTCAGAGGAAATCTCGATGGCAATCATCTCAAAGCCATATTAGGGATCCTTCACAACAAATGTTGAGCAAAAACATAGCTGGCTTTAGACCTTCCAACAGGAAGACAGTTTCAGGCATTCGGGTTTTTTTAATTTTTATTTCATGATCATCGAACGTTTTTCGGACTTATCCACAGGATAAATCTAACAGAAAAGTCCACAAAAATAATGTTCATCAGATGTCGATGTGGGTGGGGGCATTTATTTCCATCTTCGAAAAGGATATTTGCAGTTGAAAATTGTTTAACTGCTGCTTATCCTTCTGATTGCTCAATTCCGCACCCAAGTCCAGGAACAGCTGCATGCCTGTTTTGCCGAAGGACCATCTGCCAGACCCGTCGTTCAAAAAACATGCACGCGTTCTGAACGAGCAACACTTACGTACACCTTTGATGTTACAAATCGGGCATAAACGTTCTTCATGTACCTCGTCAGTTTTCAGCAAAACAAGTCTGCCGACACTTCCACAACACTTATTTATGAAATGCTGCCACTCGAAGAAATCCCAACAAAAAAAAATACAGCTTGTTTTTGATCAAAAATTGAACAGGAAAAAAATTCACAATTAACTCTTTGAAAAGCTGCAACAAACGAAGAGGATTCATTTATACGTTTTTCCCGTAAAGAAATGGATTCTGATGAAGGTAATTTGGAGACTGAATAGATACAAAATTATTTCGGAAAGTGTCCACGCGAAAGAATGTGTGAACCTTAAATGTTGACATTTTATCTTCTGATCTCGAATATATAATGTTAATAAATTGTCAACGTTGTTCAATCTCGGCTATGAATCAAAGTAAAAAAAAAAAACGTTCTGCGATGAAAATCACACACATACTTGAGAAGATTCAAGGCAAATGAAGAGTTCCAGACTGATCTTGCAGGCTACGTTTCATCGTGTTGAAGTGCCTCATCGAAGCCTTCGCGAACAGGAGATGACGTGGCAGCAAACGTGATTTTTGCCGGACACCACTTGATTCCTTCTTCCCCCTCCCTC
>CM065734.1:54487000-54502000 GCA_033310375.1 Conus canariensis
ACAAACAAAAACGAAACTCACTTTTGGTGGAAATTTCGTAGCAAGTGCCTTCACGGAATTCACATAAAGATATTTGTGGCTTTTCGAACTAATTAACTAATCTATTGATAAGTAAACCGGTCATGAAAAGATTGTGAGTTTGAAGGTGGGGGTATAGTATGTGCGAGATGGAACAGGGCAGCGGGGGCGGATTATTTCCAGTGGACTGAGACAGATGCTTTGTACTGAATTCGAGGTAACCAGCTTTATCCCCATAATAGTTGTTGCCCCAGCCCATACAGTTTGATAAATGCAACACCGCTTTCTATGGCGTAATGCAAACTGACATCTGTGAAGACACTAAGAGTATTTTGATGATTCATTCTGGAGTTTAGGTTTACCTTAGAACCTGCTACACAATTACGTAGTTCCTTTGGATCACAGATTCGTTCCGTCAGACGACAAAGTTGGTGGCAAAAGTATCCATTCTTTCAGAGCAAACCTGGAGGCAAGAGCCCCTAAGCTGTAAACGCTCGTTCACCCTCGAACCTACTTTTCCCCGTCTTTTTAGTTTCCGTTAAAAGATAAATTTAATTTTTTTACAAGCCTAACCGTTCTACAAATGAAATTTAACGCAGAAGTTGGCGTGTTTTTAACTAATTTTGCCCTAATTATGAACGGAGAGAAGCTTCCGCCTTCATAGATGGAACGATGCTTTTCGAAGTAAAACCACACTAGATAACCTCTCTTCTTCGAAGGGAGGTTATCAAGTATGGTTTTGAGTAAGCACCCCTAAACTTCAAGACTAACTTTTTTTCTTTTTTTTTCTTTTTTAGATCTTTCGAGTAGTCTCATCTACATTCATTTTAATCTTTGACAGTACGATAAGGAAGCGTTTGAAGATTCGTGCGTGTCAAAACAGATAATTATCTATTTACATCCAGAAAAATCATCATTCCTTACTGGTTTACTTTTTCGGTGAGGTTTGGCCGTACTCACAAGTACCAATTCCTTCCCTTCTCTTAATTCACCTAATATCACCATGCTGAGATTACCTTGTCTAGGATTGTCGTCTGCCACTTCATAACGCTCTTCCATCATTATGCTGTGCACCCCACCGAAAGAACGCGTTGAACTGACGTCACCAAGCTGAATGTTTTGTCAGACACGAGCCCCAAATCAGTTTCTCTCTCAAAAAAGTTGTCCTCTTGTTTTTTACCCGTTCTTTTCGTGGCTTTCACGGCTGTATGAATGCAAACGAGTCACACAGACTGTACCAACAAGGACGCGAACGTTTGTGAGAATAGTAACAGAAACGTCATCGACAAGAGTGGAGGATCGACTGCTTCGGTTGTTTAGCCAATCAGATAGCCCGTTAGAGTTCTTTGCCTTAAACTTATGCATAGCAGACGAACTTGGCTTTTCACCGTTAACTTTTCGGCGTTCCAGCAGAGAGCACACGACTCTGAGTCCGATGACTGTGAGTCCATCACATTGATGGGTCACGATGAGAATCAGTATGCCATTGATGCTTGTACAGATACAGAGGCAGGTTTACTGGCAGAGACAGACATATAATACATAACCTGGAACTTTAAGGGCTAGCGGATAATAGTTATCATAATGATAAGAAGAATATAATGACAACACAGGTAAGAAAAAATTTATTTAAAAAACAAACAAACAGATGGCGTAGACAGGTAGGCGCGTGGTTCTTTCAGTGAAACATGTACCCCCCCAACTCCTGGACAGTCTGTGTTCAACATTTCTTCATTCTTATAACTGTCTTCGATTCTGCCGGTCCTTCACATTTTTTTTTCTTTCTTTTCTTTTTTTTTCTTCTTCTTGTTTTGGCCATTCTGAGTGATCCACCTGTCCCTGATTTAAAATATCTCTACTTTTTTTGTTGTTGTTACAATTTATATACAATCTATAGCATTCCAGGTGTGTGTGTGTGTGTGTGTGTGTGTGTGTGTGTGTGTGTGTGTGTGTGTGTGTGTGTGTGTGTTACATGTGTGTTTTTCCCTCACGGTGGCGACAAAGCAGTAAGACTAAAAACACTATTCACTGTGAACACTTATTGTCCAATATACACTAGTCACTTACTTTACCCATAGGGCAAAAAAAATGCATCTTTAGTTGCAATAGAATGTTTCTGATTATTCTTTCTTATCGTTGTTTTTTTTTTTTTCAAACTGTGGGTGATTTGTGCTCTCAGCTATAGCTCCGTGTGTGTGTGTGTGTGTGTGTGTGTGTGTGTGTGTGTGTTGTGTGTGTGTGTGTGTGTGCGTGCGTGCGTGCGTGCGTGCGTGCGTGCGCGCGCGCGCGTGTGTGTGTGTGTGTTGGAATATATGTGTGTGTACTTGTGGCGGAGGTGGGATAGGGGGGGGGGGGGGGGGGTCGAGGGCGGACAGGAGAGGGGTCATACAGATCCTGTATGGTGCCTGCACTGAGGGAACTTTGTGCAGTAAGCTATAAACTAAAAATTCAACGCCTACCTTGCGCTGAAGCGATTGAAGATAAGTGATTGCTCGTTCATTTTCGTTGTAATAATTGTTTTGTATCTTGCCTGAAGAAGACCTAAGAGGTCGAAACGCATCGTGTTCTGTCTTGTGATTCGTTTGTCCACGTTTGTTTTGGCGGTTCGCTGACATTTATTTCAGATTTGTTAAAAAGACAAACAGAGCTATAGACTAAAAGGCAAACAGAGCTATAAACTAAAAAGAGAAACAGAACTATAAACTAAAAAGACAAACAGAGCTATAAACTAACAAGGCAGCAGAGCTATAAACTAAATAGACAGAGCTATAAACTAAAAAGACAAACATAGCTATAAACTAAAAAGACAAACAGAGCACACTAAAAAGACAAACAGAGCTATAGACTAAAAAGACAAAAAGATCTATAAACTAAAAGGACAAACATAGCTATAAACTAAAAATACAAACAGAGCAGATTAAAAAGACAAACATAGCTATAAACTAACAACACAAACATAGCTACAAACTAAAAACAAACTAAGACAAACAAAGCAGACTAAAAAGACAAACAGAGCTATAAACTAAAAAGACAAACAGAGCTATAGACTAAAAAGACAAACAGAGCTATAAACTAAAAAGACAAACATAGCTATAAACTAAAAAGACAAACAGAGCTATAGACTAAAAAGACAAACATAGCTATAAACTAAAAGGGCAGCAGAGATACAAACTAAAAAGAAAAACAGAGCTATAAAGTAAAAAGACAAACAGAGCTACAAACTAACTGAGCAGCAGAGCTATAAGCTAAATAGACAAACAGAGCTATAAACTAAAAAGACAAACAGAGCTACAAACTAACAGGGCAGCAGAGTTATAAACTAAATAGACAAACAGAGCTATAAACTAAAAAGGCAAACATAGCTATATACTAAACAAACAAACAGAGCTTTATATTAAAAGGGCAGCAAAGCTATGAACTAAAAAGACAGAGCTATAAACTAAAAAGAAAAAACAGAGCTATAAACTAAAAAGACAAACAGAGCTACAAACTAACAGGGCAGCAGAGCTATAAACTAAATAGACAAACAGAGCTATAAACTAAAAAAAAAAGATAAACAGAGCTATAAACTAAAAAGACAAACAGAACTATACACTAAAAAGACAAACATAGCTATAAACTAAAAAGAAAACAGAGCTATAAACTAAAAGGGCAGCAAAACTGTAAACTAAAAAGACAGAGCTATAAACTAGAAAGAAAAACAGAGCTATAAACAAAAAAGGCAGTAGGGCTATAAACAAAAAAGACAGCAGAGTTGTAAACTGAAAAGGCAGTAGGGCTATAAACTAAACAGACAGCAGGGCTACACACTGTAAAGACAGCAGAGCTATAAATTAAAGAGACAGCAGAGCTATAAACTAAAGAGACAGCAGAGCTGTAAACTGAAAAGACAGCAGAGCTGTAAACTAAAGAGACAACAGGCAGGGCTGTAAACTGAAAAGACAGCAGAGCTATAAACTAAAGAGACAGCAGAGCTGTAAACTGAAAAGACAGCAGAGCTATAAACTAAACAGGCAGCAGAGCTGTAAACTGAAACGACAGCAGGGCTATAAACTGAAAAGGCAGTAGGGCTATAAACAAAAAAGGCAGTAGGGCTATAAACTAAACAGGCAGTAGGGCTATAAACTGAAAAGACAGTAGGGCTATAAACTAAACAGGCCGTAGGGCTATAAACTGAAAAGGCAGTAGGGCTATAAACTGAAAAGACAGTAGGGCTATAAACTAAACAGGCAGTAGGGCTATAAACTGAAAAGACAGTAGGGCTATAAACTAAACAGGCAGTAGGGCTATAAACTGAAAAGACAGCAAGGCTATAAACTGAAAAGGCAGTAGGGCTATAAACTGAAAAGACAGCAAGGCTATAAACTGAAAAGGCAGTAGGGCTATAAACTGAAAAGACAGCAAGGCTATAAACTGAAAAGGCAGTAGGGCTATAAACTGAAAAGACAGCAAGGCTATAAACTGAAAAGGCAGTAGGGCTATAAACTGAAAAGACAGCAGGGCTATAAACTGAAAAGGCAGTAGGGCTATAAACTGAAAAGACAGCAAGGCTATAAACTGAAAAGGCAGTAGGGCTATAAACTGAAAAGACAGCAGGGCTATAAACTGAAAAGGCAGTGGGGCTATAAACTAAACAGACAGCAGGGCTATAAACTAAACAGGCAGCAGGGCTGTAAACTGAAAAGACAGCAAGGCTATAAACTGAAAAGACAGTAGGGCTATAAACTGAAAAGACAGTAGGGCTATAAACTGAAAAGACAGTAGGGCTATAAACAAAAAAGGCAGTAGGGCTATAAACTGAAAAGACAGCAGGGCTATAAACTAAACAGACAGCAGGGCTATAAACAAAAAGGCAGTAGGGCTATAAACTAAACAGACAGCAGGGCTATAAACTAAACAGACAGCAGGGCTATAAACTAAAAAGACAGCAGGGCTATAAACTGAAAAGACAGCAGGGCTATAAAATAAACAGACAGTAGGGCTATAAACTGAAAAGACATTAGGGCTGTAAACTGAAAAGACTGCAAGGCTATAAACTGAAAAGGCAGTAGGGCTATTAACTGAAAAGAATGCAAATAGACATACAGATATATAGACGGATAGATAGAACGAAGGACAGACAGAGAGATAATCGAAGGGCCGGCGGTAAGGTAAGGCAATGTTGCTTATAGCCCAGCCGACTGCAACGGACTGACACCGAGTCAAAGTCAACTCACGAGTCATTAGAAAAAAAGAGAAAAAAAAGAAAAAACAAACTCCACACAACCCTTCAAAATACACCTTCTAAAAACACACGGAAAAACTTCGTTAAAAAACAACAACAAACAAACAAACAAAAAAAAAACCCTTTCTTCCGTAAAATCTTAGATCAGATCAAAACTGTTCATCTCTCTCAGAAATGCAAAGATCACATCACGTGGGACGTCTCTAAACAAGGTTCCCATAGAATCTGCTGTAAAGTGTTTATGTCTCTCATCATGCAAGTCCCAACACTCTAAAAGAATATGTTTTCAACTCTAAGAGGTACCTTGCGCTGAAGAGATCTAAGCTAAGTGACAAATTCTTCATTTTCATTGTCCTATTTGTTTGTGTCTTGCCTGAAGAAGACCTAAGAGGTCGAAACGTGTCGTGTTTTGTCTTGTGACTCGTTTGTCCACGTTTCTCTTAGCGGTTCGCTAACATTTATTTAAGATTAGATGAAATACAATACTGAGCTCTCTGTGCTTTGTTGTATGGGACTATAGTATACTGTGATGAGCTGTACTGTATTGTACTGACAGTACAGCGTAGTGCATACAGCTAGGATGAGCACAACCGCTACTGTATGCCTCCGCTATATAAGCGTTCTACGTCATACGTACCACGCCACTACGTGAATGTATTCATCATGTCTCTGTATTATTTCACCACTTGGGGGACTACACCATGTATACTATGTCACTATATGAGATTGTCACATCATGCACGCTGTCTCACTATGTAGGTGTTTCATGAATCACGTATCTTGTGCCACCATAGTTTCCCATCATACATACTATATCAATGCATAAGTGTTTAATATTATGTGTGTTATTTCAGTACGTAAGAGTTTTATATCATATGTGCTTTGTAACTACGTAACTGTTATGTGTCACATACACTATAACGCTATAGTAAGTGTTCTGCATCATGTACATTATGTTACTACATCAATTGTGTGAAAATCATGTGTGTCATGTCACTACGTTAGTGTTCTAGATAATGTTTATTATGCCACTGTGTGAGTGTCTACGTCATGTATACTATGACTTAATGTAACTGATCTACATATGTATGCTATAACATTACATAAGTGTTCTACGGCGTGTATACTATGTTGTTACGTTAGTGTTCTACATCATGAGTTTTTATACAATACTTTGTTACTATGTAAATGCTCTACATTATGTATACTATATCGCTATATAAATATTTTACATGATTTATACTGGGTCACCACATACCTGTTTTTTTTTAATCATAAATAGTGTACGCTATACATTTTTTCTTTATATCAAGTATGCTTAGTCACTACTTAAAATGATTAACATGATGGCACTATGTCGCTATGAAAATGTGCTATATCATATTCATTACGTCACTATACAAGTGTTCCACATCATGTATACCATGTCACTTTATTAGTGTTCCACATCATGTATACTATGTCACTTTATCAGCGTTCCACATCATGTATACTATGTCACTTTATCGGTGTTCCACATCATGTATACTATGCCACTTTATCAGTGTTGGCCATCATGTATACTGTTTTACCAGGCAAGTGTTTAAAATGATGCATACTGTGTCACAATACAAATGTTTAAAATTATGCATGCTCTGTATCTGTGCAAGCAGTCGAAATAATTTACATTATGTCGCATGTAGTTGTTTGAGATTATGCATATTTTGTCACTATGTAAGCGTTCAGCATCATGTACACTATGTTGCTTCGTAACGTTCTACGCCATATATCTATATCTACCTATCTATATACATCGTGGATAGAGAGATCGATGGATAGATAGATGGCTTGATTGATTACATGGTTGACTGATTGATTGACTGATTGATTATTAAGATTGATTGATTGATCTGATGTGTGAAGATGACAATAAACAACCAAAAGGATAACGAATAAAAGGAGAGAGAGAGAGAGAGAGAGAGAGAGAGAGAGAGAGAGAGAGAGAGAGAGAGAGAGAGAGAGAGAGAGAGAGAGCGGCTAGTTTCGAGGACCTAATCTGACCTATGGGGAATGCCGTGACTGAACGACCATGTTCATGTCCGCCTTCCGCTTATCTCCTCATCATTGTCGTCATTTTCCTCTCCCACAGCACCTCCCTCCCTCCCCCTTCCCCCCATTTCTTTTCTCCTCGATTCTTTCCCTTTGTTCAACAACCGCGCGCGCGTTTAGACATTTAATCTCGTCTGTTCCCTTCTTTAAAAAAAATAAAATAAAATAAAGAAAAAAAAACAGGAGAAAAGAGAAAGAAAGAAAGAAAAGAAAAGAAAAGAAAAGAAAAAGGAAAAAAAGTGGTTAACCTGATTATGATGGTGACTAGGGTCGAATACATAGGAAGTGGTGTCGGGGGGCGATGTGGTGGCAGTGGTGATGCGGTGTAGGAAGCGGTGATGGTGGTGATGGTGGTGGTGGTGGTGGTGGTGGTGGTGGAAGTGGTGGTGGTAGTTTTGGCTGGGGAGAAGTGTGTGGTCGTTGCAGTAGACATGATGCCAAAGTCTGGCCCACGTTCTCCCGGCCAGCTGATGTAGTCTGTTGAGGTAATGGTTTTAAGCTGCTTCCTTACTCCCCTAGCCCTACCCCCGATCCCTGCCCTCCATCCTTTCTCATCATTCCCACCCCAATAACAAAGACAGACAGACAGACAGACAGACAGACGGAGAGAGAGAGAGAGAGGGGGGGGGAAAGGGGAGGGGGAGGGGAGAGAGAGAGAGAGAGAGGTGGGGGGGGGGACGTGTGTAGTATCATTATTGACGTCCTGGTTGCGGTTTTGTTGAGTATTATGTAATTAAACAACATATTTTCGTAATACTCGCATTTACGTGTCATTATCATTTTTCATCATCGTCTTTATTTACTGATCATTGTTATCACTGTCGTCGTCGTCATCATTAACGTCATCAAATCATCATCATCATCATCATCATCATCATCATCATCATCATCATCATCATCTCATCATCATCTTGGTTGTCATGGTTCTTCTTGCTGTTGTTCTTATTGTTGTAGAATGTTAATTATCCTGTGAAGATTACAAATCATCTTTGAACACACACACACACACACACACACACACACACACACACACACACACACACACACAACAACACAACACAACACAACACAACCAGAAAAAGCAGCATTAAATTATCACAAAGTAAAACAATATTACCTACGCGTACACCTTTCACGATTTCCAGTGTTTACTATAAATATGCGCCCTTGCTACATCAGCATTCTGCGTGTGCACGCGCGCGTGTATGAAATGTGTGCGTGCGTGAGGAGAGAGAGAGAGAGAGAGAGAGAGAGAGAGAGAGACAGACAGACAGACAGACGACAGACAGACAGAGACAGACAGAGACAGACAAGACAGACAGATAGAGAGAAAAGGAGAGAGAGAGAAGAGGAAGAGAGAGAGGGAGAGAGAGAGAGAGAGAGTCAAAGAGAGACAGAGACAGAAAGGGAAAAAGAGAGTAGCAAATGGAATTGCATGGCTGGGCAGAATAGGTACGTAGGTGCGTGCCTCTGTGTGTGTGTGTGTGTGTGTGTGTGTGGCGCGCGCGCGCGCGTGCGTATGCGTGAGTGTGTGTGTGTGTGTGTGCGTGTGTGTGTGTGTGTGTGTGTGTGTGTGTGTGTGTGTGTGTGTGTGCATGTGTGTGTGTATGCGTGCGTGCGTATGCGTGTGTTGTGTGTGTGTGTGTGTGTGTGTGTGTCCGTGTGTGCGTGCGTGATTGAGTGCATGTATGCGGCGTGGTCGTGTGTGTGTGTGTGGTGTGGTGTGTGTGTGTGTGTGTTGTGTGTGGTGTGTGTGTGTGCGTGAGGGAGAGAGAGGTAAGAGAGAGAGAGAGAGAAATGGTGGGTGTGTCTGGGCATGGGGGGAGAGGGAGCAATGAACGCTTGTGATTTTGTTATGTTCTTGTCTTTCTTTGTGTTATGTTCTTTCTTTTTGTTATGTTCTTGATCTTAGATTGCTTTCGTGTTATTAATCTCTATATTTGAACTAGCCTACTGGTGGAAGAATTATACCCCGCCAACATATTTCGCATGTCACATTCCATGAGACACCCAGGAGTTGATTACGAATGGATCTTTGCTATTCTGGCCATAAACGACAGCTGAAATGGACTTACATATCCGTATGCATACGTCTCCCCTGAAAATCTATGACTTTTCAAAGCTAAAAGAATTTTAGTCTGGTTCCTGTTACCCTACCTTTAAGCAAAGTGTTCTAAAACTTTGTGACGTTCGCCTCTCTCCCCCTCCCATTCACAGAAGTATTGAATGTCTTCCGGAAGACAAGAGTTTGATTACCTATGTGGAAGATTAATCCAAAACGGCCTGGAACGTGCTGTTATATCATCCTTAGGCAAGCATTCAGTTATTAACCATTGTTTCGTCAGGGCGCCTGATTATGCCGGGGGACCCCCTGCTGTATTCAGTTGAAAACAACAACAATAGAACAAAGTGTCAAGTTCACTGCAAAAATGCCATTGAGTGCGGACGACAACCCCTTGCCTGTGTAGCCATGACAACCATGACACCATCAGTAGGAATAACGTGTATTTGGAACTTTTATATCAGCCGAGGCGACCAATGAAACCACGTCAGGACTGCCAGCGAGTGAAACGAAGCTGTACCCACTCAAGCGGAGACAGTTTCAAAGCCAGGTCAAATCCTGACTTGCTCGAATCGAAAACAATGACATTTCAGTCTTATAGGGAAAATCGTTTAGAAAAACAACAACAACAACAACAAACAAAAACGAAACTCACTTTTGGTGGAAATTTCGTAGCAAGTGCCTTCACGGAATTCACATAAAGATATTTGTGGCTTTTCGAACTAATTAACTAATCTATTGATAAGTAAACCGGTCATGAAAAGATTGTGAGTTTGAAGGTGGGGGTATAGTATGTGCGAGATGGAACAGGGCAGCGGGGGCGGATTATTTCCAGTGGACTGAGACAGATGCTTTGTACTGAATTCGAGGTAACCAGCTTTATCCCCATAATAGTTGTTGCCCCAGCCCATACAGTTTGATAAATGCAACACCGCTTTCTATGGCGTAATGCAAACTGACATCTGTGAAGACACTAAGAGTATTTTGATGATTCATTCTGGAGTTTAGGTTTACCTTAGAACCTGCTACACAATTACGTAGTTCCTTTGGATCACAGATTCGTTCCGTCAGACGACAAAGTTGGTGGCAAAAGTATCCATTCTTTCAGAGCAAACCTGGAGGCAAGAGCCCCTAAGCTGTAAACGCTCGTTCACCCTCGAACCTACTTTTCCCCGTCTTTTTAGTTTCCGTTAAAAGATAAATTTAATTTTTTTACAAGCCTAACCGTTCTACAAATGAAATTTAACGCAGAAGTTGGCGTGTTTTTAACTAATTTTGCCCTAATTATGAACGGAGAGAAGCTTCCGCCTTCATAGATGGAACGATGCTTTTTCGAAGTAAAACCACACTAGATAACCTCTCTTCTTCGAAGGGAGGTTATCAAGTATGGTTTTGAGTAAGCACCCCTAAACTTCAAGACTAACTTTTTTTCTTTTTTTTTCTTTTTTAGATCTTTCGAGTAGTCTCATCTACATTCATTTTAATCTTTGACAGTACGATAAGGAAGCGTTTGAAGATTCGTGCGTGTCAAAACAGATAATTATCTATTTACATCCAGAAAAATCATCATTCCTTACTGGTTTACTTTTTCGGTGAGGTTTGGCCGTACTCACAAGTACCAATTCCTTCCCTTCTCTTAATTCACCTAATATCACCATGCTGAGATTACCTTGTCTAGGATTGTCGTCTGCCACTTCATAACGCTCTTCCATCATTATGCTGTGCACCCCACCGAAAGAACGCGTTGAACTGACGTCACCAAGCTGAATGTTTTGTCAGACACGAGCCCCAAATCAGTTTCTCTCTCAAAAAAGTTGTCCTCTTGTTTTTTACCCGTTCTTTTCGTGGCTTTCACGGCTGTATGAATGCAAACGAGTCACACAGACTGTACCAACAAGGACGCGAACGTTTGTGAGAATAGTAACAGAAACGTCATCGACAAGAGTGGAGGATCGACTGCTTCGGTTGTTTAGCCAATCAGATAGCCCGTTAGAGTTCTTTGCCTTAAACTTATGCATAGCAGACGAACTTGGCTTTTCACCGTTAACTTTTCGGCGTTCCAGCAGAGAGCACACGACTCTGAGTCCGATGACTGTGAGTCCATCACATTGATGGGTCACGATGAGAATCAGTATGCCATTGATGCTTGTACAGATACAGAGGCAGGTTTACTGGCAGAGACAGACATATAATACATAACCTGGAACTTTAAGGGCTAGCGGATAATAGTTATCATAATGATAAGAAGAATATAATGACAACACAGGTAAGAAAAATTTATTTAAAAAACAAACAAACAGATGGCGTAGACAGGTAGGCGCGTGGTTCTTTCAGTGAAACATGTACCCCCCAACTCCTGGACAGTCTGTGTTCAACATTTCTTCATTCTTATAACTGTCTTCGATTCTGCCGGTCCTTCACATTTTTTTTTCTTTCTTTTCTTTTTTTTTTTCTTCTTGTTTTGGCCATTCTGAGTGATCCACCTGTCCCTGATTTAAAATATCTCTACTTTTTTTGTTGTTGTTACAATTTATATACAATCTATAGCATTCCAGGTGTGTGGTGTGTGTGTGTGTGTGTGTGTGTGTGTGTGTGTGTGTGTGGTCGTTGGTTGTGTGTGTGTGTGTGTGTGTGTACATGTGTGTTTTTCCCTCACGGTGGCGACAAAGCAGTAAGACTAAAAACACTATTCACTGTGAACACTTATTGTCCAATATACCCCTAGTCACTTACTTTACCCATAGGGCAAAAAAAATGCATCTTTAGTTGCAATAGAATGTTTCTGATTATTCTTTCTTATCGTTGTTTTTTTTTTTTTCAAACTGTGGGTGATTTGTGCTCTCAGCTATAGCTCCGTGGTGTGTGTGTGTGTGTGTGTGTGTGTGTGTGTGTGTGTGTGTGTGTGTGTGTGCGTGCGTGCGTGCGTGCGTGCGTGCGTGCGCGCGCGGTGTGTGTGTGTGTGTGTTGGAATATATGTGTGTGTACTTGTGGCGGAGGTGGGATAGGGGGGGGGGGGGGGGGGGTCGAGGGCGGACAGGAGAGGGGTCATACAGATCCTGTATGGTGCCTGCACTGAGGGAACTTTGTGCAGTAAGCTATAAACTAAAAATTCAACGCCTACCTTGCGCTGAAGCGATTGAAGATAAGTGATTGCTCGTTCATTTTCGTTGTAATAATTGTTTTGTATCTTGCCTGAAGAAGACCTAAGAGGTCGAAACGCATCGTGTTCTGTCTTGTGATTCGTTTGTCCACGTTTGTTTTGGCGGTTCGCTGACATTTATTTCAGATTTGTTAAAAAGACAAACAGAGCTATAGACTAAAAGGCAAACAGAGCTATAAACTAAAAAGAGAAACAGAACTATAAACTAAAAAGACAAACAGAGCTATAAACTAACAAGGCAGCAGAGCTATAAACTAAATAGACAGAGCTATAAACTAAAAAGACAAACATAGCTATAAACTAAAAAGACAAACAGAGCACACTAAAAAGACAAACAGAGCTATAGACTAAAAAGACAAAAAGATCTATAAACTAAAAGGACAAACATAGCTATAAACTAAAAATACAAACAGAGCAGATTAAAAAGACAAACATAGCTATAAACTAACAACACAAACATAGCTACAAACTAAAAAAACAAGCAACTAAAAAAAAACGAGTATAACAAAAGACAAAAGCATAGACTAAAAAGACAAACAGAGCTATAAACTAAAAAGACAAACAGAGCTATAACTAAAAAGACACAACAGTAAAGACGCTATAAACTAAAAAGACAAACATAGCTATAAACTAAAAAGACAAACAGAGCTATAGACTAAAAAGACAAACAGAGCTATAAACTAAAAGCACAGAGTACAAAAGAGCAGCAGAGCTAAAACTAAAAGACAAACAGAGCTATAAACTAAAAAGACAAACAGAGCTACAACTAACGGCAGCAGAGCTATAAGCTAAATAGACAAACAGAGCTATAAACTAAAAAGACAAACAGAGCTACAAACTAACAGGGCAGCAGAGTTATAAACTAAATAGACAAACAGAGCTATAAACTAAAAAGGCAAACATAGCTATATACTAAACAAACAAACAGAGCTTTATATTAAAAGGGCAGCAAAGCTATGAACTAAAAAGACAGAGCTATAAACTAAAAAGAAAAAACAGAGCTATAAACTAAAAAGACAAACAGAGCTACAAACTAACAGGGCAGCAGAGCTATAAACTAAATAGACAAACAGAGCTATAAACTAAAAAAAAAGATAAACAGAGCTATAAACTAAAAAGACAAACAGAACTATACACTAAAAAGACAAACATAGCTATAAACTAAAAAGACAAACAGAGCTATAAACTAAAAGGGCAGCAAAACTGTAAACTAAAAAGACAGAGCTATAAACTAGAAAGAAAAACAGAGCTATAAACAAAAAAGGCAGTAGGGCTATAAACAAAAAAGACAGCAGAGTTGTAAACTGAAAAGGCAGTAGGGCTATAAACTAAACAGACAGCAGGGCTACACACTGTAAAGACAGCAGAGCTATAAATTAAAGAGACAGCAGAGCTATAAACTAAAGAGACAGCAGAGCTGTAAACTGAAAAGACAGCAGAGCTGTAAACTAAAGAGACAACAGGCAGGGCTGTAAACTGAAAAGACAGCAGAGCTATAAACTAAAGAGACAGCAGAGCTGTAAACTGAAAAGACAGCAGAGCTATAAACTAAACAGGCAGCAGAGCTGTAAACTGAAACGACAGCAGGGCTATAAACTGAAAAGGCAGTAGGGCTATAAACAAAAAAGGCAGTAGGGCTATAAACTAAACAGGCAGTAGGGCTATAAACTGAAAAGACAGTAGGGCTATAAACTAAACAGGCCGTAGGGCTATAAACTGAAAAGGCAGTAGGGCTATAAACTGAAAAGACAGTAGGGCTATAAACTAAACAGGCAGTAGGGCTATAAACTGAAAAGACAGTAGGGCTATAAACTAAACAGGCAGTAGGGCTATAAACTGAAAAGACAGCAAGGCTATAAACTGAAAAGGCAGTAGGGCTATAAACTGAAAAGACAGCAAGGCTATAAACTGAAAAGGCAGTAGGGCTATAAACTGAAAAGACAGCAGGCTATAAACTGAAAAGGCAGTAGGGCTATAAACTGAAAAGACAGCAAGGCTATAAACTGAAAAGGCAGTAGGGCTATAAACTGAAAAGACAGCAGGGCTATAAACTGAAAAGGCAGTAGGGCTATAAACTGAAAAGACAGCAAGGCTATAAACTGAAAAGGCAGTAGGGCTATAAACTGAAAAGACAGCAGGGCTATAAACTGAAAAGGCAGTGGGCTATAAACTAAACAGACAGCAGGGCTATAAACTAAACAGGCAGCAGGGCTGTAAACTGAAAAGACAGCAAGGCTATAAACTGAAAAGACAGTAGGGCTATAAACTGAAAAGACAGTAGGGCTATAAACTGAAAAGACAGTAGGGCTATAAACAAAAAGGCAGTAGGGCTATAAACTGAAAAGACAGCAGGGCTATAAACTAAACAGACAGCAGGGCTATAAACAAAAAGGCAGTAGGGCTATAAACTAAACAGACAGCAGGGCTATAAACTAAACAGACAGCAGG
>CM065734.1:54507000-54514500 GCA_033310375.1 Conus canariensis
GTTTTCCCTGTTTTGTTTTCAACAATAACCGTTATCCTTGTTTCCCTGTTTTCAACAATAACCGTTATCCTTGTTTTTCCCTGTTTTGTTTTCAACAATAACCGTTATCCTTGTTTTTCCCTATTTTGTTTTAAACAATGACCGTTGTCATTGTTTTCCCTATTTTGTTTTCAACAATAACCGTTTCCTTGTTTTCCCTGTTTTCAACAATAACCGTTGTCACTGTTTTTCCCTGTTTTGTTTTCAACAATAACCGTTATCCTTGGTTTTTCCCTATTTTGTTTTAAACAATGACCGTTGTCATGGTTTTCCCTATTTTGTTTTCAACAATAACCGTTGTCATGGTTTTCCCTATTTTGTTTTCAACAATAATCGTTATCCTTGTTTTCCCTATTTTGTTTTCAACAATAACCGTTATCCTTGTTTTCCCTATTTTGTTTTCAACAATGACCGTTTCATTGTTTTCCCTATTTTGTTTTCAACAATGACCGTTATCCTTGTTTTCCCTATTTTGTTTTCAACAATGACCGTTATCCTTGTTTTCCCTATTTTGTTTTCAACAATGACCGTTGTCCTTGTTTTCCCTATTTTGTTTTCAACAATGACCGTTGTCCTTGTTTTCCCTATTTTGTTTTCAACAATGACCGTTGTCACTGTTTTCCCTATTTTGTTTTCAAACAATGACCGTTGTCATGGTTTTCCCTATTTTGTTTTCAACAATGACCGTTGTCACTGTTTTCCCTATTTTGTTTTCAACAATGACCGTTGTCATGGTTTTCCCTATTTTGTTTTCAACAATGACCGTTGTCATGGTTTTCCCTATTTTGTTTTCAACAATGACCGTTGTCATGGTTTTCCCTATTTTGTTTCCAACAATGACCGTTGTCACTGTTTTCCCTATTTTGTTTTCAACAATAACCGTTGTCATTGTTTTCCCTATTTTGTTTTCAACAATGACCGTTGTCATTGTTTTGCCTATTTTGTTTTCAACAATGACCGTTGTCATTGTTTTCCCTATTTTGTTTTCAAAACAGATGCCGTTGTACAATGTGTTTTCCCTATTTTGTTTTCAACAATAACCGTTGTCACTGTTTTCCCTATTTTGTTTTCAACAATAACCGTTGTCATGGTTTTCCCTATTTTGTTTTCAACAATGACCGTTGTCACTGTTTTCCCTATTTTGTTTTCAACAATAACGTTGTCATTGTTTTCCCTATTTTGTTTTCAACAATAACCGTTGTCATGGTTTTCCCTATTTTGTTTCAACAATAACCGTTGTCATGGTTTTCCTGAGGAAAACATCTATCATCGTCTGGAACACGACGTTAACAGGGGAAACAACTATGATTGCTGTTTACCATGACAAGGGCATGCGCACTGGCGCCCTTGTTATATCGCCAAACGAAGGAAATAAGTTAATTATTATCCTGAGGATCAGTAGTATTTTCCTAGAAATCTTTTTTTCTATTTTTTCATTAATCTTTGGAGATGAGTATTGGTTTCCTCGCGAAAACAGTGAAAAACAGTGGTGATGCTTAGGATTAACACCGATGATGACTGTTTTTGTTGGGAAAATGGGGGAAACGCTAATTATCCTTGGGGAAACGGGGAAAAGAGCTATTACGCTTGGGAATACAGTTGTGATCCTCAGGGAGCCCAGCTTAACCCCGTTTTCGGGAAGAACACTAGCTCCTAGTAGCTTTCCCAGAAACACAGGTATTGTCGGCTTACGAAGCTAGTCTGCTGCCACATACGCACGAGCTTTGTGTGTGTTAGAGGAACGAAGCGGCCAGAACCAGGTCCGTCAGCTTCCGTGGAGTACCAACTGCGTGAGGCCACGTCTGAGCCCAGTGTGCACTAACTCCTCCATCTCTGGCTACAATCTCCTCAACAATGTCTTCCATGGGGGTGTCGGTGATCATAGCTGTCGAAGATGACGTCATCATAGGCACACGTCATCCTCGTCATCGTTGGTGGACATCATTACAGCCTCACACACGGTACACCAGTTCTCTCAAGTGAATGCCAATAGACATCACCGCCTAGTGACAGATGTACGTCGTTATCAACGGTCTTTATTATCGCTATTTCCGACATTTCAGTTATTCCCACAAAATCACTGACGAACATGAAGAAGAGACTGGTAAGACCATTGACTTCTTCTGCTGCAGTCGTCCCGAACTGAAGCGGAAACAAGGGCAGGTATATGTCGCTGAACTAAATCGACTTCCTGTGTGTCCACTCGCCCCCCCCCCCCCCCCCCCCCCCATCCCCCTCCACTTCCCACTCCCTCATCTTCAACGCCCCCCCCCCCTTCCCCTCTACCTCACCTTTCCCCTCATGAAAACACTCCTTATGATAGTATCCATGAAGATGCGCGCATGGACATTATCCCACACGAAGGTAGAAGACACTCGGGAACAAAAAACCGACTCCGGATTAACCGCACAGCCTCTTTCGTATTAACACTGCACAAACACATTAACCCTTTTGACATTAAGCACCATCCGAGATCAACTGCCCAAAACCCTGTGAAGTTCAACAATTTGTTGCCGTTGAAACCCAGCACGTGAAACACGGGTAAAAACAAAGAAAGAGAGAACCGGAGATGAAGGCGAGAGCCGGCGTGTAACGATAGAAGAGATTATGTTTTCAGGGAGAGGAGAGGGCGAAGGGTAGTTGGGAGTGTAGGAGAGGTGTAGGTGTATAGGTGTGGGAGAGGTGGAAGGGGCGATGGTGAGGGGGCGGGAAGAGGAAGGGACCGGGGGAGAGGGGGTTGGGGCGGGGGGGGGGGGGGGGAGGGTTGGGGCGGGGGGGTGAGGGAGGTGGGGAGGGAAGGAAGGAACTTGGCGTTTTGTTTCGCCGTAATTTGCGCTGCGGTGGAAGATTTACGAGATGGTGGAGGTTAGCTACTGTGAAACATGTGTCCGCTTGCTTCTCTCTCTCTCTCTCTCTCTCTCTCTCTCTCTCTCTCTCTCTCTCTGACAGAGAGAGAGAGAGAGAGAGAGAGAGAGAGAAATGGAGAGGGGGGTTTGGGAGGAACGTGACCAGAGAGAGAGAGAGAGAGAGAGAGAGAGAGAGAGAGGTTTAGGAGAACGTGACAGGGGTTAGGAGGAACGTGACCAGAGAGAGAGAGAGAGTGAGTGAGAGTTCGCAGACGAACCTGAGGTGGGGGAGCCGCACGTGATTGAGCTCGTTTGAATAATTACCTGTTCCCTCACGCCCTGCCGTCCGTTCCTTTCTCCCTCCTCCTTTCTTCTCTCCTTCCCTCCCCCCACTTCTCTCTCTCTCTCTCTCTCTCTCTCTCTCTCTCTCTCTCTCTCTCTCTCTGGCCCCACTCCACTTTATACTTCCTTTTCCGTTTTCTCTCTCCATCAATCCCTTCTGTCTTTCAACACTTCGGCCATCGCCTCCTCCCTCCCCTCCTCCCACCCCTCCCCCGGCCCTCCGTCTCTTTCTCTCTTCTTCTTACTACTTCCCTCCCAACTCCTCCGTTCCTCCCTGTTCTTTCAAGGACATAGGTACCCTAAATGTTGAAAAACAAACAAACAACAAACAAAAACTGTAACATGTTGGAATCAACTTTCACTAACAATTTTTAACATGTGCGTTTTGGGAAGGGAGTTAAATTTGACTGGGACGTTAATCTAGTATAAATCATAAACACCACCACCAAAGGTAATAAAGGTAATGATAGTAATGATAATAATGATAATGATAATAAAATAACAATCTCATCATCATCATCATCATCATCACATAAAATAATGATAATTTACATTGATATCATTATCATTATCGTTGTTATAATTATCATTTTTATTGTTATATTATTATCATTATTATAATTATCATTATTCCAGAGGGAACAGTCTATAGTGTACACTTTCGAGAGAGGGAGAGGGGGGGGAGGGAGAGCAATAAGGAATATATGAGACATTGTGGTCTTAGACTTAGTGCTTTGTACATGTATACATTTTTGCACCTTCTTCAGCATTTTCGTAAGCTCAGACTAAGGTAAGTTACAGCAATGACGGACCGGGTGTTTGAAGTTTTCAGATATGTCAGTTCCTTTCTTAGTTTCTCATTTCGGGCATATAAACAAAGAGTGTACCTCTTTTCAAGTACATTTCAACAGAAGGACGCCAGCCATCAGTATAACGTACATTCGCCATGTACTGTAAATAACTGTGTATGATAGGGGAAGGGGGCAAGGCTTCTTCTTCTTCTTCTTCTTCTTTTTCTGTGTACGCAGGCTGATACTCCTGCGGACACTCTGTGAGACCTCAAGATGTCCCAATTCTGTGAGATGTCCCAATTGGGGCGTGTAATGTCCTAAATTGGGACATTTCGCGGCGAGAGCACCCATATTGTGATTATAAACCGTTATTTTGTTGGCTGAATGTGCACTTGCATTGCCTATTTCCACAAACCATGAGGGAAGAGAACAATATGGCGATGTTTTTGCGGTTACCAGTTTCGCTGGTGTTTGAGGTGGACTATGTATGTATGTCTGATAAAAATATTCAGGTGTATGTGTCTGTCTGTCTGGTTGCATGCATGTATGAAATATAGCGTTTGAACAGATGGACTTGAAGCACTTAACGTTCGTGTGCCAATAAGTAAAAGGATGATCCAAGCCATTTGGATAACTAAGGTCACGCGTCAAAGATCAAGGTTGCAGGAACCACAATATTCAAAGTAGACTCAGATATTGCTTTGGGGAGAAAGTTGTTCGTCAGCCATGACGGGTATTGCTTTGGGGAGAAAGTTGTCAGTCAGCTATGACGGGTATTGCTTTGGGGAGAAAGCTGTCAGTCAGCCATGACGGGTATTGCTTTGGGGAGAAAGTTGTTAGTCAGCCATGACGGGTATTGTTTTGGGCAGAAAGTTGTCAGTCAGCCATGACGGGTATTGCTTTGGGGAGAAAGTTCTTAGTCAGCCATGACGGGTATTGCTTTGGGAAGAAAGTTGTCAGTCAGCCATGACGGGTATTGCTTTGGGGAGAAAGTTGTTAGTAAGCCATGACGGGTATTGCTTTGGGGAGAAAGTTGTTAGTCAGCCATGACGGGTATTGCTTTGGGAAGAAAGTTGTCAGTCAGCCATGACGGGTATTGCTTTGGGGAGAAAGTTCTTAGTAAGCCATGACGGGTATTGTTTTGGGCAGAAAGTTGTCAGTCAGCCATGACGGGTATTGCTTTGGGGAGAAAGTTGTCAGTCAGCCATGACGGGTATTGCTTTGGGGAGAAAGTTGTCAGTCAGCTATGACGGGTATTGCTTTGGGGAGAAAGTTGTCAGTCAGCCATGACGGGTATTACTTTGGGGAGAAAGTTGTTTCAATGGGTTGACTGCAAATTTAGAGTTGGTTTCTCATTACCGAACGCAAATGCAGAGAGCATACTGGCAATGTTTTCATTCATGCCTAAGCTGGACTATGTATGGATGTATGTATGGATGTATGTATATGTATGTATGTATGTATGTATGTATGTATGTATGTATGTATGCATGTATGCATGTATGTGTGCGTGCATACTGGGACATAACGTGGCGAGCACGCATGGGGGTGCACCGTGAAATGTCCCATTGGGACATTACACGGTGGGGGGGGGGGGGGGGGGGTAATGTCCCAATTTGGGACATCTCACGGAATTGGGACATCTTGAGGTCTCACACACTCCCTGTATAGACAGGCAAGTGTTGATCCCATCTGCCCAACAAAGGGAGTGGAATTTTATGTGCATGACCGTTTTTTTTTTTATCCCGCCACTAAAACAGCCATACTCCATCTTCGGGGAAGGTGAATGCTATGTGTAACGTGTCATCCATACCAACGGCCAAACTGGCCTTCTCTTCCGAAAGTTGGTGATGGGATTTTACGTGTGTGTAAGATGTTATGCGTGCGTTCACACACGGAACCTCGGTTTATAGTCTCATTTGAAGGACTGTATGGGAAATGGAGTCAGAACCAATGTTAACTCCGAGGGAAAAATCCCTCTGTACCGAAACGGCCCGTCGGAGATTTGAACCCGCAACCCTTGGATTACGAGTCCGGCGCTCTACCAACTGAGCTATTCCGGCCCCGTGGGCAAGGCAATTCAAAAAGACACATCGTAAACCAACGTTTCTCAGCAGTTTTAAACACTTTTTAAAAAACAAAAAATGGATGTATTGAAACTTGAATGAATTTGACAGAAATTATGACCTTCCAGCTAAGTGTAGCAGTCCTGGCTGGAAGGATCGGATGGTCTTTGTTTGCATTCCTGTATGAACAACCGTATGTTCCCCGCACTTTGTGCTTATCCGTTTAGAATGTTACGAACACAGTATATCCAAGTAACATAAGATTCCTTTTGAAGGGGAGCGTGTCATTGTCCCAAGGTCCATTGGTCCCAAGGTTCGTTGGTCCCAAGGTTCATTCGTCCCAAGGTTCGTTGGTCCCAAGGTCCGTTGGTCCCAAGGTCCGTTGGTCCCAAGGTTCGTTGGTCCCAAGGTTCTTTGGTCCCAGGGTCCGTTGGTCCCAAGGTCCATTGGATCCAGTAAAAAGAAACTGTCTGTCTGTCTCCCTCTCTCCACGCCTCTCTCTCTCTCTCTCTCTCTCTCTCTCTCTCTCTCTCTCTCCTCTCTCTCTCTCTCTCTCTCTCTCTCTCCTGTGTTTTCAAGATAGCCACATACTACTGTACATTACACAGATTTATTGACCTTAGGACCAACGGACCTTGGGACCAACGGACCTTGGGACCAACGGACCTTGGGACCAACGGACCTTGGGACCAATGGCATGACCCCATTTGAAGTGATGGTAACTGACTGCGAGCTAACGGAGGAGGAGAGGGGTATCTGTGTTCATCCACACTCACTAATCTCAGCCAGAACTTTACACGTTCACTGTTAGTGCTGCCTCACAATATATGAATTGTCTTAGCGATTTTGGACTCGTACTTAAAATCGTTTTCATGCTGAAAGATGTGTTCTTTCTATACGTTGTTGGTCTACTTTCAACCCACAGAGTTCTGATCTATACTTATAGTAAAGGTTGTATTTGACGATCGAACAATTTAGAGAACACTTGAGGTAAATGCTCCCCTGTAGCCCTGAGCGCTTTAATTATTGCTGACAATCCTTTTTTCTAGCTCGATCTGCAAGATTTGTGAAAGTGTATATAAATGTACATCTCGAAGAAAAATAGATTCCAAGCTATTTGTAAATGTTGACTGTCTCCAATTCCTGGTGTCCACGTGACTATCTTTCTTATGAAGACAAACCTCACAAATATCAACCATTTCTAAATGAAAATCGCTATACTGGATTTATCCAAATTTAGAATCAGATCAAATCACCCAGCTCTCTGAAACAAAAACAAGATGTAAAGCATATAAACGTACTTCCAGTTTATCTTGAATACAAACACTTTCTGAGATATTCCATATGAAAGAAAAACATTCTGGGGCCGTTATAGCCATTAGTAACGGCTATTCTAGTAAAATAAAACATCAGGCA
>CM065734.1:54522000-54542000 GCA_033310375.1 Conus canariensis
TCACTCCACACATGGTATGCTATTCGTACCAACGAGGTGATGGAAAGAACGTGTTTAGTTGGTGCAATTCAATGATTATGATAAGAATGACGACGAGGGCGAGCTGGGCGCATTTCCTCCAGTGAGCTCAACGCTTTTCATGCAGAAAAGTTGCAAAAAAACAAACATGAACAAGTCATATCAGTGAACCAAAGTAAGTTAATGTGGTGTAGACCTATATTTCTCGACCCTGCCTCCCTCTCCCTCCCCCCCCCCCCCCCCTTCCCCTGGCCCTGCTAGGAGTTGCCCCCGGTGTAGGACTACGAGATGAGTCATAGATAAGTTGAACGGCTTCACTGCCCCATTCGTGTTGTATTCCGCTGTGGTCAATACCATACATAATGCAAGCCGGTGGCTTATTGATGCTACGGACTGCTTGTCTGTAAATGAGTGCTTCAGTCAAAGCACCGATTTATTTTGACAGATCCCTAACACACACACACACGCGCGCGCGCGCGCGCGCGCGCGCACACACACACACACCACACACACACACACACACACATCATTGAAGAAGTGTGCGATTACAAATTACCCATCATAATCAACAGCTCCAACTTTGGAGTAGTAATTGTACTTGTCATTTTATTATGTCGTCTCAAAGGAGACCACAATGTCGGGCAGTCGTATTCGATTTCCTAATGGAGTTTGCAACGTGCACTGAAAACACGCGTCATGAAGTAAAACAGGATACGTGTGGCCGTGTACATGTAAGTATGCACGCGTACGCGCGCGTGCGCTCGTTTGTGTGTGTGTGTGTGTGTGTGTGTGTGTGTGTGTGTTTTGTGTGTGCACGTGCGCGCATGCCTATGCGTGTGTGTGTGTGTGTGTGTTTGTGCGCGTGCGTGCGCGCGTGCGTGCGTGTGTGTGTGTGTGTGTGTGTGTGTGTGTGTGTGTGTGTGTGTGTGCGTGAGTGAAAACAAATATTGAGAAGAGGACATAACATTCATATATCGGTAACAACAGTAACACACACACACATACACACACACACACACACACACACACACACACACACACGCATGCCAAAGCATACACACCCACATCTATAGACTATCTACTTTACATATTATACTGCATTATTGATGCACACTTACCAGTTCACAAGGTGGTCCTGAGAGATTCAAAGTCTCATTTCAGTTGACGTGGGTTTGGTCATTTGTGTCTGCCCTTGGAAAGGCCCAGTATGGGTCTGTCTCAGTCTCTGGGAGTCTTTGCAATGTTTGTTTGGTTAGTGATGTTTCTTGCTCTTCCTTGAAGTCTGGATGTGCAGCCACTTCCTCTCTTGATGTTGAGTTATGAAAGATAGACTGCAGCAGAGTGGCTTTGATCTTGTTCATTGAGATGTTTGTTTTTAATTTTTTTTTCTGTCATCAGATCGGCCAAACTATAATCCAGTTCTTAACATTGCCTTGCCTGCCAGTGTGTCTGCTCTCTCATTTCCTTTGACATGCGCATGTCCAAATGAATATCTCCAGTCGAAGGCTGCACATTACTTCATGCTAAGCAGGGCTTCCCATTCCACTTGCCACTATTTGGAGCAGGTTTATGAAGTCAGCCAATGTCATGGCTTGCTGAGTTTAAAGCTGATCGGGGGTTGCGTGCCAGTGGAGTGCTTGTGCTACTGCCTCTATTGTTGGACTTGAAGTTGTATGCATCATTGTCTACCTGAATAGTTCGGCCATTTTGCTTCACTGTGTATCCCCAGCCTGACTTACTTTTGGTGATGGAGCCGTCAGTGTATATAAAAAGATTATCTTTTGTGCTGTGGTTTTCCACCTGCATCTAAATTTCGGTATTGGGTTTGCCTTCTGGCCATTCTCGACAGTTTCTTCCAAGCTCTGGAAAGGTGTTCAAAGGTCTGCGCGCGCACACACACACACACACACACACACACACACACGCACACGCAGAGAGAGAGAGAGAGAGGGTTTTCAAATGTTGGTATTATGATGGTATGCCCGCATTTTACGTTGTTGTTGTTGTTGTTCTGTAGTGCACATTGATATATCCAACACACATTAATCATAGCATTTCATTTATTGCACGGTTTCTTTAACATTTCACTTTATCATGAAAAAAACGAAAACCGCAGTATTTGGATTTTATGCCTCCGTGGGCCTACGGCAAACGATCATTGGCTGGACTTCCAGCACGACGTCAGTAGGTCAGTCTCCTAGGCAAAGGAGTACCCTGACCCTTATCGTTCTCTTTGGATGCCTCCTGGGATGCCTGTTGTCCTGTTGGTCTTGTGGGCCGAAAGAGACAAAAGATGCAACCACTTTCAGCCTGGTCTTGGCTCTGACGCTGCTGTGTCTGCTGGCCGTCCTGGAACAAAAGTGAGATTCACTGATGTCATCGTCCATGGCTCCTGTTCCTTTTTCTTCTGTTTAGCTTTGAATTATCATCGTCTGATGATTTATATTCACTGTTCTCTTTAACACCATGAGTACAGTTGTTATGTAATCCATTAATGTTGAGGTCGAATGTGTGTCGTCAAGATTCTTTTAACAAGCAACATAGAACAAGGTCGTTCTCCTCCTCGTCGTCGTCTCCTCCTCATGATCATTGCAAACATGCTCACTATCATCACAGTAGCGGCTGCTACTTGATCCGGGTATTAGCGATTCCTGTCAGCCTAGCAGATGTCGTGTAGAGCAGTGACGTTCTATGTGACTCCTGTCAGCCTAGCAGATGTAGTGTAGAGCAGTGACTTTCTATAGGACTCCTGTCAGACTAGCAGATGTAGTGTAGATTAGTGACGTTCTATGAGACCCCAGTCAGCCTAGCAGATGTAGTGCAGAGCAGTGACGTTCTATATGACTCCTGTCAACCTGGCAGATGTAGTGTAGAGCAGTGACGTTCTATGTGACTCCTGTCAACCTAGCCGATGTAGTGTAGAGCAGTGACGTTCTATGTGACTACTGTCAACCTAGCCGATGTAGTGTAGAGCAGTGACGTTCTATATGACTACTGTCAACCTAGAAGATGTAGTGTAGAGCATGACGTTGTATATGACTCCTGTCAACCTAATCGATGTGGTGCAGAGCAGTGACATTCTATATGACTCCTGTCAACCTAGCAGATGTAGTGTAGAGCGTGACTTCTGTGTGACTCCTGTCAACCTAGCAGATGTAGTGTAGAGCGTGACGTTCTATGTAACTGTCAACCTAGCAGTTGTATTGTAGAGCGTGACGTTCTATGTGACTCCTGTCAACCTAGCCGATGTGGTGCAGAGCAGTGACATTCTATATGACTCCTGTCAACCTAGCAGATGTAGTGTAGAGCAGTGACATTCTATATGACTCCTGTCAACCTAGCCGATGTGGTGCAGAGCAGTGACATTCTATATGACTCCTGTCAACCTAGCAGATGTAGTGTAGAGCAGTGACGTTCTATGTGACTACTGTCAACCTAGCAGATGTAGTGTAGAGCGTGACGTTGTATATGACTCCTGTCAACCTAGCCGATGTGGTGCAGAGCAGTGACATTCTATATGACTCCTGTCAACCTAGCAGATGTAGTGTAGAGCGTGACTTCTGTGTGACTCCTGTCAACCTAGCAGATGTAGTGTAGAGCGTGACTTCTGTGTGACTACTGTCAACCTAGCAGATGTATTGTAGAGCGTGACGTTCTGTGTGACTCCTGTCAGCCTAGCAGATGTAGTGTAGAGCAGTGACGTTCTATGTGATTCCTGTCAACCTAACAGATGCAGTATAGTGCAGAGACGTTCAATGTGACTCCTGTCAACCTAACAGATGCAGTATAGTGCAATGGCGTCCAGTGTAACACCTGCCAACCTAATTGATCGGTGATATTCTATATGACTCCTGTCACTCTGACAGTTGAAGCATAGAACTGTGACATTCTATGTGACCGCTGTCACTCTGACTGGCGAAGCATAGGACTATGATATTCTGTGTGACTCCTGTCAGCCTATCAAATTTAATGTAGGATAGTGATAGTGGTTCTCAAGACTGGCGGATGTTGCGTAAAGTACAAATATTTCTTTCTCCCTTGTCTGTCTGTCTATTTATCTATCTATATCTCTATCGATCTATCTATCTATCTACATATCTATCTATCTATCTATTTATCTATCTGTGTGTGCGTGCGTGCGTGCATGCGTGCGCGCGTGCGTGCGTGGGTACGTGGGTACGTGTGTGTGTGTGTGTGTGTGTGTGTGTGTGCGTGTGTGTGTGTGTGTGTGCGTGTGCGTGTGTGTGTGTGCGCGCGCGTGCGCGCGTGAGCACGCAGGTGTGTGTGTGTGTGTGTGTGTGTGTGTGGTGTGTGTGTGTAGGGGTTGGTTGGGGGTGAGTCAACCTAATAAATTATAAACGGCATTCGATTATGAACAATGTTAATGTCATTGAGGCACGACATCCAAGTACAATGTTTAGAATCTGAGCCAGCGACGTGTCATTTAACAACAAACAATGTTTGCAATGTCAACCGATGACATTCCATTCCACTACAAACGATGCTTGTAACCTAACGTTCATTCAACGCCTGTCTTGCGCTGAAATGATTGAAGATAAGTGATTTGCTCGTTCATTTTCGTTGTAATAATTGTTTTTGTATCTTGCCTGAAGAAGACCTAAGAGGTCGAAACGCGTCGTGTTTTGTCTTGTGATTCGTTTGTCCACTTTTTTTTTTTCCGGGGGGGGGGGGGGGGGGGGGGGGCGGGGTGGGGGGGGGCAGTTCGCTAACATTTAAGATTTGTTTAGATTTCCGCCTGCAGTCATCTCTCTTTGCAACTGGATCTTGTTTTGTTTTGTCTTTCTGGAATGCAATAATAATACAGGGAAGCGTCAAATATATTTCGCTGTGACACCATTCACATGAAATGCACTCTCCACTGCTGTCCATCACTTTCAGTGGCGCTGTTTAGTGGTGCTTGATCTGACGAAGGATATGACCCACTTCTCTCTGTCTCTGTCTCTCTCTCTCTCTCTCTCTCTTTCTCTCTCTCTCTTTCTCTCTCTCTCTCTCTCTCTCTCCCACCCACTTCCTCCCTCTTCCATCCCCACCCCATCTTATCCCACTCCCACAGCTTCACTACCCCCCCCCCCCCTCCCCACCCCCACCCCTCCTCATCCGTCTGCTGAAGTCAGTGCTGTCTTCTTTGAAGAGTAGGCTGTATGCGAGTCTCCCATTGAAGGGAGACTACCTACCCCACGTCCGTCCTACGACAGTTTTTACAATGTTGTCTGCCCCTGTTTCAACAGGGGACAGAAAGTGGGATTGCATTCAGGTACTGTCGCATCTGGAGCGATTTTTGGCATAGTTTGGCATACTTCCTACCATAGTTTGACTTGCTTCTTGCCATAGTTTTACATACTTCTTCACCCAAACAAGTATACAAGTACGGTCGACTTGGGGAGTAAAAAAAAAACTCCCTTATTCTCTCTGTATGTCTTTAGCTGTTTTCTTTTTTTAATCTTCCTCTCTCTTTCCTATTTCCTTTCCCTTTTCACCTTCGTGACCCCCCTCCCTCCCCCCCCCCCCCCCCCCACCCCCCTTCGCGCCTCGCCATCCCTTTCATGTCTCTTTTCATCTCTCTGTCTCTTTCTCTCTCACAGCCCCTCTCTTTCTGCACATCTCTCTCTCTCTCTCTCTCTCTCTCTCTCTCTCTCTCTCTCTCTCTCTCTCTCTCTCTCTCTCTGTGGTCTAAAGCGGGCTCCGACACCCTCATGTGCTATAGCTAGGCCCAAACTCTTTACGAAATCAGGCCTATTACAGTCACCCTTTAGAGAACACAGTATGAGATGTTTTGGGCTTTTTGTCTCACGTCAGGGCCTCATTTCAAAGACATTTTGCAACACACACACACACGCACACGCACACGCACACGCACGCAAGCGCGCGCGCGCGCGCACAACACACACACACACACACACACACACACACACACACACACACACACACACACACGCAAGTACCAAGGGAGAAAAAGGGCCGCTGAATCTCGGTACAGTCGACTTCAGCAAGCCATTATTGAGGGGAAGCCCCTTGGCCTTCCTCTATCGTGTCATTGACGGTGCATTCATTTCAGAAGTGACAGTTCTCTTTGCCTATGGCAAGTTTGGCCACAGGCACATGAAATGTGTTCCTGACATAATTATTTTCACATTAATAACATTCATCATTCCGTAGCTTTTGCACTTTAAAGCGTGAATCGTTATAACTGGTCTCAAAGAAAAAAAAAAAAAAAAAGGGGGGGTGGGGTGGGGGGGGGGGGAGGAGAAATAAAAGAATCCAAATTCTATCATACAAATTGTCCGTCTGATCTAAATTTACGTAGTAATGAAGATAAAGAAAAAACATGGATCAGCGGGACTTCCATGAATTAAATTTGATTACGGTACTGCACCGCAGCAGGTTACAAGTTTTGCGCGCGCGCGCACACACACACACACATACACACACACACACACACACACACACACACACACACACACACACACACACACACACACACACATGGGCGCGCTTGCGTACTGTAAAGAAATAATTATATATTTCGTTTCAGATCATGCATTATTATTATTATTATCATTATCATCATCTTTTTTCACATGCAGTGTTATGTCATTTTCATTATCATACTGAAATGTTTTTTAGTGAATTCATCTTGAGCAAATTTTGCAGAAACTGATGCTGATCTGCTACTAATGACAGTACTAATACTAATACCATTAATGATAAAGAATACCGTGAATGAATGTATGAAAAAGATATATGATACATATTGAGCGAGTACAACAAAACATGTGAGTAATTACATAGTTAAATGAATCACTCAATACTGGGGTAGAGAATCAATGCCCCAGTCTAGCAGTTCGGTCAAGTGTGTGGGGCGTTTCATCCGTTGTTGTCACATATTGCTGTTACAAGTTGTTGTTACATATTGTTATATGTTCTTGTTACATGTTGTTAGATGTCACATATTGTTGTTACATGTTCTCGTTACATGCTGTTGCATGTTGTTGTTATATGTTATTGTCACATGTTGTTGTTACATATTGTTGTTACATGTTGTTTTATATTGTTACATGTTGTTGTTACATATTGTTGTTACATGTTGTTGTTACATGTTGTTGTTAAATGTTGTCGCAAAGTTAGCCAATGCTGAGAAACACTTAGGACTTAAAGCTAGGCACATTGACAAAATTTCTCTTCTTTGAAGAATGTCTTCTGTCTGTCTGTCTGTCTGTCTGTCTGTCTCTCTCTCTCTCTCTCTCTCTCTCTCTCTCTCTTCCCTCCCACACACACACACACACACACACACACACACACACACACACATTTTACACCGTGTGATCATCTTACACATAAAGCGTGTTCTCCGTGTTCGTGTTTTTGCTCCCAGGCAAATCCACAGTTTTATTGAACGTCTTCAAATAAACCTATGGTGACTCATTAACATACTGAATAGATCAAGAATGAACTGCTTTTGAGATAAACAGTCGCATTTTTGGTGAGAGAATGTTCAGAAAATGAAGCGAACGGGAATGGAATCGGAACTAAGGGAAATAACTGTGATCACACTTATGACGAACACAATTTCTCTCCCTTGACCTTCCCAACGTCAGCGAGACACAATGACGGCGGGGAGGGGAGGGGGGAAGGGGGAAGGGGAGGGGGGCGAATGAAGACGGATATAGGACGATTGAATGAAAGAGAGGGAGGCGAAAGCGAAAGCGAAGGCAAGAAAGGAAGGGGGTGGAGATGGGGTAGGTGTGGGCAAAGACGGGAAGGCGGGAGGCGGAGATGGGGTTGGGGGTAGGGGCGGGCATTAAGATCTGGCTCTTAGCTTTCATCAAACGTGTGACTTTTCCTGTCGCTGAGTGCTGATGATATTCTTACTTGGCAAGACGGTTTACCCGTTTTCGGGAAGTTTCGTTTTCGATGGAGATTATGAAACACGCAAAAACATTCAATCCCACACGTATACATATTTATAAATATATACATGCACACATACATACATTATACATACACATACACATAACATATACATGGACTGCATGTTCTCTCAGGCGTCCATGTGTGTGAGAGGGGGAAACATCTGGGTCAAGCACAAGACCTCTTGGTTCGTGCCCTCACTCCGTCCCCACCCACCCACCCACTCCCTCTCCTCACCACCCCTCCAAGAAAACACAGAAAGAAAGTCTGGAAACTGACGACGACTTCTTTCAGGAGAAGGGGTCAGTACTCAGCATGTGTGACTAGCACTTCAGACAGTAGCACGTGGACCAGCACTTCAGACAGTAGCATGTGTGACCAGCACTTCAGACAGTAGCACGTGGACCAGCACTTCAGACAGTAGCATGTGAACCAGCACTTCAGACAGTAGCATGTGAACCAGCACTTCAGACAGTAGCATGTGTGACCAGCACTTCAGACAGTAGCACGTGGACCAGAACTTCAGACAGTAGCACGTGGACCAGCACTTCAGACAGTAGCATGTGAACCAGCACTTCAGACAGTAGCATGTGTGACTAGCACTTCAGACAGTAGCACGTGGACCAGCACTTCAGACAGTAAGCACGTGGACCAGCACTTCAGACAGTAGCATGTGAACCAGCACTTCAGACAGTAGCACGTGTGACCAGCATTTCAGACAGTAGCACGTGTGACCAGAACTTCAGACAGTAGCACGTGTGACCAGAACTTCAGACAGTAGCATGTGTGACCAGCACTTCAGACAGTAGCACGTGGACCAGCACTTCAGACAGTAACACGTGGACCAGCACTTCAGACAGTGGACCAGCACTTCAGACTGTAGCATGTGGACCAGCACCTCAGACAGTAGCATGTGTGACCAGCACTTCAGACAGTAGCACGTGGACCAGCACTTCAGACAGTAGTATGTGTGACCAGAACTTCAGACAGTAGCACGTGGACCAGCACTTCAGACAGTAGCACGTGGACCAGCACTTCAGACAGCGGCATGTGTGACCAGCACTTTAGACAGTAGCATGTGTGACCAGCACGTCAGACAGTAGCATGTGAACCACACTTCAGACAGTAACATGTGGACCAGCACTTCAGACAGTAGCACGTGGACCAGCACTTCAGACAGTAGCATGTGAACCACACTTCAGACAGTAACATGTGGACCAGCACTTCAGACAGTAGCATATGAACCAGCACTTCAGACAATAGCATGTGTGACCAGCACTTCAGACAGTAGACCAGCACTTCAGACAGTAGCATGTGTGACCAGCACGTCAGAAAGTAGCATGTGAACCACACTTCAGACAGTAACATGTGGACCAGCACTTCAGACAGTAACATGTGGACCAGCACTTCAGACAGTAGCACGTGGACCAGCACTTCAGACAGTAACACGTGGACCAGCACTTCAGACAGTGGACCAGCACTTCAGACTGTAGCACGTGGACCAGCACCTCAGACAGTAGCATGTGTGACCAGCACTTCAGACAGTAGCACGTGGACCAGCACTTCAGACAGTAGTATGTGTGACCAGAACTTCAGACAGTAGCACGTGGACCAGCACTTCAGACAGTAGCACGTGGACCAGCACTTCAGACAGCGGCATGTGTGACCAGCACTTTAGACAGTAGCATGTGTGACCAGCACGTCAGACAGTAGCATGTGAACCACACTTCAGACAGTAACATGTGGACCAGCACTTCAGACAGTAGCACGTGGACCAGCACTTCAGACAGTAGCATGTGAACCACACTTCAGACAGTAACATGTGGACCAGCACTTCAGACAGTAGCATATGAACCAGCACTTCAGACAATAGCATGTGTGACCAGCACTTCAGACAGTAGACCAGCACTTCAGACAGTAGCATGTGTGACCAGCACGTCAGAAAGTAGCATGTGAACCACACTTCAGACAGTAACATGTGGACCAGCACTTCAGACAGTAACATGTGGACCAGCACTTCAGACAGTAGCATGTGGACCAGCACTTCAGACAGTAGCATGTGGACCAGCACTTTAGACAGTAGCATGTGAACCAGCACTTCGGACAGTAGCATGTGTGACCAGCACTTCAGACAGTAGCTCGTGGACCAGCACCTCAGACAGTAGCATGTGAACCAGCACTTCAGACAGTAACACGTGGACCAGCACTTCAGACATTAGCATGTGTGACTAGCACTTCAGACAGTAACACGTGGACCAGCACTTCACACAGTAGCACGTGTGACTAGCACTTCAGTCAGTAGCGTGTGGCCCAGCACTTCAGAGAGTAGCACATGGACCAGCACTTCAGACAGTAGCATGTGTGACTAGCACTTCACACAGTAGCACGTGGACCAGCACTTCAGACAGTAGTACGTGTGACTAGCACTTCAGACAGTAGCATGTGGACCAGCACTTCAGACAGTAGCATGTGTGACTAGCACTTCAGACAGTAGCACGTGGACCAGCACTTCAGACAGTAGCATGTGTGACTAGCACTTCAGACAGTAGCGCGTGGACCAGCACTTAAGACAGTAACACGTGGACCAACACTTCAGACAGTGGACGAGCACTTCAGACAGTAGCATGTGGACCAGCACTTTAGACAGTAGCATGTGGACCAGCACTTCAGACAGTAGCATGTGTGACCAGCACTTCAGACAGTAGCATGTGTGACTAGCACTTCAGACAGTAGCATGTATGACCAGCACTTCAGACAGTAACTTGTGGACCAGAACTTCAGACAGTAGCATGTGTGACTAGCACTTCAGACAGTAGCATGTGTGACTAGCACTTCAGACAGTAGCACGTGGACCAGCACTTCAGACAGTAGCACGTGTGACTAGCACTTCACAAAGTGGCATGTGTGACCAGCACTTTAGACAGTAACACGTGGACCAGCACTTCAGACAGTAGCATGTGTGACAAGCACTTCAGACAGTAGCATGTGTGACTAGCACTTCAGACAGTAGCACGTGGACCAGCACTTCAGACAGTAGCACGTGTGACTAGCACTTCACACAGTGGCATGTGTGACCAGCACTTTAGACAGTAACACGTGGACCAGCACTTCAGACAGTAGCACGTGTGACTAGCACTTCACACAGTAGCATGTGTGACCAGCACTTTAGACAGTAACACGTGGACCAGCACTTCAAACAGTAGCACGTGGACCAGTACTTCAAACAGTAGCACGTGGACCTGCACTTCACACAGTAGCATGCGTGACTAGCACTTCAGACAGTAGCATGTGGACCAGCACTTCAGACAGTAGCGTGTGCGACTAGCACTTCAGACAGTAACATGTGGACCAGCACTTCAGACAGTAGCATGTGTGACTAGCACTTCAAACAGTAGCACGTGGGCCAGCACTTCAGACAGTAACACGTGGATCAGCACTTCAGACAGTAGCATGTGGCCCAGCACTTCAGACAGTAGCACGTGTGACTAGCACTTCAGACAGTAGTAGTGACTTGACGCGCGTGCGTGTACACACACACACACACACGCACACACACACACATGACTGTACAATCGTTTTGATAGAATCATGATACTTTGAATGTGTTACTTCAATTTTTTTCGTTTTTTGTTTGTTTGTTTGTTTGTTTGTTTGTTTGTTTGTTTTTTTGGGGGGTATTCTTTATAATGTGCTGATACATTATTTTGTTTGTTTGTTCTTTATGATTATGGTATATGCATTGTTTTGTTTGTTTGTTCTTTATGATTATGGTATATAATGTTAATTACAATATTGAACATTGTGCAATCGTTTTGATAGAATTAAGATGCTTTAAATATGTTAGTTTCTTCAATTCCTTTTTTTTTTTTTTTTTTTTTTTTTGCGTATTCTTCAGAATGTGTTGATACATGATTTTGTTGTTTATTCTTTATGATTATGCTAAATAATGTTAATTACAAAAATTATTGAAATTTTGTACAGTCGTTTTGATAGAATTATGATGCCGTGAATGTTAGTTATTTCAATGTTTTGTTGTTGTTTTTTTATATGTTTGTTTGTTTTTTTGCGTATTCTTCATAATGTGTTGATACATAATTTTGTTGTTTGTTCTTTATGATTATGCTTAATAGAATTAATTGCAAAAATTACTGAAATTTTTGTACAGTCGTTTTGATAGAATTATGATGCTGTGAATGTGTTAGTTACTTCATTTTTTTTTTCGCGTATTCTTCACAGTGTGTTGATATATGATTTTGTTATTTGTTCTTTATGATTATGCTAAATAATGTTAATTACAAAAATTACTGAAATTTTTGTTCAATCGTTTTTGATAAAATTATGATGCTTTGAAGGTGTTAGTTACTTCAAAACTTTATTTTGTGTATTCCTTCGAGAAAAAAAAAAAAAAAGCTGTGAAACTTATTCTTTAACCCTCAATAAAGATAATTTTGAATTGACTTGTCTTGACTTCACACACGCACGCACGCACGCACACACACACACACACACACACACACACACACACACACACACACACACACACACACACACACACACATTTATTCTACGTGCAAGGGTACAACTCCCCCATCAAACCAAGGGAAATAATCAGCCAACTAGCAGTTTCCTCTGACGGTGTGTTCAACAGTTGTTTACCTTGAACAGGTTGTGCACTGCTTGCATCCAATTTTCAAATGCATGTTTAAGTACATTAAGGCTTACGGAAAGAACGCAGAGAGGATTTTTTTTTTCACTGAATACCTTCATTTGAATGAAACTTGAATTTTCTTAGATGACATTCTTCTTTCGAAATCTACTTCTGAATTATTTTTTTTTAATGGATCACCGATTTAGATTGAGATTATCTCTCTTCAAATATTTCCGGCTGTAAAACACAGGATTGTAACATATTAAGTATGTGTGTGTGTGTGTGTGTGTGTGTGTGTGTGTGTGTGTGTGTGTGTGTGTGAGCGCGCACACACCACACACACACACACACACACACACACACACACACACACAAACACACACGCACACACACACACACACACACACACAACGCGCGCGCGCATGCGTAAAAGAGAGAGAGAGAGAGAGAGAGAGAGAGAGAGCGGTATGACGCCAACAAAACAAGGAAAGTGCTAGAATCTTTCACTGATGATGTGTTCAGTTTCCTTCTTTACCCCTTGAACAGGTAATACATGCTGGCATGCACCCGCTCACTCATTAATTCCATCATGCTCTCTCGTCTACACATACACCACACACGCACGTGCATGCAAACTTGAGCGCGCGCTCATACAGAGAGAGAGAGAGAGGGGGGGGGGGTTCAAGCGTCTAGGAGCAATTTTGTGATAGCGGTTTGAAGACATTGAACGTTACTTCAGAGTGCTCGTTTGGAATGACATACGTGACGAATCCAGTCCTTTTCGCATTACATGTACCATAACGTGAGTTTGAATAAGATCGTATTGCTTCGGCTGAAACATGACGAGGAGCAGTTACACCATCTCATTTTACGTCTTTGCACAAGATCAGAACAGACTACATGGATGCCATGCCAGCAATAGCCACAAGAGAATCACATACAAGAGGAGCGCTTACGCGTAACACGTGGACCAGCACTTCAGACAGTAGCACGTGGACCAGCTCTTCAGACAGTAGCACGTGGACCAGCACTTCAGACAGTAGCACGTGTGACTAGCACTTCAGACAGTAGCATGTGTGACTAGCACTTCAGACAGTAGCATGTGGACCAGCACTTCAGACAGTAGCATGTGTGACCAGCACTTCAGACAGTAGCATGTGTGACCAGCACTTCAGACAGTAGCATGTGTGACCAGCACTTCAGACAGTAGCACGTGGACCAGCACTTCAGACAGTAGCACGTGGACCAGCACTTCAGACAGTAGCATGTGTGACCAGCACTTCAGACAGTAGCATGTGTGACCAGTACTTCAGACAGTAACACGTGGACCAGCACTTCAGACAGTAACACATGGACCAGCACTTCAGGCGTAGGCGCTCCTCTTGTATGTGATTCTCTTGTGGCTGTTGCTGGTATGGCATCCATGTAGTCTGTTCTGATCTTGTGCAAAGACTACTGTCTGAAGTGCTAGTCACACGTGCTACTGTCTGAAGTGCTGGTCACAGGTGCTACTGTCTGAAGTGCTGATCCACGTGTTACTGTCTGAAGTGCTGGCCCACGTGCTACTGTCTGAAGTGCTAGTCACACATGCTACTGTCTGAAGTGCTGGTCCACATGTTACTGTCTGAAGTGCTAGTCACACATCTACTGTCTGAAGTGCTGGTCCACATGCTACTGTCTGAAGTGCTGGTCCACATGCTACTGTCTGAAGTGCTAGTCACACATGCTACTGTGTGAAGTGCAGGTCCACGTGCTACTGTTTGAAGTACTGGTCCACGTGCTACTGTTTGAAGTGCTGGTCCACGTGTTACTGTCTAAAGTGCTGGTCACACATGCTACTGTGTGAAGTGCTAGTCACACGTGCTACTGTCTGAAGTGCTGGTCCACGTGCTACTGTCTGAAGTGCTAGTCACACATGCTACTGTCTGAAGTGCTTGTCACACATGCTACTGTCTGAAGTGTTGGTCCACGTGTTAGTCACACGTGCTACTGTCTGAAGTGCTGGTCCACATGTTACTGTCTGAAATGCTAGTCACACATGTGACTGTCTGAAGTGCTGGTCCACGTGTTACTGTCTGAAGTGCTGCTGTCTGAAGTGGTGGTCCACGTGCTACCCTCTGAAGTGCTGGTCACAGGTGCTACTGTCTGAAGTGCTGGTCACACGTGCTACTGTCTGAAGTGCTGATCCACATGCTACTGTCTGAAGTGCTGGTTCACGTGCTACTGTGTGAAGTGCTAGTCACACATGCTACTGTCTGAAGTGCTGGTCCACGTGCTACTGTCTGAAGTTCTGGTTCACATGCTACTGTCTGAAGTGCTTGTCCACGTGCTACTGTCTGAAGTGCTGGTCACACATGCTACTGTCCGAAGTGCTGGTCACACATGCTACTGTCTAAAGTGCTGGTCCACATGCTACTGTCTGAAGTGCTGGTCCACATGCTACTGTCTGAAGTGCTGGTCCACACGTTACTGTCTGAAGTGTGGTTCACATGCTACTTTCTGACACTATTAAGCATAATCATAAAGAACAAACAACAAAATCATGTATCAACACATTATGAAGAATACACAAAAAAACAAACAAACATATACTGTTCAAAAAAAGTTAAGGACCAACATTTCACTGACTTATAAAAAAGAAAATTGGGAAGTGATCAATCTCCAAGTGTAACATGAATTTATTGAATATGTGAAAAGTGTGTAAAGACAATGACAAGTCCGAGGAATCAACAAACTGCAATCGAACGCAGTACAAACACCCCCACCCCCAAATTTGAAAGTCACAGGAGGAGTGTTTGTTCAATGTCATGGTTAATAACGTGTGTGTCCCCCGTTATTGGCAAGGTATTCAAGGCAGCGTTGTCGCATGGAGTTCTCCAGTGTGCGCAGAAAGGCCTGGGGGACAGCAGCCCACTCCTGCTGGGGTGACTCAAACAGCTGACCCAGGTTAGCAGGAGGAGGACGACGCTGCTGCAGTCTCCGGCCCAGCTCATCCCAAGGGGTTCAGGTCTGGGCTGTTTGCGGGCCACTGCATTCTGCTGACACCAGCAGCTTGGAGAAACGTGTTGACTGGTCTGGTGCGATGGGGCCGTGCATTGTCGTCTTGAAAGACTGCCTGAGGTCCAAGCTGTTGAAGGACTGGCAGCACCAGGGGTTGCAAAATCTCTGTTTGGTAGCGAACACCATTCAAGTTCCCTGCCACATTGTAGAGAACCGTTCTGTAGCGTGTGCTTATGCCGCCCCAAATCATAACGGATCCCCCACCATAGCGGTTCCTTTCCAGGAGAGTTTCTTCTGCAAAACGCTCCCCACGGCGTCTCCAGACCCTGTTCCGTCTATCGGTGGGATCCAGGCAGAACCGCGACTCGTCTGTAAACATCACGTTAGCCCACTGTTCATATGTCCATCTCACGTGCTGCGTGCACCATACTCGGCGTGCTGCTCTGTGGGCATCAGTCAAACGAGGTCTTATGGCTGGTCGTCAATCACGGAGGTTAGCGGCGTGTAGGCGGTTTCGTATGGTCTGATCACTGACAATAGTGTTGGTGCATCTCTAAGGCGACGTCTGATGTTGTTTGCACTTGCTGTTCTTTCTTGTGTGGCCTGCCTTTCAATGTATCGGTTCTCTCGTGGTGTTATTCTGGGTCGACCAGAGCGTGGTCGTTCTTGCACTCTTCCTGTGTCTTGAAAGCGTTGTCTGAGTCTGATAACAACAGAGTGTGATACCCCAAGTCTCCGTGCCACTTCCCGGACTGCAACTCCTTCTTGGAGCCATCCTATTGCTCTTCCTCGATCCAGCTCGTTCAGTCTTCGACGTGGAGGCATGCTGTTGCATTGCATTTTTCGCCAGTACAGTGGCTTTTAAAGACATTTGGTTGAGCATACTTTATGACCTACAGCCTGATTTAGCTCGTGCTTCACATGATTTTGATTCAGCACATGCTCCTCGGATCCCAAACACATCAGAGATTCACTCCAATTTGGTCCAAAAATGACAAGTCGCGACACGTGTTTTTCAAGGCGCGTGAGAAATGTGTGCCACAAAATTGCAGTTGCCGCATTCACTATCAATTTGTGCGTGTGGTTCAATTCGTTTGGACCACAAAGGCGGTACAATTGGATTTTTGTGAATTTTTAAAAGTTTTTGTGCATTCTCAATGTTGGTCCTTAACTTTTTTTGAACAGTATATAACCCCCCCCCCCCCCCCCCCCCAAAAAAAAAAAAAAAAACAAAAAAAAAAAACATTGAAGTAACTAACATTCACGGCATCATAATTCTATCAAAACGACTGTACAAAATTTCAATAATTTTTGTAATTAACATTATTTAGCATAATCATAAAGAACAAACAACAAAATCATGTATCAACACATTCTGAAGAATACGCAAAAAAAAAAAAAAAAAAGGAATTGAAGTAACTAACATATTTAAAGCATCTTAATTCTATCAAAACGATTGCACAAATGTTCAATATTGTAATTAACATTATATACCATAATCATAAAGAACAAACAAACAAAATAATGTATATACCATAATCATAAAAAAAACAAACAAAATAATGTATCAGCACATTATAAAAAATACCCCCACCCCCACCCCCACCCCAAAAAAAAAAAAAAAAAAAAAAACGAAAAAAATTGAAGTAACACATTCAAAGTATCATGATTCTATCAGAACGATTGTACAGTCATGTGTGTGTGTGTGTGTGTGTTTTGTGTGTGTGTGTGCGTGTGTGCGCGTGCGCAGGGAGGAAAATGCATGCTTGCGTGAGTGAATGGACAGGAGAGTGCATGTTTCCTGCAGTTAATATTCACGTTATCTGATCTTTGATCTTAGATAAAATAGACACCCTCCGCCCCCCCCCCCTCCCCCTCAGTCTTCTTATACCTCCACTCCCCCAAATACGTTGATAGATAAATAACTGAATAAGTGAGCGGAAGAACATTCAAATCAATCTATGAAGAAGCCAGACGCAACTTAACACGAAGAGTTCTCTCCCTTACATCCACGGCTCTGCCTCCCATCCCTCGCTTCCCCTTCCCGAACCACTCCCACACCCATCCCTGTAACCTCTTTTACACACAGCCCCCCCCCCCCCCCCCCCACACACACACACACCCACACCCCCTCCCCTATCTCCTCCCTTCTCTCTACTCATCCTCTCTACACTCGCTCTCCCATATTGCTCTACAAACACATCGATTCCAAAATACAGAAACTATTTGCTCATGGAGGCATTTTAGCTGGCTTCAGCTGTTGCACATTATTTTGTCTGCGTCACATGCCTGCGTTTATGACCTCTTCAGGGACGGTAACTGTTGGAACACATTGTCAAATGGAAAGCCTCTTCGCAGGCTTATTTCTCTTGGATTGTGGGGATATGCAGGTCTTTTTAATAGTGTGTGTGCGTGCGTGTGCGTGCGTGTGTGTGTGTGTGTGTGTGTGTGTGTGTGTGTGTGTGTGGTGTGTGTGTAGCGTTCGCTTGTTCGTGCGATCATGCGCGTGAGTGTGCGAGTTTGCGTTCGAGCGTGCGAGTTTGCGTTCATGTGTGCTTGACGTGCGAGCGTGCCTGTGTGTTTGCGTGCGTGCGTGCGTGCGTGCGTGTGTGTGTGTGGGGTGTGTGCGCGCGCGCGCGCGTGCGTGCGTGCGTGCGTGCGTGCGTGCGTGTATGTGTGTGTGTGTGTCCATTTGTGTATGCACATATGCCCATGAGAGATACAGAGAGCACATACGTATGTGCGCGCTAATGTATCCGGATGTGTGATCGAGTGACTTGGACTTGTGCTCACGCTTTTGTGCGTGTAAGTTTGGATGTCTGCATGTATATATGTGCGACTGCGTACGTGGGCGCGTATTAAGTGGGGAGGTGACTGAGAACGGTGTGTGTGTGTGTGTGTGTGTGTGTGTGTGTGTGTGTGTGTGAACGTCCGCTCACGTTTTTCCTGTCACGTTATTTTACACCTTGAGAGTGGGATTGCCAGCGAAGACCGTGACTTACAATAGTGATGCCATTTCCGCTCTCGGCAACAAAAGAATGGAAACGAGGAGTCAATCCCCTCCGCTCCATCCCTCCCCTGACAGGAAGAAAGACGTGCAGTGGTGGCCCAGTGGGTAAGATCATACTATCCTTTGGTGGGAGAAGGTTCCATCTGTTCTACTCCGGCTTGAGTCTTCCCCTGAGCGTTGAACTTTCCGAAGAACATTCCAAGTTCCGTGAGTAAAAGCATGCACCTACATAATGGCCATTGGAGCATTTACGTACTGGATGTCAAAGATCACTTACATGATGGACAGAAAAGAGCATTTACATCATTGACACCAAAGAGCATTCACATCAATTACACAACCAAAGAGCATTACATCATTGACTCCAAAGAGCATTGACATCATTGACTCCAAAGAGCATTGACATCATTGACACCAAAGAGCATTGACATCATTGACACACCAAAGAGCATTGACATCATTGACACCAAAGAGCAGTAACATCATTGACACCAAAGAGCAGTAAACATCATTGACACCAAAGAGCATTGACATCATTGACACCAAAGAGCATTGACACCAAAGAGCATTGACATCATTGAACAGAGCATTGACATCATTGACACCAAAGAGATGACTCATTGACACCAAAGAGCATTGACATCATTGACACCAAAGAGCATTGACATCATTGACACCAAAGAGCATTGACATCATTGACACCAAAGAGCATTGACATCATTGACACCAAAGAGCATTTACAAAATGGATGTCAATGAGCACATACATAATGGACATTAAAGAGTCACGGAATTTAAAGAGCACTTGCATAACGGAGTTTAAAGAGCAATCACATAGCGGAATTTAAATAGCAATTACATAATGGAATTTAAAGAGCATTTGCGAAACGAAATTTAAAGAGCAATTGCATAACGGTATGTAAAGAGCACTTGCATAACGGAATCTAAAGAGCACTTGCATAACGGAATCTAAAGAGCACTTGCATAACGGAATTTAAAGAGCAATTGCATAACGGAATTTAAAGAGCAGTTGCATAACGGACAGTGAAGGGACTTAACATAATTGATGCTAAAGAGCGCTTACACAATGGACATTATGAACAGCGCTTATTCTGTTGGATACAAAAGCTCCAAGCGCTTTACAGTTTACGCTCTCGTTTACACAACGGGCTGCCGACCCGAGCAAAGCCGACTACAGCGCTCTCTGCTGGCGCTATATTGAGTCGTTTCCTGTGTCCTCCAGTCTCTATCCATCACTTGGCGGTTTCCTCTCATTCTTTGCTACATTGGGTCGTTTCCTGTGTCCTCCAGTCTCTGTCCATCACTCGGCTGTTTCCTCTCATTCTTTGCTACATTCAGTCCTCCAGTCTCTGTCCATCACTCGGCTGTTTCCTCT
>CM065734.1:54547000-54567000 GCA_033310375.1 Conus canariensis
ATGCAAACACATATGCGTAATACTATCCTTAACCAACCTGCAGAAAGAATATACATCACTGCTGAGTGACAACGATTTTCTTCAGTATACCAAGATATCTGTATCATTCGTAACAAGATACCTGTGTATTAATCGTAACGCTAACCATTTCATTTCTACGACAGAAATATTGCTAAGATATGGAGAAAAATAAATTCCAGTCATTTTCAACGTTCAGTTTTGTAAGCCAGTTCGTACAGTACTTCGGGCGAATATAATCATCTATAAATATCTCAAACCCAATTTTGACCCTTTAGAAAGTCATACCTTTTGCTCCAGCTACCCCCCCCCCCCCCCCCCCCCCCCAAGAATCCATCATGATCGCTTGAACAGGACCATGTACACAGCAATCCTTTTGATCATGTGGTGTTGACGAAAGCAGTTCACATGCTTCCCCTTTCTTCAGTTCACGGGATTTTCTTCATTACCAACCCAGCCTCTTTCCCTCATTGACGGAAACAGCTGAAATCCCACTGTCCGTTTCTTCTGCTGGCGGAAACAGCTTCAATCTTAACCGCCTTCCATTTTCTTCGATGGATTGAGGAAGTTTCAATTCCGGCTTCTTCTCTTTTTTTTTTTTTTTCATTTGGCGGAAACGGGTTGAATCCCAAACCATCCCCTTTCTTCTGTTGACGGAAAGAATATAATAATTATACTCCCCCCCCCCCCCCCTTACCCTTCCCATTCCTCCCATTGACGAACAACATTTAGAACTCATCTTTCCCCCGTTCTTAAACTGGTGACCCCTTTCCATCTGATTGGAGACACACACAAGGACAGATAGAGAAGGTCCCATCCTGTCAATTATTTCTATTGTAATTTTATGTGTGTGTGTGTGTGTGTGTGTGTGTGTGTAGTGTGTGTGTGTGTGTGTGTGTGTTTCTCTCTCTCCTCTCTCTCTCTCTCTCTCTCTCTCTCTCTCTCCTTCTCTCTCTCTCTCACACACACACATACACACACACACACACACACACACACACACGCACACACACACACACGCACACACACACACACACACACACACGCACGCACACACACACACACACACGCACACACGCACGCACACACACACGCACACACGCACGCACGCACGTATGCACGCGCGCGGGCGTGCCCCCTCCCCCCCCCCCCCACCACACACACACACACCATAAACGCACACACACACACACACACACGCACACACACTCACTACACTCACTCAACCAAACACACGTACGCACACAGACACACACAAACACACAGGCGCGCGCGCGCGCGTGCGCGCGCACACACTTATACACACGGGCACACACGCAAGCACGCACGCATGCACTTACGCATGCACGCACGCGCGCTCGCACACACACGCACACACACACACACGCACGCACACACACACGCACGCACGCACACACACACACACACACACACAACACACACACACACACACACACACACACACACACACTTAAGCGCGAGCACAGAGACATGCACGCACACAAGCACGCATTCTCTCTCTCCTCTCTCTCTCTCTCTCTCTCTCCTCTTCTGGTCTCTGTCTCTCTCTCTCTCTGGCTCCCCTCTCTCTCTCGCGCGCGCGCGCCTTTTTTATCAGTAGTAGTCAGGTTAAGACAGATAATGTATTCTATACCGTTCATAAACAGAAAGACACATTTTCTTTTTGCTTGTGAATTGAATTGATAATTTAACCATATCAATATACTCAGTTTTCAATAAATCAAGTTGTGGAAATTGTCAGGCGAAAAGTCTGGCATTCTGACCCTTTACCAGTCTCTAAGTTCAGCTCAGAAGTCCCTCACTGGGCAGCATGGAAGGGATGCTGTCAGTAGAGGTGTAGGACCACCTGCAGCACCTTCATCAGGCTGGCGCCGCATGGGCCATGGACCCAGTCAGAGCCGGGCTCAGTGACAGTGGGATGTTGTTCCACTCCTGACGGCCTGTCTGGAAGAGCTCACATGACCTTTTTCAGGGGTATTCCTCTGGAATCTGACTCGCCTGTCCAGAGTGTCCCGAATGTGCTCTTTAGGATTCCACTCCGGAAGCTTGGGCGGCCAGGGCAGCATGTTGACGTCATCATTAAGAAGTTATGTGGAGGGCTGTTGCATGCAGTCAGGTATTGTCATGATGGAAAACAGCGGTAAGGGCGGCCTGGACATTGTGAATGAGGAGTGTTGTATGCTGGCAGGTCATGATGGAAAACAGCGGTAAGAGTGTTGCAGGGTGTTGAAGAGTGTTGCATGCAGTCAGGTATTATCATGATGGAAAGCAGCGGTAAGGGCGGCCTGGACATTGTGAATGAGGAGTGCTGCATGCTGTCAGGTATTATCATGGTGGAAAACAGCGGTAAGGGCAGCCTGTAAATACTACATGAAGAGTGTTGCATGCTGTCAGGTATTATCATGATGGAAAGCAGCGGGTAAGGGCGGCCTGGACATTGTGAATGAGGAGTGTTGCATGCTGTCGGATATTATCATGGTGGAAAACAGCGGTAAGGGCAGCCTGTAAATACTACATGAAGAGTGTTGCATGCTGTCAGGTCATGATGGAAAACAGTGGTAAGGGCGGCCTGGACATTGTGAATGAGGAGTGTTGTATGCTGTCAGGTCATCATGGAAAACAGCGATAAGGGCTGCCTGCAAATACTCCAAGAGGAGTGTTGCATGCTGTCAGGTCATGATGGAAAACAGCGGTAAGGGCGGCCTGCAAATACTCCAAGAGGAGTGGTGCATGCAGTGGGTTCATGATGCTGAAACAGTGGCAGGGGACAGCCAGAGGAGGAAATCGAGGAGCTGCAGGATAGATAGGAGCGCTCTTCAGGTGGGCAGGGAGGAGAACCTTGTGCCAGCACGAAGACAGGCTCCATCCGCAGTCACTGCCTGCATCCCACGCTCCGGCCACCGTGAGAGGGTCCTCGTCCCTGCAGCAGAGTCACTCCGGCCACCGTGAGAGGGGTCCTCGTCCCTGCAGACAGAGTCACTCCGGCACCGTGAGAGGGGTCCTCGTCCCTGCAGACAGAGTCACTCCGGCCACCGTGAGAGGGGTCCTCGTCCCTGCAGACAGAGTCACTCCGGCCACCATGAGAGGGTCCTCGTCCCTGCAGACAGAGTCACTCCGGCCACCGTGAGAGGGGTCCTCGTCCCTGCAGACAGAGTCACTCCGGCCACCGTGAGAGGGGTCCTCGTCCCTGCAGACAGAGTCACTCCGGCACCGTGAGAGGGGTCTCGTCCTGCAGACAGAGTCACTCCGGCCACCGTGAGAGGGGTCCTCGTCCCTGCAGACAGAGTCACTCCGGCCACCGTGAGAGGGGTCCTCGTCCCTGCAGACAGAGTCACTCCGGCCACCGTGAGAGGGGTCCTCGTCCCTGCAGACAGAGTCACTCCGGCCACCGTGAGAGGGGTCCTCGTCCCTGCAGACAGAGTCACTCCGGTCACCGTGAGAGGGGTCCTCGTCCCTGCAGACAGAGTCACTCCGGTCACCGTGAGAGGGGTCCTCGCCCATGCAGACAGAGTCTGTTTTTGGCTGAGTTCGTGGTCGATCAACTCGCCTTGTGTCATGGCAATGAAATGAAAAGAAGACTCCTCACTGTAGTGAACGATCCTTCAGCCGTGCTGAGCTGTGCTGTGGGGACCTCAGTGAGACAGTACCATTGGAGCGTGGCCTGGGGATGACACTGGGCGAGTGCAGGCCCCCTGATCAGTCATCGGGTGCTCAGTCATGCAGCACGTAGCTGCTTTCCTACTGTGTAGTCCCACTTAGCGTACACCATGGAATGCCAGGATGTAGCAGGAGATTCAGACAAGACGTGATTTCTGAGGAGCCGGAGGCAGATGAAGCGATCCTGGCACACAGTTGTTGCCCTTAGTCTTCCAGAGCGTGTGTGCTACATGCAGTTGTGCCGATGCCAGCAAGCCTCTGGCTGCTGCGTGACTAGCCCCGCGAACCCCAAATGCGTTTCCCGCGATGCTCAAATCCAGGATATCACACATTTTGCTCCATGATTTGTCCGTCTAATTTTCGACCGAATCATCCCTGTTTGACAGTGTTGTGTTACCATAACGTGACGAATCATCCCTGTTTGACAGTCCTGTGTTGCCATAACGTGACGAATCATCCCTGTTTGACAGTCCTGTGTTGCCATAATGTGACGAATTATCCCTGTTTGACAGTCCTGTGTTGCCATAATGTGACGTATCATCCCTGTTTGACAGTGTTGTGTTGCCATAATGTGACGAATCATCCCTGTTTGACAGTGTTGTGTTGCCATAATGTGACGAATCATCCCTGTTTGACAGTGTTGTGTTGCCATACTGTGAGCTAAATGATCAGTCATTTTCACGTGAACTTGTAACGACCAGGCAACATGCCAGCTGAAGATGCAATGTCAACATTTCGGCTGTACATTGCATATGCAGCACGTGCAACGCCTTGCACTCATGCAGTGATTAAGCTGATGAATCCCTTCATAAATCAGACTGGGGTTTTTTTTTTTTTTTTGTTTTTTTTTTCCAAAATGCTCGTAAAGTTTTACAATTTACTTCAGACTTACAAAAATATGAGTTTCTACTATTTTTGTTTATACAGTGTATAATTCCTTTCTTTAAGTATCCAGGCATCAGTGAGCTAGTGCTCTGGACCAGATAATCGACCTAGAGGCTGAGTGAATGTTCCGTGTATTTCACCAATCACACAAAAAAGGATGACATTAAAAAGTGTGTGTGTGTGTCATGTGTTGTGTGTGTGTGTGTGTGTGTGTGTGTGTGTGTGTGTGTGTGTGTGTGTGTGTGTGTGTGTGTGTGTGTGCGTGCGTGCGCGCGCGCGCGCGCATGCATGCGTGCGTGCGAGTGTGTGTGTGTGTGTGTGTGTGTGTGTGTGTGTGTGTGTGTGTGAACGTGCGTGTGTGTGCGTGTGTGTGAGAACAAGAAGAAGAAGGGGGGGGGGGGGGGAGAGAGAGAGAGAGAGAGAGAGAGAGAGAGAGACAGACAGACACAGACAGACAGACAGAGACAGAGACATACAGACAGATGGACGGACGGACGGAGAGCCAGACAGAGAGTCAGTCAGACAGACAGACGGACAGACATACAAGCGGACAGGGAAAGTCAATATACATGAGCATCACTCCGTAGGTTTACAAGCAGCTGATCAAAGTGTATGCCAATGCAATTGTCCGAGCATTCGCTCACCCATCTTACACTCAGAAAAAAAGAGTACGAATCAGATGTTTACAATTTCAGCTAAGTACTTTAATTTTTCCAAGACAGATATCATATACATAATGTCACTCTCATAAAAAAAAATGTCTAGAGACCCTATTATGCAGACTATGCATAAGAAAACGGGTTTCATTTATTAAAATGACTATAACAATAACTGTCGGCCTGAGTGGGATGTGTGTGTGTGTGTGTGTGTGTGTGTTGTGTGTGTGTGTGTGTGTGTGTGTGTGTGTGTGCGCGCGCGCGCGCGCGTGCGCGCCTGCTTGTGTGTGTGTGTGTGTGTGTGTGTGTGTGTGTGTGTGTGCGTTTGTGTGTGTGCGTGCGCGCGCCTGCTTGTGTGTGTGTGTGTGTGTGTGTGTGTGTGTGTGTGTGCGTGCGTGCGCGCCTGCTTGTGTGTGTGTGTGTGTGTGTGTGTGTGTGTGTGTGTGTGTGTGTGTTGTATGTGTGTGTGTGTGTGCGCGCGCGCGCGCGCGCGACGCATGTGTATATTTCAAACAGTTGTATCTGAAACATTACGAATTATAGCAGCGATCTGAACTGTGCGTGCGCACAGGAGACGTTTCGCTACTGACAGTGCTCATCAGGTTCCCTTCCTATGATTGCCATCAGACCATATCCATCCCCAACACATCAAAAACACGGAATTCGTTGAAGAACCAGTAACGATCTATCTCACGTGTTCAAGAAACCCTACTTGACGATTTGCAGCAATACTCGTGAATAACAAATCTTTGTTCACATTTCTATTTTTGGATACTCCCCCCCCCCCCCCCATCGCATCCCCCCCCCCCATCCCCTTGATGGTAGCTGTTTCTAGCACAGCCAAAACGAAGCCATTATCTTTTAGAAGTTCAACTTGTTTATTGATTTCTTTATGTCTGTTTGATTAAAAAAAAAAAAAAAAAACTGCGAAGAAAAAACCGGTAGCAGCACAGTGACATGAATCTGAAATACGTTTTTGTTACGTCAGGAATAAGCAAGCATTACAGAGGCTGCCCAAAATGCCATGTGGATTGCATGATTTGACTTAAATGGGTTTTTTCGTCGCCTTCTGTAATACTTTTACCAGGTTACGAAAATATCTGTATTTGATCCGACACAACAAGCAAATGCACAGGATTTTATATATAAAAATACTATCAATCGCTTCGTTTTTTTTTTTTTCCAAAAACATACTTTTCATGCAAATTCAGTAACAAACAGAAAAAAGTCCCTAAAAAAACATCGATGTACTTGCGAACCAACTAACCGGCAGTCCAAAATGTTCCCAGAACAAAAAAAAAAAAATTATCAAAGGATTCCAAAGCAAAACGACTGCAAGAAAGTTGATTTTCCTTTTCCAACAATCACAAAGCACGAAATGTACAAACACAAAAAAAGATCAAACCCTAAAATAACGCCAATAAATAGGTCTACTGGTTCAGCCCAGCCAATCCGCACGGGGCCCTGTTAGGGGATGGTGTCTAACGTGTGAGTATCCAAAATCGAATTGCCGCCACGTGCAACAACGTACAATTAAACCGAAATAATTATGATCATAAATTAAAAATATGATATATTAAAAAAAAACACCATCAAACAAAAAAATCATGGAGAATACTTTGGAAAAAGAACATCAAAAGTGCGAATAAGTACAACTTTTTCGACGCGCATACGTGATCATAAATATGCAATAACGTATATACATACACACCTCAACACAAAAAAATGTGATTGGAACACTAAGTATCATGTATATGGACCATACTACATGTAACAGATACTGTACAGGGATACCTAGGACAACAGCTGGAGGCAGATTGATCTAGCCCGGACTCACTCCACAGGGAAAGCAGAACTCAATGTTACCAACATGTATATGCCCGTTACTTCCATCGTCCATGTTATATACACGAAGTTTCATCCCGTAAAAAAAAAGATACTACTGCATCCAATGACATCTCATCAACCTCTTCAAACAAACACGCACGTGCTTCGTCCTTCCAACGAAACAAATGTTGAGATTTCGTCGCTCATGGAACCGAACTGTTCAGGCTTTGAACAAAGACAACTTTCTGCTTATAAGTATTTGGGGGAACATGTTGATTGGGAAAAAAAAGACAATGTTCAACAGTCAAGATCATTCCACCCATATACTCTGAATATAAAAAAAAAAATCATGTTTATTACTTTAAAAAAAACTATGAATGTTCGGGGTCTTATTTTGCCGATTCTCCCACACATAAAATCAACAAAAAGAGAAGAAGAAAAGAAAACAACAATTAACAGAAGAAAAAAACTGTCCAACCTCCTTGAGGTGGCGTTTTGGAAGTGATCGTGTTTGAAATATGATTCACTGCAGGAGAAAGCAAGAATGCAACGCTTGCCAGTTAGGAGGCGGCAAAACAGCAGCTTTCTAGCGGAGACAAGGGGCGGCAAAACAGCAGCTTTCTAGCGGAGTCAGGAGGCGGCAAAACAGCAGCTTTCTAGCGGAGTCAGGAGGCGGCAAAACAGCAGCTTTCTAGCGGAGTCAGGAGGCGGCAAAACAGCAGCTTTTAGCGGAGTCAGGGGGCGGCAAAACAGCAGCTTTCTAGCGGAGTTAGGGGGCGGCAAAACAGCAGCTTTCTAGCGGAGTCAGGGGGCGGCAAAACAGCAGCTTTCTAGCGGAGTCAGGGGGCGGCAAAACAGTAGCTTTCTAACGGCGTCAGAAGGCGGCAAAACAGCAGCTTTCTAGCGGAGCGTCAGTCGTACAGTCAGATTTCGGCTTGTATGGCACGAGGGAAAATCTTAGGGACGCCACACAAGAGAATAAGCGTCAAGAGTTTCTGGAGGCAAGCGTTTCCGACGCACTGCTTGGAGTGCATGTTTGCTGGTGTCTGCATTAACATCAGCAGAGAGACCGATCCACGATCGGCCCGTGACAGACGACAGCCCCACCACACGGATACTTCCTGGCGTGGCGGACAGAAACCAGTCCTCCCATTGCAGCATCTGATATCTGACAAGGGACACGACCTCTTCCATGATCCATACAACAAACGCATCGTTTTCTATCACCCCAGTCACCGGCATAATGCATCAACCACACCAGGCTTAAGATAAGCCTATGCTTCTTCAGTCACCTGATCGTGGAAAACCTTGTCTATATTCAGCCTGCCTGCATGCTGTTGATGTGCCTGCACTGTCGCCAAGAATCTCTCCTATCTTCCAGACAAAACAGCAGATCTGTTTCCATGTTGTACATTATATTATGTTTTGTCCGTTCAATCTGTTGAAAAAAAAGGTATTTTTGTTATAGAAAGCTTTTGAATGGACTTATCAATAAACGCCATGGCATCCTACACCGGATTTTCCATGGGCACACCCAACTGTTGCGTTTTTCTAACCCAATTCTGGCGCCGACAAATAAAATGCAGCATTTATTACCCCCCCCCTCTCTCTCTCGTTGAAAAAAAAAGGTATTTTTGTTATAGAAAGCTTTTGAATGGACTTATCAATAAACGCCATGGCATCCTACACCGGATTTTCCATGGGCACACCCAACTGTTGCGTTTTTCTAACCCAATTCTGGCGCCGACAAATAAAATGCAGCATTTATTACCCCCCCCCTCTCTCTCTCTCTCTCTCTCTCTCTCTCTCTCTCTCTCTCTCTCTCTCTCTCTCTCCCTCCCCCTCCGGTGGTTTCGGTGTAGTACTAGGTTCACTGCCTATCAACTGTCATTGAATTTCGATTGTTCAGATGAGACGACGGTCAGGTTGATCAATCGCCTGGTTAAACAGTCAATCCCTTTACTTGCCCTGACCTGTGATACATAAATAAACGAATAGTTCGATAAATGTGTATAAATAATTTAGAAACGCTACAGAAACAAATCAATAAATAAACACATGAGCGGATGATGAAATGAATAAATAGACACATGCCTGGATGTAATGGAGAAAAATCTTTACATCAAATCTGATAAATAAATATCAAATACAACAACGGATTGAAAACCATACACATCAACAGAACTCAATAGATACTACCGATAAAATGCCACAACATCAAGCGCTCTGAAGAAGTTAACGAAGAAATGAACAAGTGAAAGGATGAACGAAGAAATGAATAGATAAAACTTCATGTGCCTCAAATAAACACCTGAATGAATGAAAAATCAAAACAAAACAAAACACAAAAAAAGCGGAATGAAAGAGACTGATAAACGCTGTGGTCAGAGAGAGAGAGAGAGAGAGAGAGAGAGAGAGAGGGGAGGGAGGGAGTAGAGAGAGAGAGAGAGGAGGAGAGAGAGAGAGAAAGGGAGAGAGAGAGGGAGGGAGGGAGAGAGAGAGGGGGGGAGGGAGGGAGAGAGAGAGAGAGGGGGGGGGGGGAGAGAGAGAGAGAGAGAGAGAGAGAGAGAGGGGGGGGTCTGCTTCCAGCAACTGCACCTTGATGCGCTGCTCTGAAACTGAATCGCAGTGTCTCAGAAGTTCGTGCGTGACGCGCCTTATTACAGCAGCTAACTTGCCGCAGGCACTTGGAACGACCACGACCTTTGAATCTCTTGGTGAGGGCTGTCAGCTGACATCCCGCTCTTTGAGCGTTCAGGGTGTTGTATGCCGTTCTTGTTATAAACACGTTTCTCTCAACAACACTGGAGCTGGCCGTGCTGACGAGAACGCTGTTGTTTTTCCTGCAGCTGCATATTCGTCATAAAGTATGCATTGTTTGGAACACAGTAAAAAGGAGATACTGGGTTCTGGCAGTCAACCCTCGGTATACTCACTGCTGTAGAAAATGGGTGTGTACCGAAAGAATACAGTTCATCATATATTCGATTTTGTTCGGAACTAAGTGAGTACGGGAGAAAAACAGGTCAAACTGACCAGAATGTGGTAGCTGGTCCTTTGGGTGAGATTTTTATCCTGACGTCGTTTTGGGGCCCTAGGCCCTTCTTCATGGGGAGACAAGTCAAGAGTGAGTACGGTTTTGCTGTAAAATGTGGTGTCCATCGAAAGAATACAGTTCATCATATATTCGATTTTGTTCGGAACTAAGTGAGTACGGTTTTGCTGTAAAAGTTGGTGTCCATCGAAAGAACATAGTTCATGTGCTCGATTTTGTTCGAAGCTACGTGAGTACGGTTTTGCTGTAAAATTTGGTGTCAATCGAAAGAATATAGTTCATGTGCTCGATTTTGTTCGAAGCTACGTGAGTACGGTTTTGCTGTAAAATTTGGTGTCTATCCAAAGAATATAGTTCATGTGCTCGATTTTGTCCGAAGCTAAGTGAGTACGGTTCTGATGTCAAATTTGACGTCTGTCAAAAGAGGTGATAAATAATGTACTTCGTACAATCATGCCTGCCTCTCTCCATCATCCCTCTCCCAGCCCCATTCCAGTCTTTGCCCTGCATCTCTCCCGCCGTATGGAAGAACTGAATGTAGCTCGTCGTAGGCTTCCCTCAGTTGCGGGGAGAGGAACTCTCTTCTCGCTTTTCCCTTTTCCCAGTAATCCTAGAATCAGGTGTGAAGTTTGCGGGTAGAATGTGATCGTCATTCTAGCCGATGGTGAATTGTTCACGAAATCAAGTACTATCACCAACTTTTAGAAAATAAGTCCTAAGTAACGGATAGAACGCACTACTTCTATCAACCATGGTTTTCACATAGATAGATAGATAGATAGATAGATAGATAGATAGACAGACCTTGTTGGTACTAGTTTAAACTGAGATGTCTTTGTATAATATTTCACATTGCAGTCGCCCATGCATATTTCTACTCACTTATTTCTGTTCTAAAGCCCCACCCCATACCCCACCTCCATCCCCCACCCCAATCCCTCCTTCAACTGGGCTGAAGCTTTATATATATATATATATATTTAAAAAAAAGACATCTCAGACTTAACAGAGGATAACTGTCTTGAAACTATGATTTTATTATTTTATCTGAAATGCACTGATGTCTCTTCCATTAAGAAAAGAAAGTGAATGAACGTAGTATTGCTGATGTCAGTCTAGGGGAAAGGACACGTTGGCAGTATGAAAGGCGGGGTTATGCACGCCATGTTGGAAGTCCTGTCCTGTCCGGTCACCGCAGCGTGCGTGCAGGTGCCACGTGCAGTGATCTGGCCCCCGTGGTCGGCTAGCTAGTAGAAACCAACATGACTTGTAGCGATGAGAGAGGATGAGAATGCCGATGGCTCCTCTTACCAATCAGAGAATGTTACTATTTTCAGCATGGGTAAAATAAACAATGGCTGAACATAGCTGGGAAAGACTCCTCCTTTGTGCTGGAACCCTTGAAGCTACAGACATGTTGTTCACATTGAACATTACATGGAAGCTACAGATGTTGTTCACATTGAACATTACATGGAAGCTACAGACATGTTGTTCACGTTGAACATTACATGGAAGCTACAGACATGTTGTTCACATTGAACATTACATGGAAGCTACAGACATGTTGTTCACGTTGAACATTACATGGAAGCTACAGACGTGTTGTTCACATTGAACATTACATGGAAGCTACAGGCATGTTGTTCACATTGAACATTACATGGATGCTACAGACGTGTTGTTCACATTGAACATTACATGGATTGGACACGGAAAGAAGCTAGGTTAGACCCTAGATTATTTCGACTTCGTCTCTCTTTTCTCCCGCGCTGGCTCTTTTAGTTAGACATCTCAGTGTCTTTGTGATTCGTGTCCAGTTCTGCCCCCCTCCTTCCCATTGGGAGAAACACATCCGGGCAATCACCCATTGAGAAATGTCGTCGTTAGAAAACAACCACGACCAGAAACGGCACATCGGAAGTCTACATCATCTCTTCAGTCTGGAAGTCCTCTGCACGGAGGAGAACGAACAGATTTCTTCCAAAGATCGTGAAGGCTGTTGTGTTTCTTGAACTCGCTGAGAACGTGTGCTGTTTGTGTCGAGATACAAGCGGGACAAGGCCAGTTATGATACTGGATTGAGGGTACGGATCGTCCGAAAATAAGGAGTTTTTTCCTTTTTTTTTTTTTTTTTTTTTTTTTCTTTTTTTTTTTTTTTCCTTTTTTTTTTTTTTTTTTTTTTTTTTTTTTTGGGGGGGGGGGGGGTGGCATATAGACGATTATCCTTCAATACGTCTATCGAAATGATCATTCTTTTCTTTTTTTTTTCTCCTGTGTCTATTTCCAGAAACTCGACAGACAGTGGAAGGACTTTAGTGAAAGTGGGAATAACAATAAGGGGAAGAGAAAGTATTGTGTTGGTGAACACGCGCGCAGTACATCAGCCTTCAGTGTGTGAACTGTGCGAACGGAAGGGATGGCGGGGGAAGGGGGGGGAGGGCTGCAGGCCACAGCAGAGTACTCCATCAACGACAGGCTCAACTGGGGTCCCAGACGCCTTCCCCTTTCTGCCAGCAGCCGGCAAGCCCCACGCCTCAGGATTGAACCGGCCTCCAGAACCACCCCGTCCTTCCGATGATGGATGCTGGCAAACTAGGCTTCAGAAGGAAGAAGAAGAAGAGGAATAGGAGGAGGAGGAGGAAAGGAGGAGGAGGCGGAGGAGGAGGAGGAGGAGGAGGAGGAGAAGAAGAAGAAGAAGAAGAAGGAGAAGAAGAACAGCAACAAAAACAACAAGACAAAGACGAAGAAGAAGAAGACGAAGAAGACGAAGAAGAAGAAGAAGAAGAAGAAGAAGAGCAACAACAACAACAACAACAACAACAACAACAACAAGACAGACGAAGAAGAAGAAGAAGAAGAATGGGGAAAAAAGGACTTCGCCTCGTGGTCTTGTACCAAGTGGCAGCAGTGTGGGGATTGAAGAGATCTCTGTACCTCCGCCTTTCCTGTGAGTTGCTTGCTGCTTTTGTGCTGGTTTGAACCAATGCTATAATCATTCATTTGCACCGCTGAATTAAAAAAAAAAGGAACTGGAAGGTGCTGGCAGGGGGGAGGATGGGTGGATGAGGGTGTTCAGTCTGGAAAGGGAGGGGGGTAGGTGAAGCCGGGAGCAGGGGTCGGGGGGGGGGGGGATGGGTGGATGAGGGTTTTCAGTCTGGAAAGGGAGGGGGGTAGGTGAAGCCGGGAGCAGGGGTCGGGGGGGGGGGGGGGGATGGGTGGATGAGGGTATTCAGTCTGGAAAGGGAGGGGGGTAGGTGAAGCCGGGAGCAGGGGTCGGGGGGGGGGGGGGGGTGAGGTTGGGTCGGGGAGGCATGGAGGGAGGCTGGAGAAAAAGTTCAGAATGAACGAAAACGGACTGAAGATGCGGGGGTTGGGGTGAGGGAGGGGGGATGGGGTTTGTTACAGAGAGGGGGTGACTTTAGTGCTTTCCAGTATTATATGATTAAATATTTGAAAAAAAAAAAAAAACTTAACTCGGGTTGTGTCACAATTTATACAGTCACGTAACTATGTACACAATGACCAGTGAAATAAATTACAGAAAAAAAGGTATACCATCTGGTCAAACAATAACAAATAACAATCATTCCCCCCCAGATCGAATCAACAGATTAACTTGGTCACAACCGTGTCTTGTGAATTCTATGAAGTTTATCTGTACATGTCACATATTCTTTAAGGAAACATTTCAACAAACACACAGGCTAAACATACCTGTGGCAACGTTGCCCCCCCCCCCCCCCCCCTTTTCTTTTCCTTAAAAAAAATGTGTTACATGTTCTGTGGGATAAAAAGAACAACAACCCACTAGCGTTGCCAGTGAAGGTTTTATTAATTAATAATGTTATCATTATCACGAGCGTCAGTCTGTCACAGATGAGTTCGTTTCCGCTGACCCTGTATACAAACCCCCATCAGATTATCGTAATGATTCATCGTATCAACACTGCGTAGCCAACAAGACTGAGGTACGATTTCACTTTTGTGTTCTGCCATGTCTGCCCGCGCTAAGTACTGGACTCCTCACTCTCGTCAGCACAGCTTGTGGACGGGTCTAAAATTAAAAAAAAAAAAAGCTGACGACCCCCCTCTCACCATCCCCCCCCTCCCCCCCCCCCTCTCTCTCTCTCTCTCTCTCTGCTCCTCGCCCATGCCATAGAGAAAACGCAGGAGTAAAGGCTGGCAACTGTTACTTCCGGTTTGAAGAATGACCGAGGATGAAGGAGAATCCGACCCGAAATCCTTCTGTGAAACTTCGGCAACAGTCGGACCACATTGAGACCAAGTTATCTTGTGCACGTGGTTCTCGTTTTGTTTTGTTGTTTTTTCCAAGTGTTTACATCATTAGTGCCAAGTTATGTATCACAATATTACCACTGTGGACATGAGAGAATGCTCCCAAACTTTCAGGTCACGAACGTTTGTTGGTCACCTGGCTGTTCCAATATCACCATACAACAGTGCCAGAGAAAAGAAAAAGAAAACACACATACACACCTTGATTTTAACCATGAAATGCTAACAACCAACGAAGGAGAGGTCCGGTACCATGAGCTCCACTCCGACCCCCACCCTACCTCTTCCCTTTCCTGTTTGTCATTGAGACAGACCATGCTCGATCAGTACTAGCAACTGTTCTGACTGTACACATTCTACAGCAAACCATACATCGCGCTTCATATCGTGTTGGCTACACGGACAGCGAGTGTGAGGATAGACACAGGTTACAGAAATCATTCTTCAGTAGCTTCAGAATCAGGGTAACGGAGAAGAGTTCACCAAGACCAGTTCCCAAAGGTCCAACACGAGGACGTTCCGAAAGGCTCTTTAGGTGCGTTGTCAACATACATGCGCACAATCACACACGTGGAAATCGTTCGTCTTGGTGAAAAACAGAGACAACTTATCCCTTCCCAAGCGAAGGCATCCATTTTGTGCCAGGAAAAGAAAAAAAAAGCACTACACAATTGATTGTCCACCATGTCCGAGCAGGCAGGGCAGATATCCATGGACAGGATGACGCTGGACCTACTCCGTCACGTGAGACACTGTTGGTCCACGAGGTCTCCACTGATTGGTCCAGGCGGCGCGCCAGGTCTCGCGAGACGCCGGTCACGTGTCAGGATGGTGATCCGTCAAACACAGACTCCGACACTCTCTGGTCCAGAGAGGGACACGTGTTCCCCCTTCACTTTTACTTGCACGTCTGTACGTCCACAATTCGCTCGCACGTTTTACAGCGCACGTAACAACACCAGTAGAACTTGCAGTGGCAGCGTTCCACCAGCTTCCTCTTGAAGGTGTTGTAGCCCCGGCCACAACACATGAGGGTACAGCCGTCCATACCCTGCGAGTTTCTGTTGCATTCCCGCCCCACCGTGCCCAGAGAGCCGGTCTCCGGGTTGGCCTCACAATAATCCGGCGAACTCTCCAGATAGATGAGGTCCTCTTTGGTGGGCTTGTTGTAGCGCCGGTTCCGCCGCTTCAGCTGGGTGCCTCGCTTGTTGAACTTGGTCTCCGTGGCGCCGTCGTAGCGGTCTTTGAGGCGGTCGCCCACTTCGCGGAACGTGGGCAGCTGCTGCCAGCATGTCTTGAGGCTACAGGAGCCAGACACCCCGTGGCACTTGCAGGCCACCTTGGCGTAGTTGTACACTGCCTGCAACACCATCACAGTCTAGTTAGTGTCCTGCTTGGATCCGCTGGTGTCTGAGTCAGTCTTTTCATTGTCATGTCTAGGTCTCAGTCGAATGGTGAGTTAAACATACATTGCTGCGCAGTGAAGATCACACACACACACACACACACACACACACACACACACACACACACACACACACACAGAGCCAGCCAGGGCAGTCTGATTAAATGAGAGAGATAGGACCCTCTCTCCGACTACTGGAGAAGTCCCCGGAGCTGTCACCTGCAAAGCTCAAGCTCTGTCTGTACCCTGCGTTAAAAATTCAGTGATGGCGAGTCCTTTCATCGCAGCTGTACAGGTTTACTCCACAGCTAGAACACGGTTTCAGTTTGACCCCCCCCCCCCCTCCTCTCCCCCCTCTCCTCACGCTTTTGCTGAGCTACATGCCTCTTTCTCTACCACGGATTTTCACGATATGGGTCAGTCCATTTTTCTCAGGGCAAACCCCCCGGCAAAAGTCCAACTGATCGCTTCATTTTCTGGATTTCTTTGCATCGTTTTCATTCGTCTGTTTTGCTCCAAGCACGAAAACGCCGAGGAAAACAGAACCAATGAACAAGCATGAGAGGAATATAGGGCAGAGGGAATTCAGGTCTCTGCCCCACCGTTCTTGTCCTCTCTCTTTCTCCACTCTCCCTCAGCGAAGTCAGCCAGAAGAAGGCATGCATGGCTCAATCTCCTGAACTGCATTCTAGCATGCTCCGGTCTAATTTGCCAGGTAAGGCCGTGGTTGGAATAAAGAAAAACCCACCGAGAAGACCTTCATTCATTCTTTCTTTTTTTTCTTTCATTGGGAAAAAAAATCGTTCTCCCCCCCCCCCCCCCCCCCCCATCTCCTTCTCCCCTTCCCTCTTCCAAGTCCTCTTTCACACCTAGGTGCCTCAGCTTGACAGCCCTCCACTGGAGCAAGGCACACCCGACAGTCTTCTACCCCCATTCCCCCCCCCCCCTTTGTCTCCCCCCCCCCCACCCCCCCTTTTTCAACTATATCCAATATACCCCTCCACCAGTCTGTGCCTCCACCACCACCCACACCACCACCACCACCCTTACCCCTGTCTGTCCCCCACTCGTCTCTCACTTGCAGTAAAGAAACCCCGCAATTATCAATAAGTGACCTGTGGAGGGGCCAACGCCATGCTGACGGTTACAGTCCAACCGCAGTCGAACCGTACTAGCTTCTTTTTAATAGTTGGAACTCCCTTTCTTCTCACCTGGCCCCCTCCCCCTCCCCCTCCCACCTCCTTCACTCGGGCCACTTCCTTCCCCCCCCCCTTTTTTTTTTTTTTTCTTTAAGAGAGAAAAAGACAGAAATGGCCAACCGTCAAGCTATACCGAACTAGCCCCAGCTAGCACAAAGTCTAGCTTGAGCAACACAGCAGATTCAGAGCAAGATGAGCAGCTGCTTATTAAACTGTTGGAGATCACGCTTTATGAGTGCAGCATATGTCCGGGGAAAGTAGAAGAGGGGGGAGGGCGGGGGGAGAGAAAGATCGAACCCGAGGCCTCTGTATTGTGGTTAGAGTCGCAGAATTCGATCTGGAATGGTGTGAGTTAAACAAAAATCCCATCTGAGACAAATATCCATGGAAGTTTCCGACCCAACACGAAGTTGTTGAATATGTTATGGGCTCAAATGGGAAACTGAAAGTCCACAGTCGACGTTCATCCGCGTAAAGGATGCCGCTCAAAGTTTCTGACCAACGCCGCAAGTGTTTGTACCTCTCGGGCCTGGTTGACACAAAGAGGTGAAAAGTAGATCCCTGGCAGGGTGTTTCATGCCTGAGGGAAACTCTGTGTCTTCGTCCTAATCATTCTCATTGACCATCATTTAAAGCAAACAAACAAACAGATAGCTAAATAAACACAGGCCAAAAAAAACAACAACACTTACACAATTTTTTTTTTTAATCGCATTCTGCGACACTTTCTGCCCTACTCTTATGCTGATATCTACATTACTCTCCTCTCCATTTCAATGCCAGCGTTCTGTTCGCTTCAAGTCCTGGGTATCGGCCACTTTCTGGGGACCGTTGTTGTGCAGACGTGGTGGTGGTGCCTCCCGGAGTGTCCGGGGAACACTCTTCAGGCTTGCATGGCGACTCAACAGTCATGGCCTGAGTGAGGAGTTTAGGTGTTGTCCTACGTCTGTTCGTTCAGAAGAGGCACACTCAAACACCGCGCGGAAGTGTTTCAGCAGCAGTGCAGTGTCACCTCCGGTGGGTTGCCTCATAACGATCTCCACTAGTTGCTCCCTGTGCATTGTCGGTGTGCGGTTTGCAACTGGACCGTTCTGGGTGTGGTTGTGTAAGGAAGCCGAAATAACGAACGGTAGGAATCTATGCCACTAAGCTGACGGGGAAGACGAGACAGAAGAGAAAAAAAAACCAAACAAACCCAAAGATAAGAAAGAAAAAACATTAAAGAACAAAAAAAAAGAAAGAGATAAAACAAAGATAAGGGAAAAAAACATAAAAGAACAGAAAAGAAAGAAAAAACAAAGATAAGAAAGAAAAAACATTAAAGAACAAAAAAGAAAGAAAGAAAGAGAAAAAACAAAGATAAGAAAAAAAGAACATAAAAGAACAGAAAAGAAAGAAAGAAAAAAAACAACAAAGATAAGAAAGAAAGAACATTAAAGAACAAAAAAAAAAAGAAAGAAAGAAAGAGAAAAAACAAAGATAAGAAAAAAAGAACATAAAAGAACAGAAAGAAAGAAAGAAAGAAAAACAAAGATAAGAAAGAAAGAACAGTAAAGAGCAGTAAAGAAAGAAAGAAAGAAAAAACAAAGATAAGCAAAAAGAACAATAAAGAGCAGAAAAGAAAGAAAGAATGAAAAAAAAAGAAAGATAAGAAAGAAAGAACATTAAAGAGGAGAAAAGAAAGAAAGAAAAAGAAAAAACAAAGATAAGAAAAGAAGGAAAGAAAGAAGTAGAAAAAGAAAAAAGAAAACGGCAATGGTGAAAAGGAAGTCGTGCGTAGGAACTGAAAATCGACATAAAGAAAACGTTTCTTTTCCTAACGAGAGTAAATGTTGGACAGGAGATGAGAAACGACGATGACAACAACTAAGAACAACAAGAAAAGAACAAGAAAAGCGAAACACACACACACACACACACACACACACACACACACACACACACTCTCTCTCTCTCTCTCTCTCTCTCTCTCTCTCTCCTCTTTGTGTGTCTGTCTGTCTCTCTCTCTGTCTCTCTCTCATACACACACACACACACACACACACACACACACACACGCACACGCACACACACAGAGGCCACTTGGGAGACACAGTCCCCTGCCAACATGGAACGAATCTTCAATCCGCCCTTTGAGTCAACGTATGAGTAAAAACAAAATGGTTTCACCGTAAGGGGAAGTAAATTATTAAAGGGTACTTCTTAACAGAGCATACTTCTTGACAGAACACGCAAAATAATGAAACATCAATCTCCATTTCATGAGAAAGTTGTAACATTCTCTGAACATATATCAGTTTGTAGACAGTAATCAATCCACGACAGTAACTTCACAGTGTTTTGTGTCTAGTACAGAGTTTACCAACAATGTGAACAGTTCTTGGATGCCCCTTTCCTAGCTCGCCAAGGGAAATAACAATTGCACGAACTGTGGTACTTACTCCCCGTGTGTGCATATCCATCTTACTGAACGACCCTGGGATTTCCAGTTGAATCCAGCTCCACACAATAATTCCGCACCCCCCCCCCCCCCTTCCCAAATTTGACAAGCTCATACCCTGGACACGGTTTTATCTTTCCTGGAAGTTTCGTTAAAATTGGCTTTGTAGTTGTTGCATAGTCCTGATCAGAGGTAGACAAACAAACAAACACAAGTGGGCCAAAGCATAAACCTCGAGGTGGAATAACAACCAACAGCTGGCAATGGACAATGGCGATCACCGCTACAACAACAACGACAACGACAGATCATGGGCAGCAAAAACACGCGAAGACAGGATGAACATCACCTCCAGTCTTTTTCTTTTCTTTTTTTTTTTTTTTTGAGTAATTAATTAATTAATTAACCTATTTCTTTCTTTATTTATTTATTAGTTTTAATTGTCTTGAGCAAAATAGCAAAGCACCCCTGATGGGTCATTTCATATAATTTCAAGCCACACTCAGTCCCGCCCGCAATCCGAATCCATTTCCTGCCA
>CM065734.1:54572000-54577000 GCA_033310375.1 Conus canariensis
TTAGCGAAAGAAGAATTGATATAACGATACAGCTGTCGTAAATCACGAAACACCCCGAGTCGTTATGCAGTCATCTCATAAGTTGTGAACTACTTTCCTGGGGGAGAACATGAGGTAGAATTATCATCAGTGATTATGCCCCTGAGAGAGACGAACTGACATTTTGATGCAGTTGGTATACCATATTTACACAATACCAACCCAAAGAACGGACTTTTTGACGCGATGGAAGTGTCAAAAGTCACAGAGTACCATAGAGAACTAACGTCTTGACACAGCTCATGCGTCATAAGTCATGAAGCAAACAGAAGAAGAACTGGCGTCTTGACTCATTTGAAGGGTCATAGGTCAGGGCGTCAAAGTCGAAGCGTTGGAGATGCCTGATTGGCTCCTTGGAGAACCGAGTTCGCAACCAGAGGTCACACGTTCGAATCCTTCCCAATACGAACGTTAAAAAAAAGATAATTCGAATGAGCACTGTGTGTGTGTGTGTGTGTGTGTGTGTGTGTGTGTGTGTGTGTGTGTGTGTGTGTGTGTTTCTTTGCTCAAGAAATGCTGTGGACGTGGAAATGTCTCTATCATCTCATCTAATGGGTAATGGAGAGAGAGAGAGAGAGAGAGAGAGAGAGAGAGAGAGAGAGAGAGAGAGAGAGAGAGAGAGAGAGGCATGATCAGGAGGTTTCTTTCGTCCCCCCCCCCCTCCTCTCCCCCTCCCCCAACCTTTTTTTTTCTCTCAATGGACGACGATCTCTTCGGTACAAAGAAAAGGGGGAGGGGCTGGGGTGGAAGGTGGGGTGTGGGGGATGGGGGTGGGGGACTGTCGGACAGCGAGGGACGCGCGGGGGGGGGGGGGGGGGGGGGCGGGGGGAAGGGGGCAAGGAAGAGGTAAGGGTTGGCGAGTCAAGCTCTATCGTCTGAGTCTCTGGCGACAACGCCAGTCTGCCACACTGTTACAATCGCTTTTCGCCTGTGCCCCCGCCACACCATTTTCAATAGACCCCCTCCCGCTGACAAGAGACCCCTTTATTGTCGATTGTGACGAACCGAACAAGTTAAGCTTTATTTTCTTTCTCCTTCATCTTCTTCTTCTTCTTCTGCTACTGCTGCTGTTGCTACTAAGAACACGCAGAAGGGAGAGCGGATGCAGAGTTTGGCGGATGTTTATAGGGCGTTCGAATGAGTTCTTGTTGTTGAATCATCCACTTTAATAAGTAAACGATTGAATGAAGATCATCTTCTTTGGCTGCAGGACAGCACGTTTTTGCTGAGAGAGAGAGAGAGAGCGAGAGCGAGAGAGAGAGAGAGAGAGAGAGAGAGAGTATAAAGAAAAATGTATCTCCATTTGTGAAAAATGAACACCACGGAAGGTTAAGTCGGTGAAATGTTGCAATAAAATCTGCACCAAAGAAAAAAAAAAGAAAGCCTACGTTTCAAATCTGTAATAGCCAAGAACAATATAACCCCCCTCCTTCTCCTTCTCCCCTCCTTCCCTCCCCTCGTCCCCCCTCCTCCCACCCCCCTTTCCCATAATTCATAAAACCGCAAGAAGTGGACTTCCTCAAGCGTAAAGGACATTTCCACGTTAAGTAAACACCCTGCGGCGGGACTCGCTGACTTCATTTCTTCCAGTCCAGTACCAATACACGGCAATACACACGGCTGACAGGGGCCATGGGAAGCAAAAGAAGCGGGAATAAACAGGGGGATCAGGGGTGAATGGGGCAACAAGGGCTGCCAGACAGCCATAGGAATCCCAATTCAATGGCCTGCACTCCAAGACCGGAAGACCGACAAGGGCCAGGGGAGACAAAAAACAAGAAACGTATCAATGTCGGCTTGGTTTAATTGACGGCAAGTGAAATAGTACCCGCCGCCTCCCCCCCCCCTCCACCCCCTCATCTCTTACCCTACCTCCTCTTCACCCCATTCTCCCTCCCACCTCACCCCCTCACTTCCCCTACACTCTATTCCTCGTCACCATCATAAAAGCTACGTGCAGAAGTCAAGACCCACGTCAGACTGGGCCCTCCTACTTTTTTTATTTTTTTTTTTTTTATTGTATCTCCAGTATAGAATCCCACGGTGTGTTGATTTGGGTTCTTTGAAGTACACCGCAAACTGTTGTCAACTTTTCTCTCAGTTCGCCCAGTCCTGAGATTTTACCGTTTGCTACAAGAAGAAGAAGAAGAAGAGGAAGAAGAAGAAGAAGAAGAAAAAAGACTACCGTGAAAGAAAAACTTGTCCCTAAAAGCTTTCGTTATGAGGACGTAAAACTCAACCATTACGAAGAAGAAGAAGAAGGAAATAGAAAATAGGTTGAAGAACGAGAGTCGTCCGTTCGAATGGCCGAGGATTGCCCCCCCCCCCCCCCCCCCCACCCCCGCCGTGCATTTTAATACCTGCACCGTGAAGTCACCTCCACAACCCGGACACAAGGGTGGAACACAACTTATGGCGCCTTCACTGTTCTCCCAACAGCTATTCCCAAGCCAGCTTTTAGGGACTAGCGGGAAAAAAGCGTTTTAATACTAACAAAACGCCACACCCGATTCTGAAGTCTAAAGAAGCATAAATTACTTCCCCTGGTTAAAGACCTGCTTACACGGCCAGCACGGGAATTTGATAGCCCCCCCTCCCCCCCCCCCCCCCCCCCCCCTCCCCCCCCCCCCCCCCCCCCCCCCCCCCCTCCTTCAGGACTGAATTCAGAGTTACAAAACTCATTTTAAAACCCGTGTCAAAGTCAGAGAGGCGATACACTAAACTGTCGATTCAAGTCGCGAATTGATCTGACACGCTTTGAAGTGGATTTGATCGCACAGCAATCGCTTCCTGAGTCGATTGTTCCCCTTCGCCTTAATTGTCAGTCTGCTGTGACTTAATTGAAAGTATCTGTGAGCCAGTTCCATTGTTCCACGCTTCTACAAAGCGGCGTGCTTAAAACATTAAAGATGTCTCTTCATGACGTCGATGCATACGTTCGATGCACCACATAACTATAAAATACATTTTCGTGCTTCGCAACTGTACGCAGAGAGAGAGAGAGAGAGAGAGAGAGAGAGAGAGAGAGAGAGAGAGAGAGAGAGAGAGAGAGAGAGAGAGAGACCTTTTCCTGGCTCGAACATAATGTTCTTATTATGAATACTTATACAGACCAAGCTCTAAGCGCTTTACAATCAACATTCGTTTACACAACGGGCTGCCTACCTGGGCAGTGCCGACTGAAGAGCTGCCAGCTGACGCTTCATTCAGTCGTTTCCCGTGTCATCCAGTCAATATCGTTCAATATCGTTCACTCAATATCCTTACTTCCTTCATTCTTTCCATTTCTCACGCAGGGTGCATGCTATGTGTAACGTGTCATCCATACCAACGGCCAAACTGGCCTTCTCTTCCGGAAAGTTGGTGATGGGATTGTACGTGTGTACAAGATATGCGTGCGTTCATACACGGAATCTCGGTTTGTAGTCTCATTCGAAGGATTGTAATGGTTTTGGGAAAGATCAACTGTCATTATATATCAAACGGCGATCTTCCGAGACATCAATATCGAGTGTGGCCAGAATATTTTGTCACAAACAGTGTCTCAGTGCAGAGCGCTGCTGACTGCCACAGCCGTCAAGCTGAGACACCGCACCACTTCACTGCGCCACAGCAACTCAGCTTCTGAGAGTCTGCCACAGCATGTCAGCTTCTGAGAGTCTGGCACAAGTCCTCTCCACCAATATGGCCGGTGTCAACAGAACACACGCCCTGTGTCATGTGTGGTGTGTGTGTGTGTGTGTGTGTGTGTGTGTGTGTGTGTGTGTGTGTGTGTGTACTGATTTCTTATTGGTGCGTGGAGTACTACTGTCATGCGCAGGCCAAACGTCAAATTTTCCCTTTTCCACCTCATTTGACCTGTTTTCTTTCTTCTCTTTTCACGTTTATGACGTTTGTTTTAGGATTCCGCATAATGTACACTAACACACACGGATACACAAACACGCGCGCGCGTGCACGCACAAACACACACACACGCATACGCACACACAACAGACAGACAGACAGACAGACACACACACACACACACACACACACACACACACACACACACACACACACACACACACACGCACGCACAGTCTCACAGACGCAGATAAATGTGACCTATCAGAACTGAGCCAGGGCTTCCGGAAACCTCTTTCAAACCACTTGGCCATCCAATCCCTCTCCAGTGTCGGGCGGGCGGGCGGTAGAGACTCCAGGGCCACAAAGGACCCCCGGTCAGCCTAATGCCTTCCATCATCATCAAAGAAGCGGACCAGCCAATAATGTCCCATAACTGCCAAGGGTCAGGCACAGCTCCGTCACAAAGACGTATGGCACGCCTGGCCTCCCCAACCACTCCATCCATGCTGCTGTTGGTCAAGAAGACACCTGAGAGCAACCGCGCGCGCGAACACACACACACACACACACACACACACACACACACACACACACACACACACACACACGCACACACACACACACACACACATAAACGCACACGTGCGCACGCGTGTCCACCCACCCACCCACCCACCCACCCACGAGAGAGAGAGAGAGAGAGAGACAGAGACAGAGACAGAGAGAGAGAGACAGAGAGAGAGAGAGAGAGACAGAGAGACAGAGCAAGGAGAACCTGTTGACCATACGGACTAGACATACAAATCGGGAAAGCCTTTTTTTTTTAAGTTGATCTGATTGAGCCCATAAGATATCTCCGTGTGCACAAGAAAAGTATTCGCGGTTCTGGCGAGTTGAATTTCGTGTCTACTCTCTGTACTTTGAAGTGTACAGGTTGGTGGAAGAGCCAGAAGGGCTGGCCATTTGGGCAAGTGTGTGAAGGTTCAGAATCAAGACATAGCCAGACCAAACTTTGGGATGAGCTCCCTTTCTCAAAGATCGTCAGAAAGACAGAAAGACAGACAGGCAGACAGAGAGAGAGAGAGAGAGAGAGAGAGAGAGAGAGAGAGAGA
>CM065734.1:54587000-54589500 GCA_033310375.1 Conus canariensis
CTGAAATCCATTAATCCTGTTTCTTATGTGCTTAACTGTACACAATACTTCCTTTATAAAAACAGTTTTCAATCTTCAATGGAAAGAAACTATTATGAAACACAGGAATGCTTAGGAAGTCTGTGCATGTCTCCGTGTCTGGAATGCTTCCATGACCAAAAAAAAAAAAAAAAATCAACGTTTCCACTGCTCCATGCGGGAATATCGACAGCTGTATGTTGGTATCCAATTCTCCTGTTACCGTCTCAGCCCATGCCATATTTTCTCATAATAAGATATTGGCCCATGCCATATTATTCTCATAATACAGATATTGGCCCATGCCATATTGTTCTCATAATAATATATTGGCCCATGCATATTATTTCTCATATATATAATTGGCCCATGCATATTGTTCTCATAATAATATATTGGCCCATGCCATACTGTTCTCTAATAAGATATTGGCCCATGCCATATTGTTCTCATAATAAATATATGGCCCATGGCATACTGTTCTCATAATAAGATATTGGCCCATGCCATATTATTCTCATAATAATATATTGGCCCATGGCATATTATTCTCATAATAAGATATTGGCCCATGCCATATTATTCTCATAATAAGATATTGGCCCATGCCATATTATTCTCATAATAAGATATTGGCCCATGCCATATTATTCTCATAATAATATATTGGCCCATGCCATATTGTTCTCATAATAAGATATTGGCCCATGCCATATTATTCTCATAATAATATATTGGCCCATGCCATATTGTTCTCATAATAAGATATTGGCCCATGGCATATTGTTCTCATAGTAATATATTGGCCCATGGCATACTGTTCTCATAGATATTGGCCCATGGCATATTGTTCTCATAATAAGATATTGGCCCATGGCATATTATTCTCATAATAAGATATTGGCCCATGCCATATTATTCTCATAATAAGATATTGGCCCATGCCATATTATTCTCATAATAAGATATTGGCCCATGCCATATTATTCTCATAATAAGATATTGGCCCATGCCATATTATTCTCATAATAAGATATTGGCCCATGCCATATTATTCTCATAATAAGATATTGGCCCATGCCATATTATTCTCATAATAAGATATTGGCCCATGCCATATTATTCTCATAATAAGATATTGGCCCATGCCATATTATTCTCATAATAAGATATTGGCCCATGCCATATTATTCTCATAATAAGATATTGGCCCATGGCATATTGTTCTCATAGTACGATTTCGGCCTATGACATATTGTTCTCATAGTAATATATTGGCCCATTGCATATTATTTTCATAGTAATACATTGGCCCATGGCATATTGTTCTCATAGTAATATATTGGCCCATGGCATACTGTTCTCGTAGATATTGGCCCATGGCATATATGTTCTCATAGTAATATATTGGCCCATGGCATACTGTTCTCATAGATACTGGCCCATGGCATATTGTTCTCATAGTAATATATTGGCCCATGGCATACTGTTCTTATAGATATTGGCCCATGGCATATTGTTCTCATAATAATATATTGGCCCATGGCATATTGTTCTCATAATAATATATTGGCCCATGGCATATTGTTCTCACAATAATATATTGGCCCATGGCATATTGTTCTCATAGTAATATATTGGCCCATGGCATACTGTTCTCATAGTAATATATTGTCCCATGGCATACTGTTCTCATAGATAATGGCCCATGCATATTGTTCTCATAATAATATATTGGCCCATGGCATATTGTTTTCATAGTACCATTTCCGCCCATGGCATATTGTTCTCATAGTAATATATTGGCCCATGGCATATTGTTATCATAGTAATATATTGGCCCATGGCACATTGTTCTCATAGTAATATATTGGTCCATGGCATATTGTTCTCATAGTAATATATTGGCCCATGGCATATTGCTCTCATAGTAATATATTGGCCCATGGCATATTGTTCTCCTAATACCATTTCCGCCCATGGCATATTGTTCTCATAGTACCATTTCGGCCCATGGCATATTGTTCTCATAGTAATATATTGGCCCATGGCATATTGTTCTCATAGTAATATAACGGCCCATGGCATATTGTTTTCATAGTAATATATTGGCCCATGGCATATTGTTCTCACAGTACCATTTCGGTCCATGACATATTGTTCTCATAGTACCATAATGGCCCAGGGCATATAGTTCTGATAGTAACTTCATGGTCCATGGTATATCGTTTCCATAGTATCCTCTCGGACAATGACATACTGTTTCTCACAGTATCGTTTTTTGCCCAAGGCATACCGTTCTCATAGTACTATCTTTGTCTGTGACATATTGTTCTAATAGTGGTGTGATGACACATGCGTAAGTTACTAATTTCCTGAAGTCCTACAGTTGTAAAAGAGAAATCTGGGAACAGAATATCCAGCCACGGCGTTTTACAGCTGCGGAAATCACATGGAAATACACGAATGAGTAAATATGATG
>CM065734.1:54594500-54602000 GCA_033310375.1 Conus canariensis
CCTGGCTACTCTGGTGCACGATGACACACCCTGACCTGATACTTGCTGCTGGTCATCCTGGCAGCACTGACCAAAGAGCACACCCTGACACTTGCTGCTGGTCATCCTGGAGGCACTGACCAAAGAGCACACCCTGACACTTGCTGCTGGTCATTCTGCAGCACTGACCAAAGAGCACACAGGTTCTGCTTTGCGTAGAGTTGTTTCCCGAGAACTATTCGGCTTTAGTAGCCATTTATTTTTTTCCTGTCTTCTCTTGTGTTCTTAGTGATAGTGGCAGTGGTGAAGGTAATATTAATGGTGATATTGCCCAAAGTGTTGTGGTCGTCGTCGTACTTGTCGTGGTAGTAGTAGTAGTAGTAGTAGTAGTAGTAGTAGTAGTAGTAGTAGTAGTAGTAGTAGTAGTTCTGGTAACAGTCCTATTTTCTTTCATCTTTATCAGACCGAATGACTGAACAGTACCATACACGTATGCACACACACACACACACACACACACACACACACACACACACACACACACACACACACACATGCACGCAGAGTCAAACCATAACATCCCACGAAGTTAAAATCCCAAACCCCCTCCCTCTCCCCTCCTCCATCTACCATGTTCCCTGAACCGCCAAACTCCCACTTCCACCCTCTCCCCACTCCCACCTAACTCCATACCTTTATCCTTCTCCTCTCACACCCCCCCCCACCCCCAACACACACACACACACACACACACACACACACACACACACACACACACACACACACACACCCTCCTCCCCTACATCTCCCTTTGAAGCACCAACTTCCTGCGGCCTCCCCGACCCGCTTGCAGAAAACAGCAGTACCAGGATCAGACCCCCCCCCCCCCATAACCCCCCACCCCCACATCCTCCCTCCCGCCACCGCAAGCATGTTCGCTCTATCGCTTCATGATCCAAAGAATGTCAGACCAGTTAACAGTAGATGGTGTGGGCCCACCAGACATGAACTACACTGATAGGATCCAGATCCTCCCACGACGTTCTTGGGAGCTTTCTACACACACACCACACACACACACACACACACACACACACACACACATGCTCGCACACTTGCATGCACTCACGCACACAATGACGCGCGCGCGCGCGCGCACCACACACACACACACACACACACACACACACACCACGCGCACGCACGCACAACACACACACACACACACACACATGCGCGCGCGCGCGCGCGCACACACACACACATACACACGCAAAACACACACACACACACACACACACACACACACACACACACACACACACACACACACACACAGAGTTTAAACCACGAGGCCGCACATTAAAATTCTTTTTTTCTACCACATAGCAGGTTTAACATACATTTAATACACCACTCTGAAGACATTACGCACAGCTGACACAGGATAAGCCCCAAACCAGGAGAGGGAGGGAGGGCAGGAGAAAGGGGAGGGGGGGGGGAGGGAGGATGGGGTCGTGGTAGAGGGGAGGTGACCAAGTCATGTAACTTCAATTATTTATCCACTACCACAACAGCGACACCACCAGAACGACAACAAACAAAGATGGACAGCGGAAGGTATGGGAGCTGACAACTGAGATAAAAAAAAGAAAAAAAATCATGATTACATTTAATACGACCAAACCAGAAATTATAGTCACAAAAAAAACAATGATAATGACCTTTTTTTTTCAACCGTAAACATGACAACTGTAACCGTTAAAAAAGAATCAGTATTTATAAGTGAAAACAGTAGACCGTTATCTTCACTGGTTTAAATGACATTCAGATATTAGATACAAATGATGACGATGATGATGACGATCATGATGATGATGATGATGATGATGATGATGATGAAGATGATGAAGATGATGATGATAATGATGATGAAGATGATGATGATGATCATCATCATAATCATCATCATCATTACCATCATCATTACACTCGGACACAACTTCAAATCAAATTATGAGGTCTCTTCTATAGGCCAAACATCATCATCATCATAATCATCACCATCATCATCACCATCACATCATCATCATTATCACACTGGGACACAACTTCCAATCAAATCATGACGTCACTTCTATAAGCCCAGCTGACCACGGGGGACGATCTTAGGGCAGACACTGGAAACCTCCCAGACTTCAGCTTCCCCCCCCCCCCCCCCCCCCGCCCACCACCACCCAATCTGAAGACTGAGCCATCTGCAGCTCCTCTTCCACCCTCCCCTTCCCACCCTCTGTCTCTCTCCGCCCCACTTCCCCCCTCCCCCCCCACTCCCCCCTCCCGCCCTCCCAGACATGAAAGCCCAGCACAGGGCCCCAACAGAACAGCCCACCGCACGCGTGCTGGCTCTGGTGCCTCGCGTTCCAAAGACTCTTCTGTTCTTCGCCTTCTTCTCCCTCTTTACCCACCACGCCAGGGCTGCTCCGATTAGCCCTCTCTCTCCCTGCGCCCCTCCCCCCCTCCCTCCCTCCCCCCATTGAAGTTCTGAAGTTTATGCCAAGCATGTATGCGTAAGACCACAGCACGTGCGTGCAAATACACCAAACACAGAGATTCTCTCTCTCTCTCTCTCCTCTCTCTCTCTCTCTCTCTCTCTCTCTCTCTCTCTCTCTTACATAAACACTTGTACTAGTATTTATCTGCAAGAGGAAAGATTTGCAACTTGAGATCAAGTCACCCTCATTCAAAATCCACGTCTGTCATGGATTCCAACAGAAGGCAGACTTTGCCAGACGCGTAGTGTGGATGTCACTGGTTATGGGCTTCACTCTCCGTTCAGCTGCGTACCTCCATTGTTAATTAAGCAGAAGTCGTAAATGACTTTGACCCTGACATTTCTGGCACCACCCAAGTGTGGTCAAAATAAAGGAGCTGTTCAACATGGCTTTGAAACTAAAACTGACTGAAGTTATGCCACTTCACAGATGTGCTTTAGTTATTATTCTATCTAATGTTATCTTCTCCACAGAACCAAGCGTAATTCACTTACTTTGACAAGGTAATGATCGGGTTATTGAAAGAGGACGCTTTAGCTTTTATACTATATTTATGTTTTTCATGTTCTTCTTGTGTGTGAGTGTCTTTCTTCTTCGTTTTTTTTGTGATCGTTTTTATCTAGCTGCTGGAAAGTATTTGCATTGTGTTATGTTTGTGTGAGAGTATACTAACGTCTAAAGTCGGTAACTGCCATTTTCTTACACACACACACACACACACACACACACACACACACACACACACACACACACACACACCACACACACCATTTATTTTGTAAAGGAACATGAAACAACTCTTTGTAGTGTTTGTTTGTTTCCCGAATGAATTCAATCCACTGTTGACAATACTCTGCAGGTTTGCAGAAATCGTAGAGCTTTTTTTTTCCTTATTATAATGTTTATTCAAAAAAAAATCAGTAGTCTCCGTAAGTTAAGCATTTACCCTTTTTAATTCCGCGTTGACCCCCCCCCCCCCCCTTTCCCTCCCCTCCCCCTTACACACACACTCCACTTCCTTTTTCAACGACGTGCAAACTGTTTAACAAGTTGTGAAAGTCGTCCTTTGTTCTAAGACAAACAGCATGTCTTGAGCTCATGTTTGAATAACCAAAAAAGAACAAAATCAACTGTCGTGACAATCGAGGATTTAAACTCTCTCTTCTCTCCTCTCTCGTCTCTCTCTCTTTTCTGTCTGTTTGTTGTTTGTTTTCTGCCTGCTGTCCTGTCTGTCTGTCCTGTCTAGCCTGTCTGTCTGTTTCTGTCTGTCTGTCTCTTCTTCTCTCTCTTTTCTTTTTCTTATTTATGACCATACGTGTTTTCATAAAACATGAGCTGTTGAGGATATTTCTGTTACACATTGTGTTGGGGGTAAGAATAGGAGCAAGAAAACCGCCAAGAATTTTATTTCAAAATTCATTTTGGTGTGTCTGTCGGTGAAAAATTAAGAATTCATTCGAGAGGGTTGTTTGAATAAGGATAGGTGAGATGAGGTAGAGAGAGAGAGAGAGAGAGAGAGAGAGAGAAGAAGACGAGAGAGAGAGAGAGAAGAGAGAGAGAGAGAGACAGACAGACAGACAGACAGAGAGAGAGACGGACAGACACAGACAGAGAGAGAGAGAGAGAGAGAGAGAGAGAGAGAGAGACAGAGAGAGAGACAGAGACAGAGACAAAGAGAGAGAGAGAGGATAGAGAGTAGAGATCTCAAGACAGACATACAGTGGCAGACAGACACGGATTACTAAATGTTAATGATGAGGCTCCAAGCCTGTAGAAGAAAAGAAATAATGACGTGCTTTTTCGTCACTCAAAATGAATATGTAGTTTATTTTTGTTTGTTTGATTTTTGTTGTTTTTTTTTAAAGTAACAATCATGATCATAAACACAAGTGCCTCACCCAGGCACACATATTTATTGTTACAAATATTTTCTGCACTGTCACATCTATCATCACCGTCCGCTTCATCATTAGAGAGAGCGAAGAAAAAGAAGAAGAAGGAGAGAGAGAGAGAGAGAGAGAGAGAAGAGAGAGAGAGAGAGAGAGAGAGAGAGAGAGAGAGAGAGAGAGATTGATTCACTGAAAAAAGAGAGAGGGTCGTGGGAATGTGGAACGCGATATAAAATTATTAACCCACCACACATGACTACTAAAGTTGTGAATTAACCCTGTGAATATGTCCGTTGTATGATGTTAGGTAGAAAGACCTGCACAGGCCAGCTAGACTGCTGTTGAACCTTTTCTTATCCATGGATTTTTTTTGTTTCTCAAGAATACTGGTGTATTCTTTGGAAGCTGTATTTGTTTTGTGTGTGTGCTATGGGCAAGTCTCTCCAGTGAAAGCATCAGATGATGTCTGGAATTTCAGCTTGGTTTGAAGTCCCTGCCAGCACATGGAAATTTTGAAACGAAATATCTGCGGACTTTAACCTGTGATTTCAATAATAATGATAATGATAATAACATGGGAGGCCAAAACCAGTTTCTCACGTCAAAGTTCAAAACAAAAGCTAAACAAGGAGCGACAGGGAATCACACTAGCTGTACATTCACACCATAGAACACTATTGTTAGGTGCATGTGTCGTAACTGTGTGATGATTATACTAAGTATATATATATATTTTTTTTTTTTTTAAGTAGCGTACACAATGCACCTAAGACGTGTGGGTGCATGCGTCTGTGTACATGTACTCACAAATTCATCTATCCCATCCGAATGCGTATTTAAAAAAAGAAAAGAAAAAGAAAAGAAAGAAAAAATAAGAAAGAAAGAAAGAAAGAAAGAAAGAAAGAAATTCACCGGTAAAGATTTCTTCCCAGGGTTCCCAAACAGAGCGGCATGCAGCAACTCCTAACCTTACCAGGGTTGAAACATATTCCGCTGTTTTGCCAGGTGGAGGGGTTAGCATTTTTCAACACATCTCAATCGTACTTGGACAAGAGGCGAGAGAGAGAAAAAAAAAGTGAGAAGGGGAAACGCTGGGATGGCCTGAGAGTGGGGGAGGAGCGTGACGGTGATAGGGGTAGAGGAGGAGGGTGGGTGCATGCTAGAACGTAGTGCCACCAGGTCAAACGAAAGTCGATCTAAGACAAATATATTGACACATGTGCTTGAGAAATGTCGAATGAAAGTCAGAGAGAAGGGGGAAACAAACAAACAAAAAAAAACAGAAACCAAAAAAGACGTATGTAAATGACGCATACGGGGAGGCACAAGAGAGAGAGAGAGAGAGAGAGAGAGAGAGAGAGAGAGAGAGAGAGAGAGAGAGAGAGAGAGAGAGAGAGAGAGCGAGGAGGAGGAAGAGACAAGAATGGAAGCACCAGAGAAAAAAACCCAACAAAACAATGAAATTATAAACAGCAGAATTACAGCACTGTCACTGCCGTTTCAAACTGAAGTGAAAACCACACACACACACAACACACACACACACACACACACACACACACCACACACATAATGAAATCACTCGAGGTTGACTAACCGTCTGTGTGTGTGTGTGTGTGTGTGTGTGTGTGTGTGTGTGTGTGTGTGGTGTGTGTGTGTGTGTGCGTGCGTGCGTGCGTGCGTGTGTGTGTGTGTGTGTGTGTGTGTGTGTGTGTGTGTGTGTGTGTTTGTGCGTGCGTGTGTGTGTATCTGTGAATGTGTGTGTGTGTGTGTGTGTGTGTGTGTGTCTGTGAATGTGTGTGTGGGGTGTGTGTGTGTGTGTGTGTGTGTGTGTGTGTGTGTGTGTGTGTGTACGTACGTGTGTGTGTGTGTGTGTGTGTGTGTGTGTGTGTGTGTGTGTGTGTGTGTGTGGGGTGTGTGTTGTGAGTGAGTGCGCGTATGCGTGTGCGTGTGCGCTCGCGCGCGCTCTTCGCTCTCCCAAAGGCATCCAAGTGCTCCATAAACGGTGTCATAAGTGGTGCAATTTTGCGTGTAACTGCCCGGCTCGCTATCGTATTGACTGTGCAGAAATGACTAACGCAGGTGCAGAGGGTGAACCCAGCGCACAGCCCCCAACAGTTTCCCGTCTGGCAGCCACACAGCGGCAGTCTGGCCTTTCCCGGAAACATATTTCATGCTTAAAGGTCCCTCAAATGGAATTATCATATGATAAACAAAAAACAAACAAACAACAAACAAACAAAAAAACATTCTCAAACTTCTGTTCAAAAGCTTGCCATGATGTTTGCCGTCGCTTTGCGTTTGTTGTTGCCGTTTTTTGTCTATGTTTCTCCTCTGAAGCATCTCTTTACCGTATTTCATACACACAAAAAAAGTTTTGCTGAAACTTAAGTTACGTCGCCCTGAAAGTTTTCATTTTTTTCTTCCTTTTTTTTTTCTTTTTTTTTTTTCTCACACGAATCTCTTCCACCGTGCATGTCCAGGGCGCACGGTGTACAGCACCAATGCATGCATACACTCCACTCCTCCAACCCCAAAACTCCTGAACATCACCCAACCCCTCCCCCCCCCCCCCCCCCCCCCCCCCCAAAGCAAAGGTCATGACCGTCTGGTGAACGACCTTTCATCTCTGTCTCTGACCAGTTTGGACTCTCGGACATCAACAGCTGAAATAGCAGAAATGAAACTGTAGCATAGAAAGATGTGAAATAGAGAAAGGGGGGGGGGGGGGGGGACGGATCAAAGAAAGAAGAAAAAACAAGAAAGAGAGAAAGAAAAAGGATACTAGAAAGAGTGGGGGAAAGGAATGACATGGATTACAAGATGAAAAAGAAGAGACAGTAAGTATCATAATAAACAAAAAAAAAAAGAAAACAAAATAGACCATGGAAAGAAGGAAAACGAAAAAGCGTAAAACAAACCAAAGAGAGAGAGAGAAAGAAAATCGATTATAGAAAAATGGAAAAGAGAGAAGATCATAAAATGAAGAAATGTGATCATAGAAAGAAAGGGGAAATGCAGAATGCGTGGTATAAAACAAAACACTAAAACAGATATCATAGAAAGAATGAAAAACA
>CM065734.1:54624500-54629500 GCA_033310375.1 Conus canariensis
CAGGGTGTCTCACTTGCTGACAGAGAGACAGACAGATGGATAGATAGACAGACAGATATATGGATGGATGGACCGATACATATATATAGATAGATAGATGGACAGATGGGTAGACAGATAGATAGACAGATAGATAGATAGACAGATAGATAAATGGATAGATATATAGATAGATAGACAATTGGGGAGATAGATTGATGGATGGATAGATATACAGATAGATAGACAGATGGGTAGATAGATGGAAGGATAGATATATACATAGACAGATGTGTAGACAGATAGATAGATAGACAGACAGATTGGTAGATAAATATACAGACAGATCGGTAGATAGATAGATAGATGGATGGATGGACAGATAGATGTATAGACAGATAGACAGACAGACAGCTAGACATACTACATGTTACCATTGACCCTGTGTGTCTGTGCCCCAGATAGATAGACAGACAGACAGACAGCTAGACATACTACATGTTACCATTGACCCTGTGTGTCTGTGCCCCAGATAGATAGACAGACAGACAGACAGACAGCTAGACATACTACATGTTACCATTGACCCTGTGTGTCTGTGCCCCAGATAGATAGACAGACAGACAGACAGACAGCTAGATATACTACATGTTACCATCAACCCTGTAGTCTATGTCTGTGCCCTAGGCTGTGTCTGTCGACGTTTCCAATCTGTCGCCAGCAGGCCAGGTCTCACTTCGTTGGGAACGACACGAGCATGGTGGACCTCAGGAACGCCGCGTGAGGGGGCTTTCCACCTCTACCCTACCCACCCCCATCCTCAACCCCCCCCCCCCCCCACACACACACACACACCCATACTCAGCCACCCTCTCCCTCCATCCTCACCCCCCACCCCACCCTCCTCCCCAGCCTTGCTCATGACGTGCAAAGGATGCAGGGTTCTGTCTCATCCAGGAGGGTGGGTGGGGGTGGAGGGGGGTGGGGTGGGTGGTGGGTGGGGGAGGTGACGTGACTAACCCGGGGCAGGCATGCAGGAACACGGGGCAACATGTGGGTCAGCCAGCCGGCAATCCAGCCACACACGGCTCTGACGGAGAACCACCACCACCACCACCACCATTAATACCCCCATCACCACCACCATTAATACCACCACCACCATTACTACCATCACCACCACCATTACGACTACCACGACCATCATCCCACCACCACCGTTACTACCACCACCACCACCACCACCTCCACCACCACCAACACCATCACGTCCACTACCACCAATACCACCTCCACTACGTCCACGACCACCACCACCACCACCACCACCACCACCACCACCACCATCTGGCTGCACTGACTATATCATGAAGGCCTAATCGCGCGGACAGGAGGTAGAGCGTTGAGGATGAAGATCGCGGTGGTGGTTGGTGTTGGCGGTGGTGATGGTGGAGGAGAAGGTGGAGGAGGGGAGAAGGGGATGACCTTGTTAGTCCATCGTCTGACAGAGAGGTTTGGAGAGATGTGGAACGGAGATGGGTGTGTGTGTGGCTGTGAAATTTGGGGATATAGTGATTTAAAGCTAATGGAAAGTTTTCAGCTTAAATTCTTTAAGCATCTTTTTCATTTAAATCGTTCTACCAAAACAGAATTGATATATGGAGAACTAGGAATGTATCCTGTGTCAGTTCAAGTACATGCACGAATGATAAAATTCTGGTCATCCTTACTTTCTCCACAAACAAACAAATATTCATCTAGATTGTATCAGGTATTATATGATTTATACAGAAATCAGGGTTTTACATCCAGGTGGTTGATGTGTATACGGGATATCCTAATAGAAACAGGATTCGACTGTGTGTGGGAGACACAAAAGTTTTCGTCTGTTCACAGTCTCTGTACAAATGTTCTTAATTCATTAGAAGACATTTACAAACGTGCATGGAATGATGCTTTAGAATCTAGTAATAAGTGTTTATTTTACAGAAATTTTAAAACAGAGTTTCGCCGTGAAAAATATATTAAGATGTTACCTGATGTTTATATATACCCACTGATTCGGTTTCGCTGTGGCAATCATAAACTCATGATAGAAATTGGCAGACGATTTGGAATACCTCACGATGAACGATTCTGTCAGGACTGTGACCAGAATGACCTTGGTGATGAATTTCATTTTGTAATGAAATGTAACAAATATAACGACATTAGAAATCAGTTTATACCTAGAAAATTTACATATACAAAGTCCGTATTTAACTATTGTCGTTTGCTTTGTGGTAGTACGAAAGTGTTGCTAAACTTAGCGAAGTTTTTGAAACTTAGTAAAGTTGTGTAACATTACATTCAGTACGTTAATTATAGGGAAAATGTTGATGTTTGATTTGTTTCATTTCTATTTGTTTGATTTGTTTCAAGTCCTCCATGCCCCAAAAGGGTGTCGCAGGATTAAAATTTGAAATCTTTGTGTGTGTGTGGGGGGGGGGGGGAGGTGAGAGGCTAAGATGGAGAGGCAGAGGGCTGCGAGGTGGTAGTTGAGGGAACCAAAACACCCAAAACTTAGAGAAAGAGAGAGAGAGAGAGAGAGAGAGAGAGAGAGAGAGAGGGAGGGAGAGAGAGGGAGAGAGACAGGGATAGAGACAGGGAGAGAGGGAGGGAGAGAAAGAGGGAGAGAGAGGGGGAGGAGAGGAGAGGGGGGGAGAGAGGGGAGAGAGAGAGAGAGAGGGGGGGAGACAGGGAGGGAGAGAGAGGGAGAGGAGAGAGACAGAGGGGAGAGAGAGAGGAGGGAGAGAGAGAGAGAGGAGAGAGACAGAGGGGGGAGAGGAGAGAGAGAGAGAGAGAGAGAGAGAGAGAGAGGGGGGGGGCACAGAGAAAGGACAGCGTGAGAGACAGAAAAAAAAAAATGTGCGCAGAAGAGAAGCTGACAAGCAAGGCGGAAGAAGAGCGTGTAGAAGGCGGAAGAAGAGCGTGTAGAAGGCGGAAGAAGAGCGTGTAGAAGGCGGAAGAAGAGCGTGTAGAAGGCGGAAGAAGAGCGTGTAGAAGGCGGAAGAAGAGCGTGTAGAAGGCGGAACAAGAGCGTGTAGAAGGCGGAACAAGAGCGTGTAGAAGGCGGAACAAGAGCGTATAGAAGGCGGAAGAGAGCGTGTAGAAGGCGGAACAAGAGCGTGTAGAAGGCGGAAGAGGAGCGTGTAGAAGGCGGAAGAGAGCGTGTAGAAGGCGGAAGAGCGTGTAGAAGGCGGCAGAAGAGCGTATAGAAGGCGGCAGAAGAGCGTATAGAAGGCGGCAGATGAGCGTGTAGAAGGGGGAAGAGCGTGTAGAAGGCGGAAGAGCGTGTAGAAGGCGGAAGAAGAGCGTGTAGAAGGCGGAAGAAGAACATGTAGAAGGCGGAAGAGCGTGTAGAAGGCGGAACAAGAGCGTGTAGAAGGCGGAAGAAGAGCGTGTAGAAGGCAGAAGAAGAGCGTGTATAAGGCGGAAGGAAGGGTGGGTATGGGTCACAGAAGTGGAGAGCTACACCTACCTCCCCCTATCTCTGGTATGGGTGCATGGATGAGGGGGTTGGGGGGTGGGGAAAATAGAGTGGGAAGGGTGGGGGGGGAGAAGAAAAAAGCCCCAAACCACCCCCCCCCCTACCCTCCTTCCCTAACGACTCTCTCTCCCTATTACTTCCAATTCAATCCCCTCGCCCCACCACCCCCCACCCCTCACCCCTTTCGCCCTGTACTGATCACAAGCACCATGCCAGCACAGAAGGGAAAGTCAGCGGAAGGTAACAGGTGAAATCCCTTACAACGCCACCCTGCCCTCCTGACGACAGCAAACAGCTAGAGGGGCAAGGCGGTGGCTGGAGAGGGAGGATGGGGTGGGGGTGGGGGTGGGGTGGGTGGGGGGGGGTGGGGCTTCCATTATTATAAAATACTTCAGCAAGCAGTTCAAGGTCTGCCCTCCAAGCTGTGTCGTCACTCCCCCCCCCCTTTCCCCTTCCCCCACCCCTTTTGTACTTCCGTGCATCCCCGACCCACCCCCACCCCACCCCCCACTGCCTCTCTTCTTCTCCACCCCACCCCCCCCCCTTTCCTCCTCCCCCTCTTTCACTCATCTCCCTCATCATGGCTATGACATCCCATAATAGAACCCTTCATCCCTCCTCCCGCCCCCTGGGTTCTCGTTTCCAGTCATCTTGTCTACCCCCCCCCCCACTCCACCATCCCCTCCCCCATCCCCTCCCCCACCCCCACCCCACCCCTAGCATCGTCCCGGAACGAGCAAAAGAGTTGCCACCAGGTAGTCTCGTTCTATGTCGATCACCCAATCAGTCAAGCAATCAATCGATCCACACACACACACACCGATCAGTCAACTTATCAGTCGATCGATGCCAGAAGTGTTTCAGGGAGCTCTAGCTCAAGTGTGTGTGATTCATGGACAGACAAGAGGGAGATGGGGGAAGATGGCCATGGGACAAGAGAGAGAGAGAGAGAGAGAGAGAGAGAGAGAGAGAGAGAGAGAGAGAGAGAGAGAGAGACGCAAGCAAAGAAACAAAAACAGACAATTACACATCTACACAAAGACCCACACACACATAGACACTCACAAAGCTGCCAACGCGTGGTGACGGATAAGGCGGAAAGAACTAAAAACAAAAACAAAACGAAAAAAAAAAAAAAGTCCCGCGTGGAAAAGAAGAAGAAGAAGAAGAAGAAGAAGAAGAAGAAGAGAAGAAGAAGACATTATGATTGAATCTTCACCGCTGTTTCTGCCAATCATCATCCCCGGAGGACCAAACACGCCCCCCACACATCCACACGGCGAGAGTTCAACCTTCTTCCCTGTACACCTCAATCCACGCACCAACATCACCAGGGATGCGTTCAACAACAACAACAACAACGATCAACTAACGTTCGTGACGAACGTTAGCCAAACGTTGTGCAAGCCGGAGACAACTCGGGCAACGTGTGAATTGCTCTCGGGTTTCTAGCAGTTTGTAACGATGCAGAATGAAGGAAAGAAAAAAAAAA
>CM065734.1:54634500-54639500 GCA_033310375.1 Conus canariensis
GGGAGGAGAGAGAGAGAGAGAGAGAGAGAGAGAGAGAGAGAGACAGACAGACAGACAGACAGACAGAGATAGAGAGAGAGAGACAGAGACAGAGAGAGACAGAGAGACATAGAAGAACAGAGAGATACAAGACAGAGAGAAAAGAACAGAGAGAGAGAGAGAAGAGAGAGAGAGAGAGAAGAGTCAGACAGAGACAGAGACAGAGATAGAGACAGAGACACAGAGAAGAAGAAGAAGAAGAAGAAGAAGAAGAAAAGAAGAAGAAGAAGAAGAGAGAGAGAGAGAGAGAGAGAGAGAGAGAGAGAGAGAGAGAGAAGAGACGAGACAGAGAGAGAAAGAGAGAGACAGAGACAGAGAAGAACAGAGAGATACACAGAGACAGAGAGACACAGAGAGAGAGAGAGAGAGAGAGCAGAGAGAGAGAGAGAGCAGAGAGAGAGAGATGCACAGAGAGAGAGAGAGAGAGAGAAGAGAGAGAGAGAGAGAGAGAGAGAGAGAGGTGGGGGGGGGGGGGGCACGAGAAAATGCCATGTGTTTTTGAAGCCCCAAAACAGCGAGTTAAAGCTCAGCAGCAACAAACTGACGCACAGAAGGATCAGCCAAGGGAAACACACACACACACACACACACACACACACACACACACACACACACACACACACACACACACAAGATAGGATCGTGACAGGCAGCTAAATCAAAACGTGAAGAACATGAAGCCATCACCATCACCACCACACGCAACTCGGCGTTCGTGTGAGGGATTAGAGTCTGGTTTTGTTTTGGTTTGTATTGTTTATTGCTGCTGTAGTTGCTGTTGCTGCTGCTGCTGCTGTTGTTGTTATTGTTTCAAGCCATGCCAAAGTAGGTCGTATGAAAAAAAAAAAAGATTTGTGCCTTGAAAGAGAGCGAGGCATAATGCCAGAGAAAGAGAGGAGAGGAGGAGAAGGGAGGAGGAGGGGAAGGAGGAGGAGGAGGAGGAGGAAGGAGGAGAGAGAGAGAGGGAGAGAGAGAGAGCAGACGAGAGAGACGAGGAGAAGAGAGAGAGGGGGGGGGATGGAGGAGAGAACAGAGGCAACATCAAGAAGAAAACGACGCAGAGAAGAAAGAGAAGGAGGAAGGGAAGGTTGGTGATCACGTAACGGCAAGGTAGATCATGAGGATTGGTTCATGGAGAACACACAGACTTCCTGGAAAACAGAACCACTCAAACACTGGACAAAACCCAACCCCGACTTTTCTCACCCCATCCCCAAACCACCATCCCACCACCCACCCCACCCCACCCCACCCCTTCATCACTATCCACATCACCACCACCACCACCTTCATCACAACCTCCCCAGTCCCCCCCCCTCCCTCTACTCCACCCCACCCCCTCCACACCCCCCCCCCCCTCCCCCCACCCTGACTCACCCTCCGTCCGGCTTCGTTGTTGTGCAAGTTCATCAGCATGCGTGCCAGCGACTTGGAATGCCTGGGGTGGTTCTTCTCGCGCTCGCGCACGTCCACGAAGGCCTTGGCGAAGCGGTAGCCGTACTCGATGTTGTCGCCGCAGCCGCCCCAGATCCAGTCCCGGTGCAGGTCCTTCGGGCGGCGCGCCCGGCTACAGCCACAGCTGGCCAGCTCCCCCTCCCGGCAGGAGCGGCTGATGGCGTGGACCACCCCGGCGGCGGAGACCGCGTGGGTGAAGGCCGCTTCTCGGCTGGCTGTTGTGGGGGGGTGGGGGGTTGTGGGGGGGGGGGGGGGAAGAATCGGAAATCAGAATCAGAATGCGGCCCGGGCTGTTTGCATTGGTACCAAAAGTCACACGCATTTTTCAGTCATCACGTCATATCATCATACAGTCATTCATATAGCAATGATCATCATCATCACCATCATCACCACTACCACCACCATCATCATCATCATCATCATTATCATCATATCATTACCATTATCATCATCATCACTGTCATCATCATTATAACTACACCATCATCATCATCATCATCTTTACCATCATTATCATCATCATCATTATCATCATTAATATCATCATTATCATCATCACCATCTTCATCATCACTATCATCATCAACAGCATCACCATCATCATCATCATTATCATCATCACCATCATTATCATAATTTTTATCGTCATCACCATTATCGTCATCGTTATCATTATAATCATCGTCATCACCATCATGACCAGAGAATGCACTTAGTGGGAGCAATATGTTGACATAGATTAGCTCAGTGTGCCCCACGGTTACCGACAAGTAACGCACAAAATACACATGTGTTCTCTCTTCACACAAATGGGCGTATTGAGATGCCTGCACACATGTATCCCTAAGTTCACATACATATATTTACATACATGTTTATATACAGAAATAAACAGTCACTCTTCGACATAGATCTGATCTACACACACCACACACACACACACACACACACACACACACACACACACACACACACACACACACACGTACAACCCACCCGCTCCCCACCCCACAAGCATACTCACAGAAACACCAATGACCAATAATATAAATATTTAGGACCTTTCTAAGTCACGGAATAAAGAAGAACACAGACACGGGAAGAAAAAAAAACGTCACACTATACATACTATACGTGCAGTAATACTACACGCACACAAATCAGTGTGGACCTTGTCAAGTCATTTCACAGCCCACTGATCATCATAAAACGTCCATTTCTGTGGCCCCCCTGCAGCCCTGTTCTCGTGGTGACCTCAGTGTCACGTTCCTCTTCCCGCCTATGCCTCTGGTCAGTTCGTGTCGAGGTCATGGGTATCTGTCCTTGGATGGACATGGCGGCACCCTCTAGAGGGTTGGACGCTCACTTTCTGTGGCCCCACAACTGACCAGCTGTGGTCAGTCAGCGGCCTGTCAATACATGGGTGTTCTGCGTATTCTGGACTGGCACTGGTACAACCCAACCCCACCGCTGTGAGGGGATAGCAGTGCTGAGTCTCCTCTGGTCTTTTCTTTTTTTTTCCTTTTCTTTCTGTTTTCTTCTGCGTATGCAGCTGATACTCCTGCATACTGAGGTCAGGGTATCTCCTTGGATGGACTCATGGCGGCACCCTCTAGGGTTGGACGCTCACTTTCGTGGCCCCACAACTGACCAGCTGTGAGTTTTGTGTGTATGGCCGTTTTTTGATCCCGCCATTAAGGCAGCCATACTCCATCTTCGGGGAAGGTGCTTGCTATGTGTAACGTGTCATCCATACCAACGGCCAAACTGGCCTTCTCTTCGGAAAGTTGGTGATGGGATTTTACGTGTGTGCAAGATGTTCTGCGTGCGCTCACACACGGAACCTCGGTTTATAGTCTCATTCGAAGGACTGTGTGGGGAACGGAGTCAGAACAAATGTTAACTCCGAGGGAAAAAATCCCCCTGTACCGAAATTCGAACCCGCAACCCCAGGATCACGAGTCCGGCGCTCTACCAACTGAGCTATTCCTGTGGTCGAATGCCGTATGACAGCTTTCTTTTCTTTTTGAGCTGTCCCATCTTCAGTGCCACCTCAGTGGCACTGCACCCACGCCGCTGATTCCGACACCCCCCGTCCACAGCCACAGCCCGTCCTACTGCAGCCCCGGCACTGGCAATCCACAGGGAGCAGTCAATGTCAAGTTATCAAGAGGCAACCCACCGAACGAGACACTGCACTGCTGCCGACTTCCGTTGGTGTTCAGTGGCGCCTGTTCTGATCCAGCATACGCAGGACATCACCTGCTGACGATAATAATGCCAAGTCGCGGAGCCGCGTGAGTGAGCCCCTTCCGAGGGCGCCACCACGTCCGTCCAACGACAGCCCCCCCCTCCCCCCCCCCCCCCCCCCCCCCCCCCCCCCCCCTTAATTTGCCAATACCGGTGACCCCCGACAGAATCAAACCAAGACCATAGACGTGGACAGGATATCGCAACTGAGGTCATGAGATGATGACGACGATACTATATGATGACGATGGTACTACGGATTTCCATCTCGGTCTGAGACTGCATGACAGGGCTGTACTCTACGCTTCCTTTCCTGATATACCCCGGCCCCCTGTCAGCTTGATACTGTACTGACTGCTGTCGGTCGACAAATTGCCGAACCGGAGATGCGTTGGGACAAACCTGGAATAGCTGTGTGTGTTAAGTGTGTGTGGCAGGGGGGAAGGGAGGGGAGGGGAGGGGAAGGGGAAGATGGGAGGAGATGGGGAGGGGGGCTGAACGGGAGGCGTGAGAATAATGCAACTGGGAAATAATGGCCATGAAAATGAGACAAAGAAGCCATATCAAGCCATATTCAACAGTCTGACCCAACAGCAGTGACAGCGCTGAATCGTCGCTTCGTTTCACAGACGACATCAAACTGCGAAACACAGAACACTTTGGGAGGAGGAGAAAGGGAGGGGGGGGGGGGGGGGGGGGCGTGGGGGATAAAAAAAAGAAAAAAAAGAGCAGATATTATTTAGTTGGCACAACCACGTAATAAGCATGACATTCCAGTGCAGAATGAAATTCACAACACTCAGCTGACATCTGATTTCTGTGGCACATTCTCCACAGTCAGAAAGCTGTGACCTGTTTCGGCTTGTTGGCATACATAATCTGAAACTACTATCACTGTGTACATGTTCTACAGCTATATCGTTTTTCTTCTTCTTCTTCTTCTCTCTTCTCTCTTCTCTCTCTCTCTCTCTCCTCTCTCTCTCTCTCTCTCACTCTCTCTTTCTCTCTCTCTCTCTCCTCTCTCCTCTCTCTTCTGATTTACGTAAGTCTCTCTCTCGCTCGCTCTCTCTCTAATTTACCTCACACCTCTCTCTCCTCCTCTCTCTCTCTCTCCCTCTCTCTCTCTCTCGTAACATACAATCATCTCTCCCCCCCCCCCCCCTCTCTCTCTCTCGCTCTCTCTGAAATGTTAGAAGAAAAAGAAGAGGAAGAAGTCCTGACAACATCGGGAAAAAAAGTGACCCCCCCCCCCC
>CM065734.1:54647000-54662000 GCA_033310375.1 Conus canariensis
AGGGAGAAACACGAGAAAAAAAAAAAAAGAAAAGAAAAGAAAAAGAAAGGTGGCTGTGTAGGCGGCGCTGGCGCTGGTGGAAGCGTTAATCGCTTGTTATGGTTTGGCCTGCTTACTTCGGGGTATCTACCCCCCACACTCCTTTACAAGGCGATTTCCTCAATGAAGGGTTGGGCATGGGAAGAGAGGGGGGGGGGAGAGATGGAGGGAGACGGGAGGGAGGGGCGAGGACACAGGGGGAGACGGGGGGGGGGGGGAGGGATGAGGAAGAGGGAAGATGTGGGAAGTGAGGGAGGGAGAAGGGAGAAGTCGCAATTTTGGATATTGGGACGGCGGCTCAAAAATTCGCTGAAGCGTCAAAAGCAGGCGAGTTCTTGTTGACAGGGCTGCCAAGGCGTCTTTCTGTGATTGCCCCACCACCAACCACCACAGCGGCCGCTGGGAGCTGGCTTTGTTTTGGCGACAAGTTGGACGGCCACGCCACCGAATTAGCTCTTTACTTTTCTTTTCTTTCTCTCTCTCTCTCTCTCTCTCTCTCTCTCTCTCTCTCTCTCTCCCTCCTCTCTCTCTCCTCTCCTCTCTCTCTCTCTCCTCCTCTCTCTCCTCCTCTCTCTCTCTCTCTCTCTCTCTCTCTCCTCTCTCTCTCTGTCCCATATAGCAAACTTGTTGGAGGCTTACCCCTCCTTACCAATCATCCGAATCAAATGGGACTGACGGTAATCTTCGGCAATATGTCAGGTGAGAGGGAAAAGAGAGGGGAAGGGAGAAACAGAGGGGAGAGAGAGAGAGAGAGAGGAGGGGGGGGGGAGGGAGGGGGGGGATGGGGATGGGGTCAGGACGAGGGGCAGGGGGTTCATTTAGTGATGTAAGAAAATTGCTCAACGAACTGGCGTAAGTGATGTTTATATAAGCAGACCTGATGAACTGACCTCAGTGATATGTGTGTGTGTGTGTGTGTGAACAAGAACAAGAACAAGAACAAGAACAAGAACATATTTTATTGCCATATGAAAACCAGAGGTTTTGTGGGGCACAGATGATCAAGTTCAGACATTCAACTAAACTAAATTAATCCCAGCGTTGTCACATCTTGCAACATAACATTAGTAGCAGAAAGAAAATGTGTGTGTGTGTGTGTGTGTGTGTGTGTGTGTGTGTGTGTGTGTGTGTGTGTGTGTGTGTGTTGTGTGTGTGTGTGTGTGCGTGCGTGCGTGTGTGCGCACGCACACACACGCACGCTCGCACACACACACACACACACACACGCACACGCACACACACACACACACACAGAGATGGGGGAACTCCTGTGGACTGCCAAGTTGAGCTCCGAGACAGGACATGGCCCCCGAAGTGTCACGCCGAACGAGAGGAAGGAGGAGGGGAGAGAGAGGAGAGAGAGAGAGAGAGAGAGAGAGAGAGAGAGAGAGAGAGAGAGAGAGAGAGAGAGAGAGAGAAGGAGGAACGACGGACAACGAGGAGGAGGAGAGAAAGTAGAGGAATACGGAGGAAAAGGGGGAGGAGGAGGAAGAGGAGGAGGAGGAGGAGAAGAAGGAGGAGGAGGAGGAGGAGAAAAACAAGAAGAAAAAGAAGAGGAGGAGGAGGAGGAGGAGGAGAACGACGAGGAAGAGGGGGAGAATGAGGAGAAGAAGACGAAAAAGACCAAGAACATGAAGACAGAGAACACAAACAAGAAAAAGAAAAACAAGAACAACAAGAAGAAGAGCAACAACAACAACAACGACAACAGCAACAATAACAACAGACAGAGAGAACGAATGAAAAAAATATTGCTCTACAGCAGTATAGCCTCATTAAGCAATGCAATTCGATGGACCATGGGTAAAATTTGAACGCGATGCATGTTACTTCCACATGGAAACCATGACAAACTTGTCTTTTTTTTTTTAGCCACTGAGAGAGAGAGAGAGAGAGAGAGAGAGAGAGAGAGAGAGAGGAGAGAGAGAGAGAGAGAGAGAGAGAGAGAGCGTTTAAACGGTGCCACAAAAAGATCCTTGCTGATCTTCTTTTTAGTAGTGTTCATGGAAAATTAAAAGGGTCCCTGGTTTTGTATGGCACGAAATTTTTCGCTCGAACATATTGTTGCAATGGGAATCTACCGGTTGTCAAATAAAAACCTAATGTAGTGCAGGCGCTGAAGGTTGTACAGGTTAACTACTTTATTCTCAGGGAATTAAAATGTCCTATTTTTGCCCCCCCCCCCCCCCCAAAAAAAAAAAAAAAAAAAAAAAGAAAAAAAAGAAAAAAAAAAGAAAAAGCGACACAAGGATGGTTTAAGGTGCTCTGACAATCAGATGACCGACAGAGTTCTGGAACGTTTGGAAGAGATGGAGGAGAGGGAAAAACAAGAAAGAAAGCCATTTTCTGGAGTGCCAAGAAACGCCTTTTCACACGCAACTCAAACACAGTCAAGTCAATATTTTCAACAAACATGTTTTCTTTAGACGTCATCACATAAAACATTAAAAACAAATTAAAAAAAAAAAAAACTGTCTTCCCTACGTGCTGCCCAGACAGATGATGGTGATTTAAAAGACCCCCCCCCCTCCTCCCACACCCCTCTCTTCCCTCAAGTTTGTTTGGTCGTTTGTTTGGTGTCGCCTATCTGAGGAAAATAATTTGATGCAGTTTTTAAATGTCTATTTTTCGTGATGTCTGAGAAAGTGGCCTGTCTGTTTCGCATTATCTATCATAGACGTACTAATGTTCATCATGGGCGTACTAATGTTCACACCGTCTTGGGTTTATTATGTATCATGGACGTACTAATGTTCACACCGTCTTGCGTTTATTATGTATCATGGACGTACTGATGTTCACACCGTCTTGCGTTTATTATGTATCACGGACGTACTGATGTTCACACCGTCTTGCGTTTATTATGTATCACGGACGTACTGATGTTCACACCGTCTTGGGTTTATTATGTATCACGGACGTACTAATGTTCACACCGTCTTGGGTTTATTATGTATCATGGACGTACTGATGTTCACACCGTCTTGGGTTTATTATGTATCACGGGCGTACTGATGTTCACACCGTCTTGGGTTTATTATGTATCATGGACGTACTGGATGTTCATCACCGTCTTGGGTTTATTATGTATCATGGACGTACTGATGTTCACACCGTCTTGGGTTTATTATGTATCACGGACGTACTAATGTTCACACCGTCTTGGACTTATTATGTATCATGGACGTACTAATGTTCACACCGTCTTGGGCTTATATGTATCATGGACTACTAATGTTCACACCGTCTTGGGCTTATTATGTATCATGGACGTACTAATGTTCACACCGTCTTGGGCTTATTATGTATCATGGACGTACTAATGTTCACACCGTCTTGGGCTTATTTGCAGTTTGCTTTGTTTTCCGCGCCGCTGCCAAATTCATTTCAGTTTTCTTTCAATGAAGCGTGAGGGATATACATTCTTCATACTAACAGCCACAATACATCTTAGTTTTGTTTGTTTCTCCTGCCAGCTCAGCGGAATGTCAGGCTAGGAGAGCGGTTCCCCTTCAGCCCCCTCCTCTTTGCTGCCACCATCCTTTGCCCGCACGTTGGTCAGCCGTCTGACTGGGATTCTGTTCCCCTGGTGAAGGAGGCAACTCGAACCCCCCCCCCCCCCCCTCCTCCTCCCCCGCCACTCCTCCGTTCCCAAAGTTGTGGTGACGTTAATCCCGATGATATCATTTTTTCCCCTTCTCTGACCCTAAACTGTTTTCCCCTCGACGGTAAACAAAAAAAAAAAAAAAAAAAAAGGAGGTGGGGACGTTGGAGCGGGCGAGGGGGGTGTTGAAGTGTTACAGAGGATGTACAACTCGCCGTCCCATCTTCTGTATGAGCCAGTGAACTCCGAGAGGGAGGGTAGCTTCCACGCAAAGTCCAGTAGCTCTTCGCTAAACCACGAAACTGGCCCTTTTTTGCCACAAAACTGGACTGGACTGCTGCCCGCACAGCATTATGTTAATGTAAAGTGGATGTGTTTAAACAAGGGTTGAAAAAGTGAAGTGTTCAACATCAGTATCAGCTATCACGAAAGGTTATATATTATAAAAAAAGGAGGGGGGGGGGGGGGGGGGGGGGGCGGTGAGCCTACCTTCCGATCCTATATTTTGCCACAACCAATATCGGCCGAATACAAATTGTAGTGTCTGTGTGAAACATCCTTAGCGGAGCGTTGTTGGGTATACTGATAACACTCGCCTTGGGTTGGATTGTCCACTCGACAACAAAAGACCTAATGGCCCATAAACACGGTCAGTCACGAGTTTGGACAGGTCAGCGCCCTTCTTCCCTCCTCGGATGACAAGATAACCCAGGACCTACACTTTACTGTGTGGGCACATGGACATTGTGCATCATCTCCTCTCTCTCTCACCCACCACCCCCTGTCTCCCAACATGTTCCCGTAGCCAACTAGTTCACACACACACACACACACACACACACACACACACACACACACACACACACACATTCACACACACACACACACACACACACACACACACACACACACATTCACACACACACACACACACACACACACACACACATATTTATTTATGTGTGTTGTGTGTTGTGTGTTGGTGTGTGTGTGTGTGTGTGTGTGTGTGTGTGTGTGTACACTGACCGCAATGCCTGTATATTCAAGAAATCTAGAGCGCAAACTCTAATTTGGGGCAACTGGCCTGGAAAAGGTGTATGTGAGAGGGACATACGATATGATACTTCAGCAATGATGAGACAGAATCTGATCCTATCATCAGCTGGATTCAGCAATAATGAGACAGAATCTGATCCTATCATCAGCTGGATTCAGACTTCTGGACAATGGTACTGCCAGCCATGCGCCAAGGATTGATTTGGGGGAGGGTGTCTCAAGCAAGAAATGAGAATGGAGTAATTCAACGGAAAAAAAAATGAAGAAAAGATTCTTCGTGAACAATTAACAATTGATATAGTCCAAATCTTCGCCCATAGATTTGTGATTTGTACTGTCTAAGTATATCATAAACAACGCACAGAACGAATAGAACAAGATTTCTAGCGCCTTCAGATATTTTCTTGTTTGTATGGGAAATGAAGTGAATTGGAAACGGTGAAGAATGGGGGGTGGGGGGGGGGGTGGGGGGGGGGGGGGGGGGGGGGGGGTCGTAAGACTATACTGTTTAGATCTTCCTTTTTTTCTAATGTTTTCCACACACACACACACACACAACGCGCGCGCGCGCGCGCGCGCGCGCGCACGCATGCGCACGCACGCTCGCGCGCACGCATGCACGCACGCACGCACGCGCGCGCACGCACGCACGCGCACTCACGCACGCACGCACGCACGTACACACACACACACACATACACACACACACTCACACGTCCTGCCATTTCGTCTTGTTCCACACTGGTAGCTGATGAGCCTACCACTGTGTCGGACCTTTCATTTGTTGGTTCAACGATCAGTCAACGCTCCATCTTCTTCACTGAAACCATACTCTTTCAGTCCCTGTGTCTTCGGTGAGTGTGGATAGCTACTGCAAGACCAGAAACGTACATCTACCCCACAATTGTCCGCTCTGTCTGTCTGTCCATCTTCTTTCGTCTTCTTCTTCTTCTTCTCATTTTTCCTTTCTTTCTTTCTTCTTCTTCTTCTTCAACCTTTCATCAAAAGTCTAGAGTATTCTTCGGCGGCAACTACATTGGGCAACGTTCGCGGTCCGCTAAAGCGATCATGAGATCCCAATGGTTCTCCTTCCCCCCCCCCCCCTCCCCCAACCCCTCAAACTCCTTCCCGCAAGCTACGCCAAACCAGGGCCTTGTTCAATGCCCCAGGGCATCAAGGGTGGTGGTAAAGAGAAGGTGGGGGGAGGGGGGGGGAAGAAAAGGGAAAGGGAGGGGAGTATGCGGGCTACGAACAAAACGGGTTAAGTAACTGGGAACTGGTGATCTATGACCAACCATTCTTTTTTTTTTTTTTTTTTTTTAGTTCCCATTTCATTAAGGCTGGTTTCGCTTCTGGCGCCTTAATCGTTGCCCGCTTCATTAGGTTCTCTGACCGCGGGCCAAAGGCCTATCTGCCCCACACACCGTGACTGGGCAAAGCGCCTGTTTTGTCTGTATAGAGAGATCCATATAGAGATCCCACTCAACCCACGCTGTTGGCAGACCAGTCCACTGCCAAGGTCATCTCCTGGCCAGAAAAGTCTGCTCACATACTTAAGAGTTACACAACACACACACACACACACGCACGCACGCACGCACACACACACACACACTAAAAGAGGACGTATGGCCGGTTTTACACATGACGTACGTTGTACTTATATTTGGACTTATTACAACAACAACGACAACGACAACAACGACAGCAAGCAAATGCAGAAGCTTCAACTCGGGTTGTGCCTTCTATGTTAAGTTGTAGACAACATAGTTATGTTGACCCATATTTCAAGCGTGCGCTGGCATTAACTTTTTCGGTTTGTTTGCGACGAACTTCGGATGTTGATTTAGTCAGCAACTTCATTCTGTGAGCCTAGTTGTCGGTGGTGTAACTTGCCAGTCGAATTCTATACTTATTTCCTTTCTTTCTGCTTTCTTTCTCATTTTGTCTAGGAAGATGTGTGGTGTTTCGCCGTGTCTTGCCCTCCTTCTGCCTCCCTCTTTCCTTCCTTCTCTCCTCTCCTTCCTTCCTTCCTTCCCTTCTCCTTTCCTTCTTTCCGTGGGAGGAACTCGAGCGACAACCTCCATTCCGATTCAAACAGTAGAGAACACTCATAAGACCGCACCAGCACGCAGCTGTAGAGCGAGTAGCCCGTGTCTATAGTGTTGGTCACATGACCACCCATTACCGCTATTTCCTTCAAGCCAGACTGTTCAGAAGTTTACACCCCCCCCCCCCCCCCCCCCCCCCCCAAAAAAAAAAAAAAAAAATGACGACAGTGACTACCAACCCGTGATAGACCACGAATTTCTATCAGCGGATTTGCATCGTTGTCGGGCGATCAACGCATTAAAATGTCAGTACTGTTATCAAAACATGCAATACCTGGGATTTCCATCAGTGGAAAAGGACCGCAGTGGAGAGACTAACCCATGAAATCGTGAAGGTTGCTTTTAACCCCTGAAAATACCACGGTTTCTTTTACCTTTTAGAAGCCTTGTTATCAGGCAGCAAATCAGTGAAATGATCCCTACCGAACAAACAATCACGTTATTTCTGTGAGTGAAAAAAAAAAGAAGAAAGAAATCAGTGCTGTCAGGCGACTCACTCATGAAATGATTACTGTTATTATTATCCCCCACGTTAAGTTACTATTTCTTTAAGAAAGAAAAAACGTAGCTGTCAAGAAACTGACAATGAACTTATGACATTTTAGTATTAGCCTACATTATTATTATTTTCTCCCGTATGTAAGCGTAACTGCAAAGCTCCCGTAGCTTTAATTAACACAACGGCTGTCCCGTGGAAAAGTATGCCTTGAGAAACTTTGAGTTTCTGTCTGTCTGTCTGTCTCTCTCTGATTCTTTGCATCTCTGTCTGTCTGTCTGTCTGTCTGTCTGTCTCTCCCTCCCTCCCACACCCCTTTCTGTCCTTCTCTTTTCTCTCTCTCTCTCTCTCCTCTCTCTCTCTCTCTTCTCTCTCTCTCTTCCTTCCTTCTCTGACTGTTAAATCTCTGTCATCCCGCTCATTATTCAACATATGACATTTCCACCACAACCCATTTTATTCCTCAATTGTTCTTTTTATCGGTACATTTTAATCAACCAATCAGTCAATCAACCAGTCAATCAATCAGTCAGTCAATCAATCAATCAATTAATTAATTCCGTTCTTCCAATACCGTATTTAACATTTTACTCCAGCCTTATTTATCTACTCGTTTGTTTCCTTACATTTTATTCACACACTAATCAATTGAGAACTTTATCTATTTATTTATTTACCTAGAGTTGTTGACATTCCACATCTCGTTCATTTATTTCGTTCATTCATTCATTCCTCAAATACATCGTGTGACAGTGAAAAGATGACAAGTTGCAAGGTGGTACAAGTCACAGGCAATCATTTTCTACTTTGAGCTCACTATACTACTTACGTGTCAGGTGATTTCATCCGAAAAGCTCTATTAAATTATTTCAGCGTATGGGCGTTAAATCGCTGTCCAACGCAAACCAAGTCAATCAATGATAATAATAATGATAGCATCCCATGTTGAGTGGTCATAATAATGATAGCATCCCATGTTGAGTGGTCATAATAATGATTTTATAGGGCACTCGTCCTAACACGATCTGCGTTTAAAAGACGCAGGAAAATAATACATTGCTTGCAAAACAGAGTCCCTGTGGACAAATACACGCATGAGCGCGCACGCACACACACACACACACACACACACACACACACACACACACACACACACACACACACACAGTGAGAGACAGAAAGAGACAGAAAGACTGAGAGACTAACAGACCGACTAACAGACAGACATACAAACAGAAAAACAGAGAGACAGAGAGAGACAGAAAGACAGACAGACAAAACAGACACACAGGAAACAGATAAAACGGACAGACAGACAGATGGACAAACAGACACAACAGTGACCAACGCTGGCTACGGGTGACCGATGCCGTGGCGGTGAGGCCGGACAGGTTTGTCCTGACCTGTCCTTCTCTGTGGGTCAGCCTCAACAAGTGGACAAAGTGGACACACCACCACAGGATCACAGCCCCTGTACCTCATCTCCTAATGGGGGGAGGCGTGTGATGGGGAAGAGAGAGAGAGAGGGGGGAGGGAGGGAGGGAGAAAGAGAGAGAGGGAGAGAGAGAGAGATAGGGTGAGAGGGGGAGAGAGAGAGGGGGAGCGAGAGAGAGAGAGGGAGAAAGAGAGAGAGAGGGAGAAAGAGAGAGAGAGGGAGAGAGAGAGGAGAGAGAGAGAGAGATAGGGAGAGAGAGAGAGAGGGAGAGAGAGATAGGGAGAGAGAGGGAGGGAGAGAGAGAGAGGGAGAGAGAGAGGAGAGAGAGATAGGGGGACAAGAGAGAGAGAGAGAGAGAGAGAAGGGAGTGTATGTAGGGGAGGGGGGGGGGGGAGTCAGCACATGTGGTCGTTTTCTGCATAATCGAGTGGGCGGTGGCTGTTTAGCTGCTTATTAGTGGACGTGTGCGAGTGAGTATAGGGGACAAAAAAGCACGGAATTACGGCGTAAGGGGGCAAGGGGATGTGGTGGTGGTGGTGGGGGGGGGGGAGTGGATGCGGGACGTGGGAGAAGGGTGGGTGGGGGGGATGTCCAAAACAAAGGTACCACTAGGACATAGTTTGCAGGTACGCTTTTGATTGTCTTTTTTTTAATGACATGATTGTTGGTGGGCCTAAGTATATGATACTAACAAGACAATGAACGGTATAAATCTTTACAGAGAGAGAGAGAGAGAGAGAGAGAGAGAGAGAGAGAGAGAGAGAGAGAGAGAGAGAGAGAGAGAGAGAGCGAGAGAGAGAGACGGGGCAGGGAGAGGGGAAGAGTCGACGACATGAAATAGACAGTAAACAAATGGGGTAATGTTTGCTCCCATAAGAAAACCTAACACAGAGTAACTTTTATTCAAGACTGGCACAGCCTTTTAAACTTGAATAAAGTCAGACAAATACATAGACGAACAATCTAATGGGAAGGAGGAGTCGGTGGAGGTAGGGAGGGGGGGGGGGGGGGGAAGCGGAGCCTTAGGAAGGGCTGACCAAAGGCACGAATAAACAAACAGGTGAAGAGAGACAGAGACACAGAGAGAGAGAGAGAGAGAGAGAGAGAGAGACAGAGAAAGAGAAAGAGAGAGAGAGGACTATCTTACCTCTCTCTCTCTCTCTCTCTCTGTTTGTCTCCCTCTCTCCCTCTCCCGCACACCCACACACACATAACAACCCCCACCCCCTACCCCCAAACCTCTCGCCACTCACCAATATTCAACACCGGCCCGAACACGGAGGAGTCCCCATCCACCGTGCTGCAGTTCCAGCGCCGGAAGCGGAACTGCCACTGGCACTCGCCGATGCCCATCTGCGCTCCCCTGCCTATGGCCGGCATGTGGTCGTGGTACAGCTGGCAGAACTTGATCTGCCCGGGGGACAGACCTTTCAGCTGGGTGCACATGGGCGCCGCCCCCACGATGAAGAGCTGAGGGTTCCGCCAGGTGTCCAGACTGTGCATGCCCAGGTGCCTGCCCACACCACAACAACAACACACCTCACGTCATCATCACAGGTACAAGCCTTCTTCTTCTTCTTCTTCTTCTTCTGCGTACGCAGGCTGACACTCCTGCCGACACTCCCTCTATGGACAGACAAGTATTAATCCCATCTACCCAACAATGGGAGTGGAGTTTTGTGTGTATGACCGTTTTTTTTTTATCCCGCCATTAAGGCAACCATACTCCATCTTCGGGGAAGGTGCATGCTATGTGTAACGTGTCATCCATACCGACGGCCAAACTGGCCTTCTCTTCCCAAAGCGGAGAGGCCGAGGGGGTCAGGAATCTCCCCCCTTGCTTTCCCCCCTTTGACCTGTGCTCCACCACCACCCTCCTCCTCCTCCCTCTGGCTCTTCTCTGACACCCCCCACCCCCACCCCCGCCTCCTCTCCTCATCTCCCATCCAACTCCCGTATGTCCTGCCCCTCAGCTTTCGACGTTTCGAAAACAATAGATACAAAGGGCTCAAAAAGTGCATTCTGCAAAGAAATGGGGTACAATGATGATAATGATGATGATGATGATGATGATGATGATAATAGTAACAACAACAACAACAATAATGATAATAATCATCATCATCATTCTCCTTCTTCTTCTCATGTTTATTCTCATCATTATTATCATAATTATCACCATTAATTCTGTTCCTGAAGTTATCATTATTATAATGATCATTCCTCCTCCTCCTCCTCTTCTTCTTCTTCTTCTTCTTATTGTTGTAATTAGTATCATCATCATTAATTCTTCTACTATCACAACTATTACTACTACTACTACTTAAAAAAGACGTCACAAATTGTGGAAAAGACCTTATCATCATTTCCTTCGCTGGATATTGTTTTTTGTTTGTTTGTTTGCTTGTTTGTTTGTTTTTTTTTTTTTTTTTTTCCTCCACTGTGGGTCAGCCCAACGAGTGGACAAGTGGACACTGCCACAAGACCACAGCCCCTGTACTTCATCTCATATTGGGGGAGGCGGGTGAAGGGAGAAGGGAGGACGGAGGATAGTGCAAAGGACTTTATTATCAGTTCGTTCGCTGGATATTGTTTTTTTTCCCCTTTTTTTCTTTTTTTTTTTTTGTTGCTGAAAGGGAACAGGTTTTGTTTGCCCCGTCTTCCCTTTCCCCGCCCCCTCCATCTCGTTCCCCCCCCACCTCCATCCCCCCTCCAACCTTGCCCCCCCGGCCTACCCCCTGTGTACCCTAACATGTACGTGTGTACATGGTGCAATGCAGTGTGGTGTAGGGTGGCAGTAGGTGGTTATATAGTTTAGTGTATTCTACTAGTCTAGCACAAATCTTAAATAAATGTTGGCAAACCGCCAAGAGAAACGTGGACAAACGAGTCACAAGACAAAACACGACGCGTTTCGACCTCTTAGGTCTTCTTCAGGCAAGACACAAAACAAATATTCAACGCCTACCTAGCGCTGAAGAGATCAAAGCTAAGTGAAAAATTCGTTCACTTTCATTGTCCTATTTGTTTGTGTCTTGCCCGAAGAAGACCTAAGAGGTCGAAACGCGTCGTGTTTTGTCTTGTGATTCGTTTGTCCACGTTTCTCTGGGCGGTTCGTTAACATGTATTTAAGATTTGTTAAGATTTCCGCCTGCAGTCGTCTCACTTTGCAACTAGTCTAGCACAGCTAAGCGCTGCGCAGCGCAGTATAGTATAGTATAGCATAGTAGTGTAGAGTAGAGTAGAGTATAGCATAGCATAGTATAGCCTAGCACAGTATAGTACAGTAGAGCAGAGCATAGTAGAGCAGAGCATAGTTGAGCATAGCATAGTATTGAGCAGTCCAGTCCAGTCTCGTAAGTAGAGCAAAGCACAACACAGCAGAGCAGTGCAGAGCAACGCAGAGCAGTGCAGAGCAACGCAGAGTAGAGCAGGACTGAGCAGAGCAAAGTAGAGGAGAAAAGAGGAGAGGAGAGGAGAGCGGAATATAACATATGAGACAAGACCACAGATCGAAAGAAAACACACAACACACACACACACACACACACACACACACACACCGCGCGCGCGCGCGCGCGTGCGCGCGCGCGTGCAAGAAAAAAAACAACAAATAAAAAGCATGTACAGAAGTAACTGGATGAACAGGCAATTTACACAAGTTGCGTGACAAGAATTAGTGAAAAGTATGAAAGAACCGTGACATAAAACCTGTCACGTATGTAGAGTTCAGGGTAAGTGGCCAAGAGAGAGAGAGAGAGAGAGAGAGAGAGAGAGAGAGAGAGAGAGATCACTTTTAAAACCGACGACATTTTTCACATTCACAAAAGTCTTGCGAGCGGAAAATGTTTATTACGGAACTCTTTGATGCTGAGGTCCGATAGGTTTCACGTGTCTGAAAAACACGTAATCCGAGTGGTTGTGTGCAGCACGGGACGCACGGTGGTAACCAAACCCGGCTTCAACACCGATCCACCATTCACAGAGGTGGCAGAGAGGAGACACGCGCTTGATACTCCTGACTCACGTGCTCCTCGTTTCCGATAGGCAATGAAACACTATCGTTTGCACCCGTGCGGAGAGCAGGTGTGTCCACAACACATGCTCGTGGAGAACTGACTGAAGTTGGACATCCCATCTGAACAGATTGTACAAGCTCTCCTACGAGCACGGGCTTGGATCGTCCCGTGGAGACATTAGAAGGGCACACAGGGGAGCTCGGATCCCCCCCCCCACCCCCCCAAGGTGAAACAGACCTGGGACCCTCCACTTTCACCTAGACCCTTACACCAGACCCTCGCCACAATGTACTAGGTCCATCCTTATGCCAGAGTCCATCTGTCCACCAAAGTGTCATTAAAACAGGTGACACTTCTTGCGTAATCTGGCTACATTATCTTGTACCTGTCCTTCAAATCCAGATCCCGTTCCCCCCAAAAAAAAAATTCAAAGAGTTATAAATATTGGGGCCACGTTCTATCTTTCAGCCACGTTTCGTGGACATCGGTTCTGTTAGTGTTTTGCGCGATCTTGCCAACAGGAAGACAAGCCAGCAGTCTCTGGTGACAGCTTGGAGATACTCCTGTCTCCAGACCTGTGTCAGCCTTGTCAGATTGGGATTTCCCACTGACATATCAAATCAGATGGCTCCTTTAGTCCTTACCGCAGACACTGAGTGTTCCCATATAGAAATCACATCTAAATAGCTTATGGAGCTTTTCTATGAACTTTTTTTAATGTTTCTATTTAGAATGCAAGTTTGATTACTTAATACAGCTTTTCTGCAGACACTGTTTCCATGTAGAATCCACATCTGAATAGCCTTTAAGCTTTCCCGCGAACACTATTTGTGTGTTCCCATCCGGAAATCAAATCTGCATAGCTTATACAGCGTTTGCTGTGACAGTACCTGAGCGTCCCCGATTGGAAACCATGTGTGAGTAGCCCATGCAAGTTGTTCTGCCTCCACTATGTGGGTATTCTTATATAGGAACCATGTGTGAGTAGCCCATACAAGTTGTTCTGCCTCCACTATGTGGGTATTCTTATATAGGAACCATGTGTGAGTTGTCCATGCAAGTTGTTCTGCCTCCACTATGTGGGTATTCTTATATAGGAACCATGTGTGAGTAGCCCATACAAGTTGTTCTGCCTCCACTATGTGGGTATTCTTATATAGAAACCACGTGTGAGTAGCCCATACAAGTTGTTCTGCCTCCACTATGTGGGTATTCTTATATAGAAACCACGTGTGAGCAGCCCATGCAAGTTGTTCTGCCTCCACTATTTGGGTATTCTTATAAAGAAATCCAGTCTGAAAGACAGACATTGATTTTTCTGCCCTCACTAAATTGGGTTTTCCGATCTAGAAAGCATGTATGACCAGCCCACAGTCTTTTCTACCAAAACAATGTGAGTGTTCCCGTCTTGAAATCGTCTCTGAATAAATCATATAGCCTTTTCTACGAAGATCATTCGGGTGTACCTAGTTACAAATCACACCTGAACAACAGTTGCAGCCATTTCTACGAAGGCTGTTTTGGATGTTCACACTTAACACATTAAACCTGAAAAGCTTATACAACCTGTTCTACGAACATGATTTCATGGGTTCACACGTCCACCTCACTTACGAAGAGTTTAATTTGAGGATCGCCGATCACAATGAGGGTCTCAAAAGGACTGAGGAAGGCAGACACAGTCTTTTTCTGACCCCGATTTGCGATGCTCACACCAACACATCGCACGTCTGCACAGTTTCATCCAACATTTGTACGACTTTTATTACACTGAACGTCGGCAGGGTTTAGAAGAGCCATTCCTACCAACACGTTCAGATGCTTCCTCCCACGTTAAATTCAAAAGATATGTCTCGCCAAAGCAGTTTAATAACTAATGGCTAGAGATCCTTTTTGTGTCGAGTTATCAGCTTTTTTTTTTTTTTTCTTTTCTTTTCTTTTCTTTTTTCTCGAGCTTTGGAATATCATCTCATGCTAGTTTAAGTAGATGAAAATGAACTGACAAGCTAACTGTATGTCTTTTGCGTATTGATAAGATTTCGTTCATCTATCTTTTTCGTTCATTCAGTTATTCACAAAGACGTGCGCAGCCAGAGAGAGAGAGAGAGAGAGAGAGAGAGAGAGAGAGAGAGAGAGAGAGAGAGAGAGAGAGGAGAGAGAAGGAGCATACATACATACATACATTCTGACATACACACAGCACACGTAAACAACCCCCCCACCCGACCCGACCCCCACTC